>CAOKZL010001457.1:0-345407 GCA_948472985.1 Iguana delicatissima | reverse complement strand
ATTCCTTCATTTCTAATCTTAAATCGTTCCCAAATCTTCTAATTTCTTCCAAGACATCTTTATTAGTGGTGGGTTTTTCTTGTATATCTTCTAGTGAACTGCTCCTTTGCCGAGCTGCCTTTTTAGCTCTCGTCACCATTGCACTCATTAGCTTCAATACACCAACTACTTTCCAAGAAATCAAGTAATAAAGTTTATCTTGAAATCACTAATTCCTCCAAAAGAATAATTTTAAGGTTTAAGATCTAATTTTAAAGTTTTTAAGGTTTAAGGTTAATTTTAAAGTTTACAAAATTTACAGATTATTTACTTTAATGCCTAACTTGCAATCGCAAGTATTATAATGTCTAACTTTGGTCTAACTTTGGAATCAAATTTTAAATTAAAAAAAAGGGAAAAAAATTCAACAATTTTCAAATTTCAAATTTCAAAGTTTCAGAAATTGATCTAGATTCTTGCAGTTATCTAACTTTTAAATTTTAGATCCGATTTTTAAGTTTTAAATCAAATTTTAAACTTTAAACTTTAAATTTTAAAATTTTAAATTTTTAAATTTTAAATTTTGAATTAAATTTCAAATTTTAAATTATTAAAAAATAAAACTAACAATTTCTATCTTATCTTTTTACCTTGTCTTTTAACTCTTATATTATATATTTATATTGAGTGATTATATTCAAATTAAGTTTCCAAGAAAGGACCCAGTATCTACTGTACTTTCTTCCCCTGTCAAGCTAAGTTCCAATAATCTTCTAAACCAATATTACTTTCTATCCAATAGATGGCACTCTAATACTCTATATAGATAGATAGATTCGCAATGGAGCAAAAAGCACACCCTAAATTCTACCAGTGCTGGCAATTAACGGGTTTACATATACTGACTCTTGTTTACATTAACTTTAACCTTGAAGTATCTCCACTCCCCTAATAACACAAGAGCCCAGCTGTATGTAATAGAAACTTACTCCTAAGCTAAATGAATAGCAACTTATATATTATGTGTTAACAACACATATTATGTGTTTATGTGTTTACAACAGTATCTGACTTACAACTTCATATTTAAATAAAGTACAAATATTTCAATTTAACACACGCTATAACACAGAATATATAGCACTCTAACCACTCTAGCAAATATATCCTCAAATTCCTTCCTATCTACAAACTATACCAATCTTACATTTCCTTCTTCCCTTTCCCCCCTTTCTTTGTTATTCAAAAAATACTGATTATTGTTATTCAAAGAATATTGATCACCAAAACAACCCCAAGAAACTAAACATCCAGGAATCCAGGTAGTTCAAGTATTTCACTCCTCCTCCTCCTCCTGAAGGAAAAGAGAGGAAAAACAAAAACAAAACTCTGCCTCAGTGACTCAATGAGGTACTTAGCAAATTCCTGCTACTAGCACCTTCCCATTCATATGCAGATTTACTGACTTGGCTGCTCGAAGCAGACTGGAAAAAAAAAAATTCCCGCTGCTGACCAGAACACAATACCAGAGTTTAGCAGCTTTAAAAATCCATCTCTCACTACCAAAGTAGAAAAGAAGGAATCACTCCTTTCCCAAACAGAGGCTCTATGAAACTAGATAGGTAGTCCTTCACAGAAAAAAACCCTTCTCCTAGCCAGACTGCATCAAAGGCAGAAATCCTCCTGCCTGTTCACAGAACAATGCCTCTCTGCTCACACACACCCCTTTTTCAGACAACAGTGCTTCGAGGTTTTGTCCAGGAGAGCCGGTGATACTGGAGGGTTGCAAGCCTCCCCTCAAGGGATGAAGGGGAGAAAAAGAAAAGAAAAGAAAAATCCAGAGATCACCCATTCGCAAGAGTGGCTCTCAAAGAGGAAGCGACTCCGCCCCCCCAGCCTCTAACTCCCCCTCCCTTGTACAAGCCGCAGAGAGGACGAGAAAGGAAAGAAAAAAAATCTGCAAAGCGCCCCTTTGCAACCAGAGCTCCCTTGCTCATACATCCACACCCCCTTCTCCTGAGCTTAATTCCTCGCCACAGACACAGGGGAAACTGAAGCCAAGCCTCAACTCTGAACTTTAAAAAACCCCACTCTCCATTAGAAAACCGCTGCCACCATGTGACACTGTAGGTTTATTTCCAGTCTCTCAAGTTGACTCCCACCCTGGCAAGACTGGAAATTCCTCCAGCATTTTACTGGGGTTCTTGCCAGCCTCCCAAAGCTGACTCCCATGCTTGGAAAAGCTGGCGATCTCCCCAGCTCCCCTGAATTATGAATCAGTTGGACAGTACAGGAGGGACTCTGCCCAATCTCTAAGCATAAGGATCTTTCCATCTCCACCTCCCCCGAGTGAGAGAGGTCCTATATAGCGTGTGCCAAACCTGGTGTGGAAATGGAGGGAAACGGAGGTTTACAAAAAGTGTTTAATCAAGGCATGCAAATAAACAAAACCATATCACACTTGAGAGGCTCCCCCCTCCCAGGTACGCTTAGTTACAAGAAGTTACAAAAACAGATATAACAGCACAGATACATTCTTAAGATCAGCCAATTCCCAAAATAACAACATCCCTAACGCGATTAACTACTTATTTCTAGTTACTCACAATTAGGTTATAGGCTTAGATGGTCTAAAGGAGAAGGGGGGGGGGTCCAGGAGACACGGCATCTCTGCCAGCTCGACTGGCCCAGCTCTCCTCTCTTTGTTTTTCTCTCTCTCTCTCTCTCTGGCCACATGACCTCTCAGAAGTTTTATATTTTCCTCCTTGGAAGGATCTGGAAGCAGCTCCAAGATGCCCACCTCTTTTCCTTTTGGTTGGTCAATTCTCACCTTGTGACCTGTGATGCTGACCCTTTCCTTTTGGTTGGTCAACTCTCACCCTGTGACCCTTGCTGTAATCCCAACACCTCATTAACCCTTGGTTTACCTGAAGAGGGAAGTATCTCCCTTTGATAAGCCTAGATAATGGGAAGCCCCATTATCACAATGTGTTACTTGAATTTTAATGGATTTCTTCCACAAAAGCAACCTTCAGGATTGGTTCACACTGTACAGGCAGGACATCAATAATGAAGAAATTTAGGAAAAACAAATATTAAATAGGTGAAGGTTTAAAAAAATGGCATACATATAAGAGGAGGAGAATATGCCACACTCACTATGACATCACAGAAATAATAACAAATAAGTAGTACTCATGAAAATGTGTATGCAGTTTCTGGATTCCTTTTCCCAAGGAATGAAATGCAACTTCTTCTTCCTTTCTGGACAGCTGTAGTTGGCCTGCAAGAAAATTACTGCTTGGAGGAAAGATTTCTGGACTATATACAATCAATCAATCAATAAAATAGAAACAAAATAAAAACAATTAAAAATTGTGTGTTCAAAACAGGTTGTGCTGATGGGTTCCACAAGCAATCTAGTTTTGTTAACATGATCTGGCCAAAACAAAAAGTCTTAAGAAGATAGAAGTCCATTGGTATACAAAGTGCAATGATAAGACACTGGTCCTTTTACACTATATAGTTGTAGCACTAAGATTCCCGTTAAACTGCCATGGCTGCATCCTATGGAATCTTAGTGTTTTTAGTTTTGTGAAGCACTAGAATTCTCTGGCAAAAGATTCTAAATGTCTTTTCCTAAATTACAAATCCCTTGATTCCATAGGATATAGCCATGGCAGTTAAAGTAGAATCATAATGCTACAATTGTGCAGTATGAAAAGGCCGCATATTAAGAGAAAACGGCTCTGCCTATTTACTAAGAATATTTGCAGATCCACATTATTGGCAAAGGGAACCTGTGGTCAAAATATTGAAGACAAAGTCTTCAGGCTGCAATGGTTCACACTTTGTAATAAGGAGATGGAGAAACTTCCTTTCCAGTTTAATCAATTTTATCTGGTTTTTTGTCTCATTTTCTTGCTTCACTGCAATTCTTGTTTAAAAAGAAGCAACTCCCTCTTTAGGAGTCTTTTATGCCTCCTTCCATGTAGAAGAGTTAACAAAACAGTACTAAAGTGCATTTGAGAGGACTGATGAAATGAGGGGTTCCTGCTTGTGATAACACTGTTGTACAAGATGGTATATGTTACATTTTTTTGGTTAAAAGCATAACTCCACTGTTACCTCCCATAAACATAACTGATTTTTAAAAAGAAAAAGGGTAGTCACTTAGATATGTCCCCCATGTATACAAACATTTGTATATGAATACCATGGAGTATATAAATAGTATTCCATCATGGGTTGTATTTTATTCAGCTATTTGAGATAGCCTTTTCACACATCCCTTCCTCCCACCCTTCAAACATCTCTGCAGAAAAACTTGCTGCGACTGAGCCGTCTATGCACAAAACTGCAGCACTGCAGAGGAAATTGCAGCTCTGTAATAACGTGACTGCAATAAACCTCTTGACTTCTATTGCTTCTATTATTTATTGGGTCCCCAACTGCAGTCAAGCAGATGCATATGTAGAATGACAAAGAACATTGCTTTTGCTCTTGTTGTGATTGGCCCCCAAATAAAGAGACTTTATATCTCACACTAAAGAGAGTATCCTTAAGCCTTTGGGCTGCATTTTAATATGCTATTGAGAAAGATGACCTGGTAAAATAGCTAGATATTCACTCCACAGCCCATAAAAGAAGCAGTCTACAATTCTCACAAGCATTTTGAAAGTAAAACTGTTACCTAATGTTTCAAAACTGGTTTTCATTTTCTAGAATCTCAGCCTGCGTACAGGTCCACTTAAACGGAAGGCAGAAACACACAAGTACTAAGCAAATATGCCCATTAGAAATATACTTCACGGTGCTAGAGAGAGAGAAGAGAAAGAAAGAAAGAAAGAAAGAAAGAAAGAAAGAAAGAAAGAAAGAAAGAAAGAAAGAAAGAAAGAAAGGTATTACTTGTTCTCTGTTAACATGCAAGAGAAGATCTGTTGGGTACAACATTAACATCTTAAAATCATTAATTTAGTAGTTCAAACAAAAACAAAGTGTTACAGCTGCAGTTGGCAGGGGAACCTAAATCGGGAATCTGAAGGACATCATGTAGAAATGCAAACTATATGGCCTCTGTAGCCCCCCTTTAGCCAAAGGAAGGAATAGAATGACAACATGTAACCAACTGAAGTGCAATTGCTTCTCTCAAGAAAGGTTACCAAGCCCTGCTAGTGAATCAAGGATCCAACTTTCTGTAGAGAAAGAAATCAATTTATGTCCCCATACTGACAGACAAGTATCCAAAAAGAATGAAAGACCCGAGTCCTTACATTCTAGTATAGTTTGCCAAGATTGGAAGGCCCCTACTACCAAGTGCACATGCTGGGAAAATTCCATGAAGCTGACAAAACTGATAGAAGTTTTGTCTTTCAGGGATCAGTAGATCATTACAATCTCCTGGAAGCTAAACTATCATTCCCTAGTCTTTGCTACACAACCCCTTCCCCACTTCCTTGCCATCTTTAAAGAACAAAACGTACTGTGCAGCCTTCACAGTGTCAGCTTGTTCTTTTGAAGGAATTTCCCTAGCACCAGGATACCTAGGAAGCAGAGATTCAACCATTTCTGGGTTAGCACATGCAAAGCCATGTTAGGGTTCCCTTTCAGAAACCAACCTAGAAGGAAATTTCTTAACTTTTGTACATTGGCCTGGGACTTTATCGTTTCCTAGCTTCATGTTCAGTTGCAGAGTCCACATAGACCTAGGCCATTTCTGCACTACACTGTTAGTGCTATTATTCCACTTTCAACATCCTGTGTGATTGTGGGGTTTGTAGTTTACTGAGGTCAAAGAACTCTCTGGCTGAGAATTCTAAATGCCCCTCCCTAAACTGCAAAGCTTAGGGTTCCATAGAATGTTGAAAGTGGAATAATAGCACTATAACAGTGTAGTGTGGAAATGGCCCTAGACCTAGAATGGAGGCATTCTGCAACATTGTTTGTTTCTGCACCACTGACAAAATATGAATCTACTCAATCTTGAAAACTGATTCAGATTTTTTCCGGTTTTCAAATAGCACACTTTCCTACCACATGGGGGTGCATTAACTCAGGATTACGTGAGGAACGATGGTAAATAAAGCAAACTTAATTTGCTCCCATGTGCAGAACAGCTCTGTGCCAAAGTGCAGTGACCTGCATTAATAACCCCATGTGGAAAGGGCCATTGTCATCTGCACAGTTATAAACAATGGTCTCAAATTTCAACCACTTGGCCAGGCAGACTTTTCACAAAAAAACAAGCAAAAACACTTGAGACAAGGAACGGAAAAGAAAAAGAATCCCAGCAAATTTAAAGGTTTTCATGATAAGGTGTTGTTTTTCTTGTGCTAGCTATTTTTGAAGGAGGGACATCATAATACAATCAAGCAGATATGATGTGCTCTAATTTTTTTGCAATTTTGGCCCATTCAGAAGAAATTGAAATTGTGGACAGGGAATAGCAAAATTGACTGAGGTCAGAAAATATTTCACAATTGAATATAGTGCATGTTTGGTTTTAATTTGCCTGATTTTATTTTATTTTTATTCTACCTTGTGTCCTCTGGCTCTAGCTGTTTGCGTAGAACACACTGATTTTGCACATGCAAAGTGTTCATCTTTTATACCTCACAATATATGGAAGTTCTTATTGGGATCTGAAAATATCCATCAATTCACATAATGCAAGCTTGTTGTTGATGCTAGTGCATGAGGATTAATAACTACTGGAAAGGCTAGTTAAGGTCTAGCAGCATATCTGCTTCACTATGAAAGCTTCTAGGCTCAGTTGCTCCATTGGTACCAAAGCTAGGGAACTCTGCTGCTGTGTTTCCTTTGAGGGTCTACCATTAAAAGCAGAAGGAGGGTGTGCTCAATCAAAGGAAAACCTTATTCAGCCCAGGATTCTGTATGTACAGTGGCCAATTCAATCTCTATGGGAAGTCCTCAAATAACACCCTCCATCTCATGTCTCTCTGCATATTGTCTCTGATGCTGAAGCTGAATTAAAAACATCTTGACTGGCAGACACTGATGGGACTAATGTTCCTTTGACAGTTACCCAATGACAACCTTGATTGCTGTTTTCATTTTTGGTTCATTTTTACCTCACTTTGTTTCATCTTCTTTTCTACATCAAACAGTGGGGGAAACCATCTATTCCTACCATGCCTCTCTGGAACAGGGCTAAATCATGACGTGACATCATTTCACCAATGCAAATAGTGGCCTGGTGGTCTATCAATTGCTGCTGCTCCTAATCACTTCAAACATCTGGGAAAATCTGTAGAGAAGGAAAAGAGATAGTTTAAGGCTCCCCTTGCTTCATCAGCCCATCCAACCCTGACAATGTTTATGTTTTAGTATGCTACCATATGTGATAAAGAATTTCTCCCCACCTTCATGACTTATGGATAAAACTGTAAAAGTGGGAGGGCATTTTGTCCTCTTGTCTTTTAAAAAAATTCCCCAAAAAAATGGAATCTAAAGCAGCTGAGTGGTGCACTATGGAATGCTGGCTGACATCTGGAGAATGAATCAGAAAACTGGAGTGAGAAGGTAATAGAACTGATTATCCTGGAAGAGATTCTGTCTGGATGGAAGCCTGAACAGGAGTTCATGTGCACACACACACACCAACATACTTTTTTTTCAGTTCTCACTTGTTATACAGATTTATGTGACTGATCGCTTGCATTATGCACAGAATGAAAGGGAGAATAATATATTTGACCTTGAAATCTGTTAATATTTTCCATTGAAAATGTGGGTCAGAGCAGACACATAAATAACCATGCCAGCTCTGCAATGTTCATTCTAGAAGTGAAATAAAATTTAAAACTTGTGTCCTACCTCTGCCCTATAGGATGTACAAATTCCTTCACTCCTCCTAGAGAAATTAGGAAATGGTAAAAGAAATCCTTCATATTGCAACCTCAGAAGTACATAAATAATTATCTTACCATAGCCATTCACTTGGTTACAAAAGAGTCTCGGGTTGTGATTTATTGCAATAAAAGTTAAAGGTTAATAAGTTCCACCATCTGTTTTCAAAGTATTTCCTTAAAGGGGATATCAGCATTACCAAGCTATGACAACTAGAAGCCTTTGTTTTTAGGAAGAAAGATGGGAAGAAATGAGTATAATCTGGTCTGGTTCAGAGGAAGAAGTATGTAGTGTGTTAACCAAGAGCTTAACACCATGCTAGTTAGGGCCATCTTTTATCTCACCATGACATAAGAGATTAAAGAAGCTTGTTTGGGTACAGGCACTTTTTAAAAAAAGAAAAAAGTGTTTTTGAAGGAGTTCATGTTGGTCAGGTTTTTTGCCTGCTCTCTCTCATTCTTTTTCATCAGAAGGAAATTGCAGTATTAGTCAGAGAACAATCTTTTGCTAGTCTCCTGACATATTCCCAACTATGTCTTCACTTTTCTCTCTCAGTCACTTCATCTGCCTCTCTTCTTACTGGGTTTCTTTCAGGACAAAGATCTCAAACTCAAAGTGATAGCAATTCAGCATCCAACATGGTACCCTTCCTTGCTTAGTTTCAGCCACTTAGGGGACCAATTCAACTATGGCTGCACTCCAAAAGGAAGATAAGTCTCATGAGGAAAAGTTGAAGAAAATGGGAAAAAATGGTAGAAGAAGAGAAGACATGGAAGTGGGGGAACATCAGTATTTTTCAAATATCTATTTTTCAAAGTATTGGAATACAGAAAAGGACACATGCTTGTTTTATGGTGTCATTGCAGGTAGAACTAGGGACCTTTTCACACTATACACTGTTACAGTGCTATTGTTCTACTTTCAATATCCTGTGGAATTCTAGGGATTGTAGTTTACTGAGAATTCTAAATGCCGCTCCCTAAATTGCAAACCCCAGGATTCAATAGGATGTTGAAAGTGGAATAGTGTAGTGCAGAAAGACCCTTGATCTCCTAGACCTAATTCACAGGAAGACAGATTTCAGTTGGGCATTAGAGGCAAATTCAGAACAGTAGACAAGGACCTCTTTCTGTCTGTGAGGTCTTCAAATAGATGTGAGACAGCCATGTCTTGAGGGTACTGTAGTCTGGATTTCATTCAGTGAATAGGAGGTTGGAATATGAAATTTATTTTTTTTAAAAAAAGAAAAAATCAGAACTCCATGATTTTATTATCCCTTCCTCTTGCACTTTGCTTGGAGAGAATGCATGCCCATAGTCAAGAAGCAACCTTTTACAAAAAGTTAGAAGCCTTAAGGCCAAAGCCTCAGGAGAATCGTCTTATATTATTTATTAAAATACATATACCCTACCCTTTAGCCAAATATCTCAAGGTGGCGTACAATAAAATATAAAAAGATTTTAAAATGTATTAAATAGTTTCTTATATAAAGCTGAGAATGGGGTGAAGCCCTTGGGAGAAATAGCATTATTTCTTTTCCCAATCATCACAAGGTCTTGGGATTCCCTCACACTTTGCTATCTAACAGACACAATGACCTCACCATTGTGTTGTGGCATGAGAAGATACCTGAAAGGCCTCAGCAGTATTGTTTTTGGGTCAAACTGACATCTCATATTATGGAAGCAGTACAGTCAGTTGTTACATGCACCAAAAGACCAAAATATCAAAAAGGATGCTGGTGTGTCTTTCCAGTTCATGGTCTTCTTGGTGGGAATGCTGACAACAAGCTTGCAAGGAAATCATAAAACACCAGCCTTTGGTTTCAGTAGGCCAGTACTCCTTTCAGTGAAGCAGAATGAATCATAGAATCATTGAGTTGGAAGAGACCCCAGGGGCCATCCAGTCCAACACTCTGCTACGTAGCAACACCCATCAAAGCATTCCCAACAGATGGCCATCCAACCTCTGCTTAAAAACCTCCAAAGAAGGAGACTCCCCCACACTCCGAGGCAGCATATTCTACTGCCAGGCAGCTCTGACCATCAGGAAGTTCTTCCCGAGGTTCAAGTGGAATCTCCTTTCCTGCAGCTTGAATCCGTTGCTCCTTCTCCTAGTCTCTGTAGTGGTAGAGAACAAGCCTGCTCCCTCCTCAACATGACATCCCTTCAAATATTTAAACATGGCTATCATGCCCCCTCTTAACCTTCTCTTCTGCAGACTGAACATACCCAGCTCCCTAAGGCGTTCTTCATAGGGCATGGCTTCCAGACCCTCAAAAAATGAGCATTGCTTGTGGCCTCTGTAGGGTTGCCAGTTGCCTATCATCTCTTGTGTATGGGGGTGTCTTCAAGTCACATGTCAACTTATAGCAACCCCGTGAAGAAAATAGCATTTTCTTAAGCAAGGAATGCACAGAGATGATTTTGCCAGTTCCTTCTTCTGACATATAGCCTCCAGCATCCGATATTAATTGGCAGTATCCCATCCAAGTACTAACCAGGGCTGACCCTGCTTAAGTTTCAAGATCAGACAGGATCTCATGCCTTTAGAGTATTTAGGTAAAACTCTATCTTTTATTCTGAAGAGTCATCACAAACTTTTGACAGCACAGTATTCTTCTACAAGTCTCAGCATTCTGAATTAAACTTAAAACAGAGTGGAATAAATTGTGTGTTGATTAAATCATACAGATGTTTGCACTTATACATGCTGGAGGCAAATATTTTCATCCACATTGGTTTTCATTTTTCACCTCTTTTAATCTGTAACAAATTGGAAATGAGAGCAAGTTGAGTCTTGTGGACTTGCTTTCAAGTCTGGAGCAGGCTGCTACTTTTTCACTGAAAAGTAAATGCTGTTCCTTCCTTGTCCATATGCAGTCTGAGACTGGCCTATGATAATGAGAAAATACGTGTTTCTTAGTCTATGTTGAATACTTTCCAGGTTTTGCTCAATACTAATGGTGTGTTTTGTTTTGTAAATGACAGTGTCTGTACCAGACCATCCAGATTATTCTTAAATTGCTTCCTTTCTCCTTCATCACAGTCAGAGAGGTAGGACTAGAATACCAAAGATATCAGAAGTATGTGTTGCCCTCACACACTCTGAAATTCCTTTCTCTAGACAATAAACTCCTCAGCTGTGTGTGCAGAAAACTGGACTACTGATAAATTAAAAGTTGTCCTATGCTGATTCTAATTCTCACAATTAAACATACTTTTATAAACTATGGCACTTAAATAGCAAGTAATTTAGGGTTGACTTACGAAAAAGAGGTGAAGATGTGAGAAATTGTGGGGTTAAAGGCCTTTTAGAAATGTAGACCATTCCTCCAGTTATTGTCAGGGGCATAACACTAGCCATGCTGGTAGAAATGGAAATTCAGTTAGCCACAAGTGCCTTTGTGAGTCATCAAACCCCTCCACCAAGGCTAAATTGGAGTTCCTAATAAAAAGTCAGTCAGGTCTTTTTGAAAAAACTCCCTAAAACAAATCAACAGCGAGTAGCACAAACAAAAAAGGTGGGATTGAGGTAGAAAAACAACAAGCTCTAAAAGGCCAGCCCTTGGACTTCATCATGCAATATGTCTTACAGTCAACATTTTGATATATGTGCTTGTGAGCACACATGCACACAGGGATGGAGGGAGGGAGAGAAGGAATCACTCAAATCAAAGTAGATTTGTACACACCACCTGGCTGCAGGTATAAAAATATATCAGAGACTTCATAGTAAAATTATACAAATGGTTTATAAGAGGAAAATTTGACAGGGTGATGAATATCTGTTTAGCATGGGAGGCTGATACTGTGTCACCCATTACCAAGGAGAAATGGACACAAGCCCTCATATCTCCTGCTTTGAAATCCTTCGCAGTATTGAAAAGACATTGAAATTGCTTCACAGGTGGCATAACGCAGCAAGGAAAACAACAATGTCGGAGGAAACGTGAGCAAAAATAAACTTATGCTCACCATTGTCTAAAATGTCCAGCAGTTCAAAAATTCTGGGGAAATGTAATTATAACGATGATGAAAATTAAAAATCAAAATATAACATTTTGTGGGAAACTGCTGATATTGTCAATATTCATTAGGGCAAATAAAAACTACACCATAAAAATTAATCACATTTTTACTACATCCAACGAAGACTTGGAAATATTTGCAAAATGTAAATATAGAATTTTGGGGATTGTACTGATGGAAAAATTGTCAGGAATGACTAGAGCAATGTAAAGGACAGATGAAAGCAATGACTTTTAGAACATTAGGTCCCTTTTTACACCATATGTGAACAAACATAAAGAAGAGAGGGAGCTACCAATGTTGCACACATCATTTTGGACATTTTTAAAATGAAATTTGGGTTAAATTTTATAGTTCTCTTTTGTTCAGGTAATACAATTAACAATTTTGGTCCAATCACCAGTAGAATAGATTATGATTTTTCAATATGTCCTTCAGTCTGCATGGGTACCTCCTTAGGGGAGAAAGGCGTGATGGGTAGAAAGAAGGAAGCACCTTCCCAATGAGCTTGAATTCTGATTTTTCTATAATAGAGGAACTACTTGAACCAATGGAATTAACATATGAGTTTTACTAATAAATTTGCCTGGATTTTTAGTACTTGTGAATTGTAGTAATTTTCCATTTCTGTAATAAATAAAAATATTTAAAAATCACATTATACATTAAGTATCTTTCAACATATCCCCTATTTCCCAGCAATACTTAGACTTGTCCTATGCCAACAAAATGTATTCTAGTGAGTAAAAAACAGTCCCCACTAACAACTCTTTAGCTAGTTTCCTTAAAATAATATTTAGAGAAATTATGTTTGAAACACAACTCCCAAAATATTCCCCCAGCCAAAAAGTCTACTTCCCATGTTCTCTGAATTATTATTATTCTGAGAGATATAGTCCAAAACAGTAACTTTTCTAAGCTCTTCCCCAGAATTGCATTTCTGTGTAGCACTAATTTGCTTCACCTTCTTTTATTCCATAAAAAATGGTTAATTTACTGATAAAGAAACATAATGCTACAAAATTAACTCTCTCTGCACTTGAATTCTAGACATTTTTACCCCAACTGAGTTCATCTTGCAACCAAAAAAAAAATAGTAAACACAATCTGGAACTCAAATCTCATGAGTATTCATTTTTCTGGTCCATTTATATCACTCCATTTGTATTTCTCTAAGAGGCTTGTGGAGAATGTCCCTTTGAAGTAAGCTAGATAGAGAGGAACAATGATGTTGAAAAAATGTCATCCCACAATATTGGTGACAGAGAGGACTTGAAAGGTCCATTCATCTATACCAGACACAAACAGACTTGGAGACTATGGGATCTGCTGAGGTTTTAAATTAGAATCTTGGAAACTCAAATGGAATCCGATACCAAATGCTGGCAGGTAGGTGAAATCAGATGCAAAATGGAGTATGAAAAATTGGAACCAGTACCCTGTTCCAGTTCCAAGCAGCTGGCTGGATCTTGTTCATGCCATCAGAACTGGGAAATAGTTCTGTTGGAGGCTGTCCAGAGTCTACTAGAAAGAGTATCCAATGCAGCAGTATTCAGGAAGCCAAGGAATGTGCTGGAAAGTCTAGAAGCAGTAGGCAGACATTTATTTTCCTAGTACCATTTCGTACTTAGAATTGGGGCATATAAGGCCGAAGTGCCAGAGCTCCACCCAGGCCTCAGTGGTAGCCATCCCTAAACTATATTCCACTGGCTCTTTGGCTTTGTCGAGCATACTAAACACCTTAAACATACTTCCTGACTCACACTGGAGGCTTTGATTGAAAATGCAGAATTCTACAGGAGATATTTTTCATGGTGTCAACATAGCTATACCTAATCCAGCCAACAAGCCAACACAATTAAACTTTAATAAATCATATTATGATGACCTTCCTCCATTAGTAATGAACAGAGTAGCTGAAGAAGGCACAAAATGATAAGTTAATGGAAAGCAATATGGGGGGAAACAGACATGATTACAGACAATAAAAACAAATGCAACCATGTTTTTACAGTCTAGAAATTCTTTAGGCACTGGAAATTGGTAGGATCTGTTCTATGCCATGTCTTGAATGAGATTTGGGAGTTCTGCCTCCAGGTAGGGATGGAGCAATGGTGACAGTGATGGCTTCCATGTCGGTGCAGCACTGAATCCACTAAGTTTCAGCCTAAACTTTAAAGGTCCTATCCAAAGCGCTGCAGCCTGGTCCCAAATAAGTTCAGCACCTTGGGTAGCTCATTTAAAATTTAAACAAAACCCCAGCATGGATTCACAACCCCACTGGCCTTGGAGCCACTGGATATGGACAGGAGAAAAAAATCATGTGAGTTCAGTTTTTAACAAAATTCATGAACATTCATAAATTCTGAAAGTAAGGAAAACCAAAACTGATAAATTTGACCATTCCTTAGAAATAGGCAAGAATTTCATATAGTTTTGGTCAGCATTTACCAAAATTCACAAAATTTGAATGTGGGAAACATGCCTATTCTCTACCATTAGGTTATTTGTCACAATAAATAGGTGGGCTTAAGAATTCTCCATAGCAGCAGCAGGTTCTTGTCAAAAAGGTATCTGTGATACATCTGGTTAGGATAGTATAGATTTCTGCATAACCTTAAGGCTCTTCTTTAGTGTAGACTATGGCCATTTCTGTGCTAGACTGTTGTGGTGCTATTATTCCACTTTCAACATCCTATGGAATCCTGGGGTTTGCAGTTTGGGGAGGGGCCTCACAACCCTAAACTGCAAACCCCAGGATTCCATAGGATGTTGAAAGTGGAATAATAGCATTATAACAGCCTAGTGTGGAAATGGCCTATAAGACTACTGAGTGTGGTGGTTGGTGACCCAGTGCCACTCCCTGAGCAATTGGGTGCTGGCTCCTGACAAGTCTGTAGGGAAAAAAATAAACAACTGTAGCTAATGGGCACAAATATGGTACCTGTCTCTTACACATTAAGAGGGGAAACTGCTGACCTCTCACATCAGATAGTTTGAGATGCAGTGATGTACTTTATCCAGACTTTTAGGCTCTCCACCCACATTTAGAAACAAACAACCCTAGCAGAAGTTTGTGTACTTTCTTCCCTTAGACAACAGTACACCAGGGTGATATGGCACAATCATTGTTCTCCAAAGTTTTCTAAGTAGACAAATGAACACACAGCTCCCTCATCTCTGAATATATAATACTATCAACTGTCCAAAAAAATTGTGGCCAGGCTTACTCCTGTGTTTTTAACTGGAAGTTGATCCACAGAAATCAGTAAATGATATTTTCATAACTTTAACTCTTGTCAAGGTCTTCAGAATAAGATTCTCTATAAGATGAAGCTCCAGAAGCAAGCTTTAAAAATATAGACTGTCTATATTGAACTTCAAACAACAACACTGTCAGTATGGAAAAAAGAAACAACCTGGCCTGGTTGGTCTGGAGTACAGCCCAGAAAAATCTGACACAGCTAATAGAAAACCAGGACAGAAAAAGATGGGTCAAAGATAGGATCCAAAGGAATTGTAGTTCATTGCATTTCAGATGCCAATCCTGGTCCAATATCATTAGCAAGGGAACACTATTGTCCTCCTTGTGAGGAAAGGTTGGACAGAACCTAAGTCCAAATAAAATATACATGATGTAAATTTAAGTTTTGCACCTGGGAAGACAGTGGATGATGCAATCCCTTGTAACACCTGCATGAGTCACTGGGATTGTGTAACCAGGGCAGGAAGGTTGCATCATACCTCTAGCAAGGGCTGCTAGAGTTGCATCAGCAATGGCTGTATATAAGGGGGGAGGGTGTTCTAACCCTCTGCCAGTAGTTCTCAACCTGTGGGTCCCCAGATGTTTGTAGACTTCAGCTCCCAGAAGCCCCAGCCACTATGGTTAATGCTCAGGGCTTCTGGGAGCTGAAGTCCACAAACATCTGGGGACCCACAGGTTGAGAACCATTGCTCTAAGCCCTCTTGATGTCTGGGGAGTGGCCGGAGGCTATGTTCTGCATACTGCTGAATACTCTGTTGGAGATCTGTATATACTGTATGTATTGTAACTCAAGAGTAAATGCCTCCTGTCGGACGATAACATTTGCACGGGAGTATTTTTCCTGACTTCAGGGTTTTTGCTGCTAATGGTTAACACTCTGCTGAGACGCTTCAAGCTGTGTGAGTAAACTCTGCTGTATGGTGATTTTTAAACCCTTGACTCTGGTGAACTGTCTTTTTGCCAGAGTTCAGTGCTGAAGGGAAGTGCTACCAGGATTTTTGTGTAGTTCTCATCATCCACCATCCCTCTGACACTCCTTCACCTTTTCACCAGCAGAAATGAAACCTTGGAAATGAAAATACTATTATGGAAGCTGTGGTGCTCAGTATGACCTCATAGTTGAATTTGCTAAGGACATAATGGACAATGAGCAACAGCTGGGTGATCTATCCATATTTTCTACCATTACTCTGGAACATCCATCTCAGAAGTGGACAAAGCACAGCTCTGGAGCTACCTGCAATCCTCAAAGATGAGTTTGATGACCCTACTGCTCAAAACTGCCCATGCCACCCATTTTCTGCCAAAAATAAGTGAATTGCCACTCTTGGATGTCCTCACCCCACCCCTATCCCCGCCATTCTTTAACATGGGAAGGTTAAAATAAAAGTGGACTTCTAACTGGTTCTAATTTTGGCGGTGTTAGGTCCTTTCTGCACGAGGCGAGGGAATCGCTCCATGCCGTTACCTACCACTTCTTCTGGAGTCTGAAGCAATGCGGACTGTCCCTGAAGCCCTTCCACAGGGCTCCTCCTTGGTCCAGGGCAAATCGGAGCAGTGCGAGGTCTGTAGATCTGCACTGCTCTGGCTTCCAAAATGGTGGCTTCCGGCTTCCAAAATGGCTGCTTCCAGTTGGTCATGGGTCCTGACCAACTGCTGAAGCTTGCCACTCCTAAAGCCCGCCCTCCGCAGATTGCAGGCTCACATTGGTGCAAGCCTGAAAATCTGCACAAGGGAGCAGGAACACAATGGCGCGTTCCAGGAAAATAAAGACCTGTTTTTTCCAGTCTTTCAAAAACACACTGCAGGACCACTTGGGGTCGTCTTGGAGTGGACTGAGGTGTGGATCTCCGGTAAGTAGTCCACTCTTAGTTCGCTCCAAGGTGCAGACAACCTCCCTGCGAGGATGCATTGCCCTGTTCTAATTGCCTGGGTGGAAAGGGCCTTAGTTTTGTACCTGTTTTTAATGTTGTGTTTTTAGATGTCCATCTGCATCCTGGTGGTTTCCACAAGCAGACATTTAGACCCCAGAGGGTTCCACAGTTGCCTACCCCAGATGAACTCAGTATTGTTGTCCTGAACATTTACATTGCTTTAATGACAATGGAGAACCCACTAGATGTAAAAGATGTTTTTTAAAAAGAAGATAATAATGACAGCATTACTCTTGCAGATAAAGCACCCTATCAGAATGGAAACAAAACTGTGCAAATTATTAAAGCTGTGGAGGGCCTTATCAGTTTGGATTTTTCTACTCTAGTACTGAATGAGAAGAGAACAATAAATGTCTCTGACGGAGCTGGAGATGCAGCTAGTGTTGGTTCACCTATTCATCCTCAGTTGATCATTCTGAAAGGGTGTGGAAGGCTTGCCAAATTCATGTTTTCTGAATCACAAAGCAATCTCACAACAAAAAGGAGAAAAAAAGAAAGCCAAAAGTATTTTATCTAGACTTGCCTACTTTGACTCCAAACCAAACATACAAGTTAAAAAGAAAAGAAAAAAGATGGAAAGCAAAACACCATTTATCACTGCTCCCATGAATGGACTCAAAGATAGCAAGACATTTTTGAGATAATAGAATCCAAGATGGTGTCTGTCCTGTGGGTCATTATCATTAGTGATGAAGTGTTGGGTGCAATTTCAGGTATGCAAGCTTGAGAAAATATCAAAAATACTCTCATCTGTAAATAGCATGCAGTTGAAAGCCTTCTGAAGACAAGCTTTCACTCCACAGCAAATTATGAATCTTAAACGGCTATTGACATGGGGAGACATGCTTTCAAAATATCTAAAACAAAATTAGTGACTTTCTAGTAAGTATAAAATGACTATTGCATACCCCCCAACTTTCCAATTTGGCAGGAATAGTCGCTGGTTAATTTTCTGCCATCCCACTTTTTCAGTTGCTTTTAAAATGTCTCAGTTTCTCTCTCCTCCTCCTTTCCCTTTTTGCCCTTGGCTCATTCAATTGCTGCAAATGGAGTTCAAAGTTAAAATATAGTAATGGTGAAGGGAGGGGAGAGAGCAAAATCTTCCCTTTCCCAGTAGGCTCAGAGTGCTGCATCCTTGTTAACAACTTTTGCCATTTTAACCACACTCAGATGTTGCTCGGCTACATGCATCCCAGTTTTGATTTGTAAAATGTCCTTGCCACTCCCACATCTCTCCCATTTTCATTTAAACTAGACCTCCAGGTCACTGCAATAGTAAAACAAAACCCAAAGCAAAATTGCTGCCGAAAGCCTATAA
Organism: Iguana delicatissima; assembly: GCA_948472985.1. Classification (NCBI taxonomy): domain Eukaryota; kingdom Metazoa; phylum Chordata; class Lepidosauria; order Squamata; family Iguanidae; genus Iguana; species Iguana delicatissima. The sequence goes on along the minus strand of CAOKZL010001457.1, from coordinate 327,011 downwards.
TGCCCTTTTGTAAATAGCAGGCAAAGAGTCCTTCCACCCCCAATTTTGCCAGTACTGTAACAGAATTAACTCTGAACTGATTGACTTTATGCTTTACTTATCTGCTTCTTTTAATTTTGTGTTAATTTACAGTTTTTAATTATATTGATTCTTTCATGTAGATTTTGCATATGCTGCCCTGAAAAAAATGTTACTATAATATAATATACTATAATATAAATTCATAAATAGGTTACTGGACAAGACACTGTTTTCTTGATCAGACTACATATGCAGGACCTCTTACTGGAGGGTCTTTCAGTGAATGGTGCAGTACTCTAAATCTGCTTTCATGTAATATCTGCCACTCATATTTTGGGGAAAATAGTGAAATGTTCCAACAGAGGATTCGCTTTTGTCTCTCCTCTTTGCCATCGCTTAAGTCAGCTTTGCCCCAAACTCTGAAAACTAGGGGCCCGTTCACATTGTACCATTATAGCAGTCAAATTCCACTTTAACATTCTATGAATCCTGGGATTTGCAATTTAGGAAGGAGTATTTTACATTCTCAGCAAGAGAGCTCTATTGTCTCCTCAAACTGCACAGCCCAGGATTCCATAGGAGGAACAATAACAGCGAAAGTGGAATCATAGTGCTATACTGTGGCTCCTCCACTTTCGTTAAGGTTCAGGGCACAGAATCTTCGCAAAAGTTGAAAAAATACAAACAACTCACCCTGGGCTCCCTCTCCATTCCCTTACCTCTTACCCTAGCCTTTCTCCACACCCAGGCAAAAAGTGAAGGAATATGAGGGTGTGTGGCTGCACCTTCCTTCTCATGTGGCACCACATTCTCTGCAACAGTGGAAAAGGCAAGGGAAGTGGGGGAGGCACTGTGTTCCCCCAATTCCCTTGCCTTTTGCCCAGGCATAGAGAAAGTGCACATGAGCACAACTGGAAATGGCAGGAGGAGATTAGGGGAGGGGAGAAGCATGCATGAACCTCACAAATAACCAATTTTGCAAAGGTCCAACCTGCAAATGTGGAGGGAAGACTGTACTTGTATGGTATGAAAGAGCCCTTTGAAACAGAGCAGTGGCAAGTGATGGCTCCTATGTCACAGAGCCGCTAAACATATTTTCTGTGTTATAAAGAGTTATGAACAGTGTTGAATCTATCCCCAAAGTAGAGTTTAGCATGTTGGATATCACCTATAAAATTCAGACTTAAAACCAGAGCAGATTCATTCCTCCTTCCTCCTGACATGGAAGCCTCAATCTGCCACCACTTGCAGATAATGTTGGACTGCGACTTTTACTACTCCACATAAATGCCTATCTTGAATAGGACTGATAAGATCTCTATTCTCAATGAAAAGTGTTCATCCTTGTTATAAAAGATGCTCTTCAGACTTTCACTGCTGTTCTTTCTTACCTCCCAGATCTCTTGTCTAACCCTGTTGTGATGTCATTGTACTGCTGGTGTGAGGAAGTCATGACTTCTCAGGCTTTCTGTTGTTTAAATAGTATACAACTGCTTATGGGGACTTGAAGAAGTTAGAATCCAGCCTTCAAGCCTGTTTTACTTCCTTCCTTCTTTGGGCATAGACTTTGGAATGACAACTTCTAGATACAGAATGTCTGAGAGTCTTCAGAACCTGCTAATGAGGTGGCCCTGGAGGGTTTGTCCATACCTGAGGCAAAATGGTAGCAAGTCACCATGGCCACAGCACTTAAACTCATGCTGTCAAATGGCTAATTGGCCACTGAGGGAAGCAAAGGTAGTATCTCCAAGACAATTCATTCCATGCAGAGTTTTCAACAAACAGCTGCTCCATAAAGTGGCATTATCTTGTACAAAATAGTTGCACAATACAGCAACTGATCAAGGAAACCCAGAGTAAAAATGCATGACTCCATCTTGGAGATTTTTTATGATCATTCCCTTAATTCAGGGATAGGAATTGTGCAACCTTCTAGAACTGCAATTCCCAGTATGCCTTGCCACTGGCTGTGCTGGCTAGGGTTTCTGGACAGCAGTTCAAGAACACCCAGAAAGTTGTTCAGCTTTCACCAACACTCTAATGCATAGACTGAAATAAACTGGAGCTTACCATTAGGGTATAGTATTTCAGGCAAAATGCACTCAAGCTTGCAGGCCCTACCTATAGATCAAATGCACAATGATCAAATGATCAAATGGCATGCACTGATCAAATAGTGCAATGATCACATAATACAATGCTTACGGTATGGTATGATGAAGAGAGACTTGCACTGTTAGCTTTGTGCATGACATACTGGCACAACTTTCCTGTACAACCTCCTCCTTTGTTCATTATAAAATTGCTTCTATGCTGTTTTACTGAACTGCTCTCTGCACTTTATTATTTTGTACATGTCATTATTGTTTTGTTAATTGTATTCATGAATACATAAATACATTTTTTCTTCTTTTGTGAAGAAATTCTTGCTACCGTGTCAGCAAGACAGAGAGATAAATATATTCAAACTGAATAAATTAAAATACATTATAATTTTGTGCCACTAGCTGAACCACTTAAAAACTATATATTTGGTTGCTTGCACTGACCTTATAATGTCTATAGCTGTTTTCTCTTACATTTTTATCTCAAAAATCTGTCTGTTTCTTGTAGGCAGTTCAATTCTAACCTATTCCAGTGTTGCTGAGACATACTGGAATCCAGATCTTCTTGACATATGATCTAACAAATATAAGGTCAGACTTTAGCGAATGGTCCTGATTGCCAGAGTCCTGAATAAGGTACAAATATGATTCTTTCCATGCTGTGTTTTCAATTTAATTCCTTGCTCATCACCGAACTGACTTTGGCCTAGATCCTATTCCAGCACAGTGTTTTCACAGCACCTGACTGCTTAAATGGTTGTATATTCTCTCTGCTGGTGATGTAAACAGTGTTTGAAAATATTTGGGGGGGAAATGGTTAGAGATCAAAAAACAAAACAAAATAAAACCAGATTTTCTAAGTGTTAGGAAACCCTGACCAACTTGGTGAGACTCTTTGTGATTGTTCAGTGTGAAAATATATGTGTAGGGGTGGGGTAGGTACATGTATGTGTATCAAAAATGGCCTTTTGTGCATAGAAAACAAGTTTCCTGTACTCAGAACACAATTTTCATGTCAGAGTACTAATTTTCTGCACAGCAAACTTGTTTTCTATGCACAAAAGGCTATTTTCTGCGTGCGCACACACACACGCACACACACACACAAATACAACATGTATTTTGCACACAGAATAAATTCATAGAATAAGTGCCAAATTCCAAATAGCATTTGAAAGCTGCTCAGTTTTCAGTTTTCAGTTTTCTTACAGCAAAGAGAAGAATTGTAAAATTATATGTTCTCACTTGTGAAAACAGCATTTACAAAGAAGATCATCACCACCTTGTGCAAGGAAGTACCCTGGAGCTCCTTGTACAATCTGTTCATAGCAGTTATGAAGTGGCCATGGTACAAAGGAAAAAACTGACATGCCAGTTGAGTGCCTTCTTAGTGGCTAAACACAGCTCCTCTCTTATGCTGGCATTAACAGTCACCCTATACAGATACCTTTCCCCTCCCTCTCCTCTAACCCTATGGAATTATTCCAGCAAGGAATTTCTCTTTGCTGGTGTTGAATAGGGCCTTTCCTTTTGTACTTGCCACTGAAATTACTGGAAAGCCATTTGTATGTGGAATATGTTGAGTGATGTACTTTCTTCATCGGTTTAAGCTTGTGCCATTACTGATAGAATTCCATCTGTACATGGTTCTGTTTCCAGCTTGTCTCACATTACTAATGACACAGGAAATAATGCATTTATCACATTCATTGGCCATGTCATCTCTTCTTCCAGATCAGCTGATGTATATCACCAAGTGAAGCACATGGTCTTGGAAGCTTACTGAGGTTTTGCCCTTGTTAGAACTCCAGGGTTAAATCATATGTCATGCACTCAAAACTTTTTCTAGTGCATTCAATCCTTTCCTCAGGCACAGAAATCAGTACTTTAACTACACTATTTTAGAGCCTGAAGACCTTAGTTTAAGCACTTAGCACAATTTCAATTTCAAGGGAAAGCTTATGGGTCTTCTGTATGTGTAAGTCTAGATCAAATCCTCTGTTACATCAATTGATAGATGGAGATATAGATATATCAAATAAGGTCTGTGTGGTATAGAGATTTGAATGTTGGACTAAGACTGTGAGAGACCAAGGTTCAAACTCCTGCTCAGCTCTGGAAAATCAGAAAGTCACACTTTCTTGGTCTAAGAAGGCAATGGTAGCCTCCTTTGAATAAATCTTGCTAATAAAAGCCTGTGATAGGGTTGTTATTAGTCAGATATAACTTGAAGGCACATAGCAACAACCTATGTCTGTGTATGTGCACATGTATTTGTGCATATCAAATTGTTAGTCCCAATTAGAGGAAACCTACTGAATAAATGCTGACCCACCATTCACCAATTGATTCAGTAGACCTACCATAGTTAGGAATACTAATATGAGTCAATCCTAAATATAATTTGGCTGTCCTTTTAAATAGTTTGTTTTTATTGCCTTTAATAAAAGTGATTTTTTTTAGTTCTATGTTTACTGTATTTCATATAAGCTGTTCATAATGTATATTTTTAATATTCTATAGCAGAGATGTTTCTCGGAATAAATGTGGGGAAGGGAGGTGAGGTTGAAAATTATTTTGGTAATTTCTTCCATAAAAATTTAGTTAATTTGGAATGAGGTCATATGAGGATGGGGGGATTTAATTTGTTTCTTTTTCTTTTCTTTTTTTCTCAGAAAACCAGAAGAGATATCATACTGAAGACACGCATTTGTACAGTTATTAGCTGTCTTGATGCACATATTTCAGGCATCTCTGTAGTCTTCACACAGCAAGATCTTTTTCACACTACACAGTTATAACACTATGATTCCATTTTAACTGCCATGACTGAATCCAATAGAGTCCTGGTGTTTGTATTTTGGTGAAGTACTAGAGAGACCTCTGGTTGAGAATTCTAAATACCCCTCCCTAAAATGCAAGTCCTAGGATTCCACAGGCCTGAACCATGGAAATGAAAGTGGAATCATAGCACTATAATTACATTTTGTGAGTGGGCCACAGAGCTGTCAAAGTAGTACTTTGGAAGGCACATATGGGGAGGCTTCTAACAGTCCTACAATGTCACTGCCATTGCTCCAAGGCACAATGCTCTTTCTTCTTACTTCAACCATCTTCTTTTCTTTGTCCTCTGACTTTATCATCTTCTTGTGATCTTCTCTAGAAGTTTGACCATGAAAAGGACTTGGGAGAGGAAATCACAGGTCCTGAGGCTGAATCTGGCCTTTCATGAGTCCCAGTCTGACCTTCTGGTTTTCAAGGCAATCTCACATGTTTTGGGGGAAAAAAGAAACTCTTTGGCTCAGTTATCACATTGCCAGAGTTTGACTATATGGGTCTTCTAGAAATGTGCTTTGTTGCACTCTGCCTTCAAATTGACTCTGTCTTATCATAAACCCCCTGCTAAGTTTACCTTGGCAAGATCTCTTCAGAAGGGGGTTGCCATTGCCTTCCTCTAAGGTGGAGTGTGTGATTTATTCAAGGTCACCCAGTGGGTTTCCATGGGCTGAGTGGGGATTTTGAACTCTGGCCTCCAGGAGTCCTATTCCAACACTCAAAAAATATGCGATTGCTGACTCTAGAAATGTGCTTTAGAAGACCCAAGAGATGGTGATTTGATGATGAAAGATCCATCAAATTATTTCTAATCACTAGTCTGCTACAGTTATCCAATTTTAAATATTTTAGCCCTATACAAACACTTTACAAATAAGTTTGTACTGTTTCTAGTGGGAAGAATAGACAGATAAAAATCATAGCATCTTCCCCATTAGGCGGAATCTCCTTCAGTTCTTTTCATGCTTCTTGTTTTACTATTTCTATCATAAAATCTCAGCAATGTTTCTCTGTAGGCAGACAATTCTATTTTCTTTTAATCCTCTTCATTTTCTTAATGTCAAATGCTTCCACATTCAGAAACAAACTGGATCCCCTGTTCTCAAAAATCATGGCAATCATTGTCATTCCTTGAAAATCTTCCTTTACAATTATGATGAATCTTATGTTTGGCCTATATAAAAACTTTTGCTTCTTGATTGCATCTCTGGACTATGAGACTGGAGTTCAACTTTACCATCACCATTTTTTCCCTTATTAAGAGAAGTAGAAATTATCCCTAAAAAAATCACAGTAATCACTACAGTTTCCACAGCTATATTTTCATTATGTATACCTCTCATTGCTTTAACACATTTGTACCACAACCTCCAGTATTTAAATTTAAATTGGATGTTACATGCAAGCTATTTGTGTGTTTTACTGGCACCAGTGTTTCGTTTCTTTATTACCCATTTGATAGCTTACCATTTCCATTTCAACAATGAATGAATTCTTACATGGATTTGCTTGTTTTACAGATACATTGACCTTGCTAGTTACATCTATTCCCTTGAAATGTAGACTACAAATTCTTCAAGTAGCTATTTCCCTGAAATATGGACTATGTCTTCACACTTCCTAGGTTCTCTTTTATAGCATTGTGGAGGAGGAAAAATAATGGTAGAAGCACACATGCAGAAGACCCCAGATTCATTTTTCCCCAAATTTTCTAACATAACAAAAGTCTGGATATAAAGTAGTTATGAAATATCTCTGGTTGGAAGAGCTCTGCTGAACTAGAATACCCTCCAAATGCTTGAAACAACAACTCTCATCAACCCAGTGGTCATTGGATAGAAGTTATGGAAGTTGTAGCTAATAGGCAATACTGGGTCAGGTAAACCAATTAGCTGACACACTATAAAGGCATCTTCATGAAGTCATCAGCATCCTGAGATCCATCCCTACAGTAAACCATCTCCAGTCATTTTATCAAATGTGACCTTTAGGCCTTATTGAATTCATCTCTAATGGGAATGCACATGGATTTAAACTGCTTTAATTTATTTTAGAATATTAATTCTATTTACTATGGTTTTGGCTAGTTGGATCATTTTGTTCTTTTAAACTGTTTTAACATGTTTGTATTAACCTCATTTGTGCACAATCCTTGGATATTTTGCTATAGAATGGAACCGAAATATTTTATTAAGAAGAAGGGGGGTGAGAAAAAAGAGAGAAAGAATGTGTGGGATAATAGTAATGTGTTTGGTGTAAACCCTCCAAGAGAAATTTTGTGATATTGTATTGCAAATTCATAAAAATAGCAACAAATCTAATTAAAAGCAATTTAATCAATTTAATGTTAAGCTTCAGTGAATAATGCAGAGAGGAAGAAAGTCATCTTATTTGAAATGAAGTGCTGGAAGAGAGTTCTATGATACCACAGACTGCCGAAAAGGTAAATAAATAGATCCAAAAGCAAATCAAGGCTGAACTAAGATGACTAAACCGAAACTGATGTACTTCGGACATATCACAAGAAGACATGACTCATTAGAAAAGACAATAATCCGTAGGGAGGTAGAAGGAAGCAGGAAAAGAGGAAGAATGCATTACAGGACCACATTCAATCAAAGAAGTCACAGGGCTGAAAAGACAGGGTGACTTGGAGTTTTCTCATTCATAGTATCTCCATAAGTCCAAACTCCTTGAGGGCAATTCACAATGTCAACTAGTATTTTAAGCAATATTTAATAATGTTTTAAGTGCCAAGGCTCCAAGAATTTGTTTTCAGGCTTTAATCACCTGAAACTGCATACTTACCATGGTTGATTGGAACAAAATGAGAGCAATGAAGAAAATATTGCTCTTTCACTGGTATGTAGTAGTCAGTATCAGTAAGAGAAGAGAAGGAAATTAACATCCCCTTCATGTTAGTAATCCCATTGGTTTGGCAGTCATTGGCCTTAATTGGAATAGGAATCATGAGCTGTTCAAATGCTGGTGAATTGCAGCTCCACACATTCTTCACCATTAGCTGTGCTGGCTAGCAGTGCTTGGACTTACAGTCTGACAACATCGGAAGGATCACATAATTCCTATACCTGCCTAAATCTAACTAGTAGTAAGAGTAGACCCACTAAATTAATGAGGATTACACATCAGTGTTCACGTATCACTCAACAACTGATTCAATGAGTTCAGAGACTAAACATTGGATTTAGGCCTTTGTGTAGAACAACTTGAAGGATAGTTCGGAATATACCACTATCTGTACATTTGCCCTTTTAGTCCCATGTAAAAAGAGTTCCTGGGTTGCTTTAAAAAAAAAAAGCTAAAATGTAAACATAAAATGTAAAAGTAAATGTAAAAACAAATAAGCCTAGACTATCAGTACAGAAAACTGATCTGTACCAAAACAACTATTATAAATACTTTTCTTGTCATCATACTATCATGGTCAAGCAGAAGGCACACTCCAAACCAGTTCCACTGGAGTGTCAGAATTAAAATTCTTTTTGGCTCATTGAACTCAACGAGGCATATCCTACAATCCTATCCATGTTTGCCATATGATAAGATGCATGTAAGCCTCACTGAAATCAAAGTAGTTTGTTTTACAATTACTTTGTGACAGTTATAACGCCAAAAAATCCTTCCTATTTCAAAAGGACAATGTTTTCCCAGCTAATACAAACTCCCATTATTATAATCAGGCACTGATATTGCAAGACTTGCTCTCGCCTTATTTCCTTCTGACAGTTGATAACAGTCTGAGCTAGCAAGATGCATTAAGGATCAGAATAATTTCTAGTGTAATGTAGTCTACTGAAAGTTTATTGCCCCCTTTTTTATTATGAATTCTACATTTTAAGGTATGTATACACAGTCTGCGCCTGGTGGCACAGTGGAGGAGCCTTGGTGGCACAGTGGTTAAATGCTGGTACTACAGCCACAAGGTTGTGAGTTCGATCCTGCTGGGCTCCAGATTGACTCAGCCTTCCATCCTTCTGCAGGTCAGTAAAATGAGTACCCGGCTTCCTGGGAGCAATTAGCTAACATATTGTAAAACGCTTAGAGAGCACTTAGCTGATAAGCGCTATAGAAATACATATGCTATTGCTATCCCTCCACATTTGATAGGGTTAGGGGCACAGGACCCCCATAAAAGTGAAAAAAAATATATGAATAACTGTAGGCCTTCCCAAACCTATTTAAAACACAAAATCATATTGTGGATTCCTTTGAGGCATGAGGGTTCCTTCACAAGGTAGAAGTGGGTGGCTGGTGGGGTTTACTACCACCTCCACTGCTGCTGGACACCATTTTTAATAAAGATTTACAAGCCTTGTTTGCAGTTTCTCAGTCTCACGTGGCTTGCAGTCCCTATTAAAAATGGCATAGGGAAGCAGCAAAGGTGACAGCAAATAATCTGTGAATAATCAAATCCACAAAAGCAAAACTTGCAAATGTGGAGGGCTGATTGTATATGCTCCAAAATGTCCTTTTAGATGGCATTTTGGAGCATTATTTTACCCCTGCAGGTCCCTTGGAGCCATAAAAATTGCCTGGAGGCGGCCTGCAGGGCACATTTTGGCCATCCCCATAGTTGCGTAAATAGGTTTTTGATTGAAAGGATGGATATGTGTGTGTGTGTGTGTGTGCATGTGTGTTTGTACATATACATATACAGATATAATTGATCCCAAGGGATTCCCAGGGGTAAAAAAAATGTTCCAAAATGTCTTCTAAAAGATTAAGAGAAGAAAAGCTGGGCAAGTCTCGTACAGTGAGACAATCACAACTCAGGCCATTTCCGCACTACACTTTTATAGCATGATTATTCCACTTTCAACATTCTATGGAATCCTGGGGTTTGCAGTTTAGGGAGGGGCTGGCTGTGAGCATTGTGAATGGTTGGTCTGTGGGGGAGAATGGATATAGACTAGAGCAGTAGTTCTTGACATTTTCTTAACCATGGACCCCCTTTAAATATCTTTTGTTGTCATAGGCCACCAAAACATAACTCAAGATTCAAAATCCTAATGTGCATCACATTTTTTTAAAAAAACACTTTGAGTAGTACGAGATATTCCAGTGAAACTTTGCACAAATGGCATCTATCAAAGGCAAAAGACTCCTATTCTTTGAGGTCAATGTATGAAAATCCATCTGTCAGTCTGTCTATCATTCATTCATTCATTCATTCTCTCTTTCTGTTTTAACTGTGAAAGCTTATAACATTTCTTCAAGTCTTTGCAGACCCCCTGTGAGAACATTAAAGCCCCCTGGGGGTCCATGAACCACAAGTTAAGAGAACTGCTGGACTAGAAGTTTGTCTGCAAAAGTGTCAGATAGGAGTTGGATAGGAAAAAGATAAACTAGGGTCCAGCAGGCAGAGACAGGGCGCAGATTTGCTTAGGATTTTGGGAGGTCTGAATGAAGTTTGAAGATTCCTTGTTTAATGCACTTGTTTTATAATAAATCTTTTCTTCTCTTGTTTCTATAAGTATGATTGACTGTTTCATTTAAGATTTGTTGAGGAGATTGATTATTCTTTACGACACTGAACTCACCCAGCCACTTGCCAGCATAGGAATCACTTTGAGGCCTGAGTACCAGCTCTAGGGAGGAATCTTAAAAGTTAAATGAAAGGTCAGCAGTAGGAGCCCAAGGGTGGGAACTGCAGAGCCAGCCTGGAGAGGCAGTCCATCACATATTTTTGGTGATACAAGTGGAATCTGAATCCATGCCATTGAAATGACTGGAGCCTGTATCCAGTTCTGCAACTTGCCAGCCCACTTTTGGCCAATAGAAGTTCTGAATCAAATGTGGGAAGACCATCAACATCACCTGAAACTGATATTGGATAGAATAAAATATGCTGGACTAATGATTAAGACACCTAAATGTCATACTAGACAAAGGGAGGTTAACTATTAAGGATACATGGTGGGTGGTGGAACAATTAAGCCAGAGCAAACCAAAGCAGAGACAATTGATAATTGGACCATACCTTCTACAGAAACAAAATTTAGCTCCTTGCTTGGGTTGGTATCATGGTGGAGTGGTTCATGCATTGAACTGTGACTCTGGAGACCAAGGTTCAAATCCCTGCTTGACCATGGAAACCAATTGCCTGATCTTGGGCAAGTTACACTCTCTCAGTCTCAGAGAAAGGCAAAGGCAAAACCCCCTCTGAATGAGTGATTGAATGAGTACAACATCTTTATCTGGTGAAACAACATCTTTTCTTCAGATTGAGACCGAGGCTATTTCCACACCAGGCACGAGAAGCGGTTTGCGCCTTTTCTTACTGTATTTAAATAATGCAGTTTTCCTTCATTGTTTTCCACATTTGATTTGTTTTGATTTGTTTTCCTGCAGCAGAGTATGAGTTCATGCATCTGCATTATCTCGTCGCTGGCCATTCCCGCAACTCCCTTCACTCCTCCCCAGTGGCTGTGATTGGCTGCTGCTGCTGCTGCTGCTGCTTCTTTTTGTCTTTTGGGTTCGTACATTCATATGTGCCTATGTACCTATGTACCTATGTAGGTACATATTTGCTGGTGTATAAGAAGAACTTTTCCCCAAAAAATGCCTTCTGAAAATGGGTTGTGAATAGGGTAATTCCCCTCACCTTGGCAGATCACCACCCATGCCTGATCGCCACCCTCACGCACCTGTCCCAGCCCCATCAGAGAGGTGTGTGGGGGTGGTGAGTACACAGAGAGTTATGTGGGGGTGGCAATCTGGTGCGGAGAGGGGTGTCAGGGTGGTGAGCATGCATGGATAGGTGTATGCGGGTGGTGAGCACAGACAGAGAGGTGCATGGGGGTTGTGAGCAAGTGTGGGGCTCGCAAGTGTGCATAGAGAGGTGCATGTGGGTAGGAAGTGGGCCTGGAGAAGAGTGGGAGGGGGTGGCCAGGGGGCACAGAGAATTGAATGGGGGACAGGGGGACTAAATTTTTTTTCCTTAAGGAATGTGGTCTGAAAATACAGTGCGTCTTAAGCCAGTGCAAATATCATATGTCCTACTTCCTGTTCCCAGAGTCTACCCACTGCTGCCCACCAATGCACATTGGTGCAAATATACGTTTCCACATCACTGCAAAAATCTGAATTTGCTTCGATGTCAGAATATGAATCAGACTTTTTCCAATTTTCAAATAGTGCACTTTCCCACCACATAGGAGTTCATTAGCATGGGATTCTGTGCAGAATGAGAGAAAATAAGGCAAACCTAATTCACTGCCATGTGCAGAACACTTCAGTGCTACAATGCAATAACCCACAGTAATAACCTTGTGCAGAAATGGCCTGAGACTAAGGCCCTTTCCGCACAACATCGCTGTCTTGTTTCTGCCACAGGATGGCAGCAGTTGGCAGGTCATGCTTCCGCATGACGTCATAATCGTCCCACTGCCATCCTGTCACAGAGCATTGCGCTTGCACAGTTTTCACAAAACAGAAAAAATCCATTTTGCATCTGCAATTGCACAGCACTGCCATTACTTCTGGCCATGCGGAAGCACATTGGCAACGCTTCCTTACATAGCACAGAAATGGAAAAATCCTGGCTGTGCTGCAGAATGAAGACAATGACCAAGTAGTTGGGCAGGAGTCTTCCAGACCATCTTCTTGGTTTGTCCCTCCAGGAAGGAATAGTGCCTCCAAGTTCCATCCTGGAGATGCAGCCTAGAAAGATTCCATCGTTGATGGTATTGAATGCAACTGAGAGGTCCAGCAGAACCAACAAGGACACACTCTCCCAAACATTTCCGGGCAAAGGTCAGACACCAAGACAACCCAAGCTATTTCTGTTCCATAACCAGGCTGGAACCCAGATTGAATAGACCCAGAGTATTTGTCTCATACAGGAATATCTAGAGTTGGGAAGATATCTGATGACCTTGTACTTTGCCCAAAACTAGAGTATTAGAGACTGGCCAATAATTATCCAATAGAGGGACTCAAAAATGGCCTTTATCAATAGATGATTTACAACTGCCTTCTTTAGGCACATTGGAATCATGCCTTGCTGGAGAGAGGCATTCAGGAAGAGCAATGATCTATCACATATATGATTACTCTCACTTCTCCAAAAATCCTTGGACTGTACAAGTTAAAAACTATCCATTAACATTAGACAAACAGGAGTCTAGTTTATATCCACTGGATCTGTATTAACTAAAACGTCCATGTTGCAGTGGAACTGAGTAATTTTATCAGATGTCTAAATGTAGACGTTTTCAAATGTCTGAATGATTATTACATTTCTATTCTCCTTTCCTCCAAGAAGCTCAGAGTTCTATGCATGCTTCACTGCCAATATTGCATCTCAGAACAATCCTATGTGGCAGGTTAAGATGAAAGGAAGAGCGCACATTAGCCAGATTTAGTCCCCTTTTGTCACTCTTTGCTGTAGCATTCACACGGAACTAAACCTATCTTCTGCAGCATTGTGAACTGAAGGTTTGTGAACAAAATCCTTAACTGGCAACCATTTTTGTTTCATATACTTTTTCTTTTCATTCTCCCCTGCCTCCCCCATGAAAAAAAAAGTTGGATCAAAAAATGTCAAACAAAAATTTATCAATCTATATCATCTGAGAGGATTCATCTAGGTGGTCCAATTCTGCCAATTTATTTTTGAGGGATTCATCCCTCCTACTACACCAACTCCTGCCTAAGGCCTTTTAACATCCTCCAACGAGGATGTTTGCACTTGGGGGCGGACTGGGTCCGGACTACTTTCTGTAGTTTTGGACTTCAGCCCGCTCTGGAATGACCACAACTGGTGGTTCACTGTGCTATTGCAAGACCGCTTAAAACAGGTCTTTCAATAGCCTGGCATGCCCCACTCCATTGTTGCGCTCCTGTGTAGATCTGCAGGCTCTCACCAGTGTGAGGCTGCAGATCTTCCAGGGGCAAACTTCCAGCTGGCGAGCTTCTCCAGTTGGTGGAGAGCCTCCACCAACTGGAAGCCACCATTTTCGTCCCCGGAGCAGTGTGTAGTGCGGCCACGCACTGCTCCAGATCAGCGTGGATTGTCGGAGGGATCACACCAGTCCAGTGAGTAACAGAATGCCCCGTTTTCTTCCCAAAGTGCGAAAAAGCCCTAAGTCTGCCTGACTTCGGTTCACAGCTGAAATGAAATTCGAACTATGGTCTCCAAGAGTGGCAGTCTCTATACAATTTTTCCTGCTTTCTGTTCTATATACAGCTCTAATGTGATACTTCAACTGTCCACAGTAATCCAGAGGCAATGTGATCACAGTCACAGAAAAAGCAGTGGTTACAACTGTGTTTGCCTTTAGCTAAACTGGACAAGCAGAGATATATAACAAGACTGGTATTCCAGGAAACTACTGTGCTTTCACTATTCTGCTAGAGAAAATATTTTAAAAAATACTGAGAAAGCAATGCTTTTAAATATCACTGTCCAAAATGTAGAATGCATCATTGCATCATTTTTGAAATGATCTTGCATCATTTGGATTTCAGAAATGTGGAATTTGACCAGCTGTTTCCCCTCAAGATACAGATTGGGTCACAGCTGCTATTGTTTTGCAGAATTGGAGAAATACCTAGCAGAAAGGACAATGAAGAAGATCACACATTGGCCAAAACTAGAGCATGTCCATTGACAACAGCATTACACATACCGCTTTTCAGTACAGCAATTACCACGCCCTTCCATCTCTAATCCAATGTTTCCCAAATTCTGGTCTTCCAGATGTTTTGTACTTCAACTCCCAGAATCACTGATAACTGGCCAAGGGAGCTGGGACTCCTAGGAGCTGAAGTCTAAAACACCTGGAGAACTAGAATTTTGGAATCACTATATCAAATGAGGTTGACAAACTTCCTCAAATGTTGAAGAACTCTGAATTTAGCCACCAGATGGAGCAATTAGATGACTACTCAAGCCAGATAGCTCTGAATTGGAATACTCTGACTTCTAGGACCCTGAGTGTGTTCCTTCTCTATCCTTCTTAAAGAAATACTTTTTAAAGAAGGAGTTAAAATGTCAAAATGACTCCAAGACAAGTATTTATCTGATGAGTCACTGCTGAATAATACTTAGAAATCTCTGTCCAACACATCATGACCAGCAAGCAGAAGGTCATGAAAACTTAATTGATTTTTCCCTTATCTTTATTATTGTTTTGTTTTTAAACTTCAGTGTCATTTTTGGATATCCTATACTTCAGAAGTATGTGTGGCATTAACTTAAAGTAGCAATTTTTTTTCCTTGCTTAACATCATGAGAGTGAGATTTCTTTTTCATATAAATCTTGATAATGTGGAGATACAGCATGTGGTGAGCCTTGATGTTTACATTAAATCTTATACTCCATTTTTCTTATGTACTCACTAGCATCTATTGCAGAATTTCTGATGAGTCTCTATTATCATGAATTTGCCTGAGTCTTCTTCACTGCTTTGTGGTGGTTAGCTGTGTGCCCACGGGGGCGATGAAATCTCTAGCTTAAGTGGCTTAGTTGGTGTGAAGCTATAAAATGCTAGGGAGCAAAAAGAAGTTTGGGGACAAATAATGACCTATGGTTCTATGCTGCATTCATTGACCCCAGAATGGGGGGACAGCGAGGGCTGGAGCCCCTCACCAATTCTAGACTAGGAGGGATGAATCCCCCAAAAATAAATTGGCAAAATTGGACCACCTAGATGAATCCTCTCAGATGTTATCAGAAATATACCATCAGACAGTAAGTAAATTTAAAGCAGTGGCTGTTATTGAGCCCTCCTAGAAATAATGATGGGTGCCTGAAATCCATCCTGCACAAATTTACTTGGAAATAAGCTACATCAAACATATGGAGCAACTTCTATGTGTATATTGTGGTTGCAAAGAATCATGTTTAAGGATGTTTCAATTATTATGGATCGAAAGAGTTATTTTGCCTTCACCTGGCAAGTACTTGCAAGGAGAAATAATTAATATCAACCTACTTGCCAATGTTGAGCCTCTAACACAACTTAGGCCCTTTCTGCACAGCATTTGCCATGTGAAAGGGTGCCTGGAGCATCGCACAATTGTGAGGAGTGATCTGCACAATGCACTCACAATTGCACGACACTCCAGGGGTCGGCAGGCGCCAATAGCACACCTTTTCATTTTCGGTTGGAAGCTGAACATGGTGCACAATCGAGCATTGCTCTCGGGCCCCGTGCACACTTACCTGGCATGCAGAGCCTCCAGAGCCATGCCGGTCGCGCTTCCTGCCCCAGCGCAGCCTGGGAAACTCCCAGGCTGCACTGCGGAAGGAAGAGGAGGGGCTCTCGTGCAAGCAGGCAGCTCATGCGGAGCTGAAGCAGCAGGGACTCAAGAGCCTCTCACAGGAGGCTGCTCACGTGATCCCCGTACCCCAGCGCCGGAAAAAGGTAAGGTGCGGAAAGGGCCTAGAAACAGTTTTGAGGTCCCTGGCTGCAGAAGGATGCTAGGACATCCTCCTATACCAGAAAGACCTATCATATTGCTGGACAAAGCTTCCATTTCCCTTCTTGAAGTGGCAGGAAGAGAAGTGAAGTTGCTAGTGGTATAGATGCAGTAACAGTATTGTCTGGATGTATAAAACAGAGCTGCATATTTCCCACAGGCCATGTGATGCATATTGCTGCAGTAGATTAGGAAACTAAGACAATCTAGAACTAAAGAGGCTGAAGAAAGAATTATCTGGAACAGATGGCTCAGAAAGAAGTAGGTAGAAAAAAGAGCTGGGGAAAGGGGGAGATGAGACAGGAAGAAGAAGCGACTTAAAAAAGTGCTTTGATTCAGAATGCATTGGACAAAATGGGCAGTTGTGGCAAGGGGATCTTGTCAATAAACGTGATGGCTTGAAAATGAAATGCTTGAAAAGCTGCGGGGCAGGGGAGCTTAAGGAGATGGGTATGAGTTAAAGGACAAAGAAAAACCTCATACAAAGCTATTGGACAAGGGGAACTGTACTTAATTGTGAAAGACAATGGACAGACAATGAAGTGTTTGAATGAATATAAATGGATTAAATCTTCAGTATTTACAAGAAAAGCAGACAAGTTTGCAAGTCTGATGTTGTGATAGGGTTTGAAAAACTCTGGTTTTCCTTTTGGTTTAAAGAACCTGTGATTGTGCCCTGAAAGTTGTTACCCTGATTTCTGGGGTCCCTTGGGGGACACCTCAATGTGCTCCATGCAATGGGGAATGAAAACTAGCCAGAGCACAAACAATAGCAATGTGAGAGGCAGGGTAACCTAGCAGGGTCTTTTACCCAGTTTTTACAGGGTCAGGCCAAGCCAAAAACCAAACAAAAATGTCCAAAAAATGATTTTATCGAAGGAAAGTCTCACACAGCAACTCAGTCACTCACACATTTACTCAAGATCTATTAAGAAGCAAAAGAGAGGAAATTGCATAGGGGAATATTGAAGGGGTGTAGCTGGGGTGATACTGCACCTTTGTCCTGGTCCGGGAAAAACAGCAGAGAAGTGGGGATCAGCAAGGAGAGGGCTGAGGGGATCACTCAATGGATGGAGCAATGGTCTGCTGGGATGACCGGGGGTGATCCAAAGAACCACTCAAAAACTTGGACTATTTGTACGGGAAAAAGTACCTGGAGGACTAATCCTTTCCTGGGGAGAACAATGGGTGTTGGAGCGATAACAAAGCTCCACCATGGTAATTTCCTTTGTGTGATGGGATTGCAAGGTGTTGCCAAAGTCTCAGGATCTTCAGCTGTGTTAGTCTGTGTGTGACTTCATGTAAATGGTCCTCATCTGATGGAATATTTGCTTAACTTGAGGCAGACACACTAATCCCCTCAAGTCGGCTTCTCAGGGGCTGAGGACCCTTTGTTTATTATGGGTTTACACATCTTGAGGTCTCCTGGGGCTACGTGACAGGGGATTTTACTGGCCTGACCTGGTTTTTGATCATTTGACCATTGCTGCCTACATGCCCATCCGGGTGACCTCTCAGGCATGTTGAATCATATTTTAATATCAAAATTGTAGACCCCAGGATAGGGTTTTTCCAGTGGAGTTACAAAGTTAAGATAAGCTACACAAGAGACTGTCTGTCAAAAGCATAAATAAAGAATTTAATAAATTAGAGTATTTTCAGTGTTTTGCCCAACCAAGGGAAGATTTGGGCTGAAAGACAAAGTATGGCTACATTTGTTTCTTATCCTTTAGAACAGTTCTGCAAATTGTTTTTTCAGAAGGAAGGTAGTTGGTGAGAACTGGAACTATAAAAACCTAGTTTTATCAAAGATTTCTTTGCATCCCACAATTTTTTCAGATGCTATACCCAATTATGAACCTCCCAATTTAATAACATTGTTCTTCAGGCAAAACCAGGAACAACTCTAAGATAATAGCCTGAAGACCTATAGCATTCTCCAGTATTCTCTTATGTCTTTCTCTTGTTCCATTTGCAGAAGGCTAGTGCTGGACTATGCAAATGGGTGGAAACCACCAGAGTGTAGTAGTGCAGCTGGCTGCACAAGCAGTCCCATGCCTAGAAGCTGCAAGGAGAACCATTCCTATTTGTGCAATAGAACTCATCTAGCACATGGTTTTCCTTCACTGAAACTACTTTGGATTTAGACCACTGGTTAGTTTATTGTGTTATTTTATAACAAGTTAACAAGCCATACTAAGTCCTACTTCCTGAAATAATTATTAGTCAAAGTAAGGAGGGAGACAGTGGCTGGTTTTCTATATTGGAGTCACAAATTTGTAACCTGGAGTTACACATCTATAATTACTCTATGTTAAGTAAGACTATGGACCTTTCCTCATGATGACTGTAACCCAGCATGGGGACTTAAGAGGAGCAGAATTGTGACAATGCTTTTGCATGATGTCATTGCAATCCTGCCCTTCTCCCATCATGTCCCCAATGCTTCCCTCTGCACCATCTCCGTGCTATATGGAAGGAAGCACAATAGCGCCACCCCTTCCTTCCACAGTGCAGCTGGGTATTTTCCCAGGTTGCGCTGGGGGAGGAAGTGTGATGGCCACACTTCCTGATGTTCTGCATGCAAGATAAGGGAGGGAGAGATGTGGGAGGAATCCATAATCACACATCATTTTTGGCAAAGAGCCAAAAATGATATACTGTGTAATTGCCACAGGATTGCTACAAGAGTGACGCACAGTCGTGAGGACATCATGTGGAACCATCCTCATGATTCCGCGTCACTCCCATGGCCATTTTGCATTCAAAGTCATGTGCAAAAAGGGCCATAGTGCTGGTTAGCTCCAACTAGAGTAGACCTATTGAATCAATTATTGAATGGTGAGTTGACATAAAGACAAATCTCAAGGATTCAATAGCTTCCTTCTTAGTAACTAAGAATGAGAAATGAAAAATGCAATCCTGTATATACTAACTCAACTCTTTTGAACTTAAACTCAGAGAAGTTTGCAGCTATAGAGTTTAAAATTGTCTTAGAAACAGTTTAGGAAAGAGACTGAAAATACTGCAGTAAGCATCATAATGCTGTACCACCTGTGTATTTTGTTAAAATATTTAGTTAACTATATCATTAAAATATATTGTGTTAAAATGCAAATAATACTACCATGGCTTACAAAAAGATTTTTTAAAAATCTTTATAAAGACACCAATAAAAATGGCAGATGATACATAAAATACCATTTGTTATAAGCTACTTTCAGTCTTGCACTGGGAGAAATGCAAGATATAAATTAAATACATGCATACAGAACATACATATCTACATCTCTAACATTGCTAACTATAGTATTTTCTTTCCAAAAGAAAATGGCAATGATACACTCTATGGTTATCAAGTGTTTGGAATATCTCCCATATACTCAAAGACAAAAGGCCATGCAGGGTCAAGTGACTTCAGGGGTGTAGCTACAGGGAGGTCAAATGAGGTCATTGGTCCCCAAATAAGAATTTTGCTCTCTCTAAGTGAAATTTTCATACATTTCCTCAAACTTCTAGCATTGCAGAAGGTGAGACACTGAAAACTGTTCACATCCAGAACACATATTTTCTGTATTCACCTTCCCTTGGTAACTTTACCTGGTTGCTTTTCTTTGGATACCTGCACAAATACTCAAATGAAATTTGAAGTTACTGGAATGCTAGAAATTTGGGTGCTGAAGGAAAAATTCATTTGTGGAGGCATAATTCTAGGTTGAGGGCGATGCTCGCATTTTGCCCCTTCCACCTCTGGATGGCTGTCTCCCATTTTAGAAAAAGCTCAGTTGTGGAGTTGGGGAATAAACATCTATGTAACTATGAATGGAAAATGAGGCATTTTCTCCTTTCACAAAATTAGTAGTCTAGGCTTGCAAAATTAATTTAACCACTGGTATATTTGTGGTAGTAGATTCAGTAATTTAGAAAAGGAAGGAATTAACTTGTGGAATTCACAACTACTAGATATATTAATGACTTCTATATCTGGTGATTTCTGATTTTAGAGTATCTTGACTTTGCTGAGGAACAGAGCACTAAGTCTGTTTGTTGAACTGATATCCCAAGATTGGAATTCAAGGTGGCTTATAGTAATTGTAAAAAGATCAAAGTAAATAATTAATTAACAAAATAATTAAATAAACGTGTTATCAAAAACATGATTAGAACCACTTCAAAACACTTAAAACATGTTTAAACATATGTTGAAAATTACAATGGATTGGGGCCTGAGCAGAAATACCTTTCCTGTGCACTTATTCCAAAACACTGTTTCTGTTACCATTTCAGTCTATCATTTTTGGGCATCCATCTGTATTTCCCCTACCAGACTTTGAGCAGTTCAGCAGGGAGTATTTTACTAAGCCACAATTTAAGAAACCCCAGAAAAGGATAAGATTGGAAGGTTGTTTTTATTTTTTTTCCACTTCAAGGAGTATTGCTTTGTAGCACTCTATCACTTGCTGCCATTCCATTTCATCTAACACTGGCTGATCGTCAGTGTCAAAAGAGTCTTTTGAAACTATAAGCTGCTCTTGACAGAATCTCCAACAGCACCATCAGACTTAAACTATGAAAGTTTTACCTGTAAACACAGCCATTTGTCATCACTTTTCTCTTAATGGAGTGTCGCAAAGTACAAAACATCAAGCACAGGATTTTGGTCCTTCTCTTCTAAAGAGAATTTGGATCTGTGACTAAAACCTACAAAGGTTCACCAAACTAATTGGAAGAAGCAAAGCAAAAATAGAGCACACCACAGATTTGAACAGTAGAAAAGGATGCCAAGTCAAAGCACACAAAGACTAATAAAAGGTTCACAAATCGAATAGCAAGGAGGAATGGTATAGTCCCTTTCCAAACATCTTCCAAACTCCTCAAGCCAGTTCACATGTGTGATTTGGATGAGCTGAGTAAACTTCACAAGTCAGAGCCAGAACATGAATTTTGCTGGATTTGTCTTTCACGTAAGACCAACCTGGCAGCAGAAATTAATGTTACTTTTAAGAAATAACACATTACCATTCCCCATGCCCTAAAGTAGTTCATTGCCTTTGTAGCTACATTTTAAAAAGGTAATTCTTTGTCTTTCTGTTTCTCAAGAGCAACTACAATAATGTTTTGTTTTTTTTAAATGCATGCAAGCACATATGAGTGATATAAACTGCTGACTTGTGGTACAAAACATGATGGTCTTCTCCCATCCACCTTGTTGTCACCTTAACTCCTATGAAACAACATGAGGCAGTGACATTAGGCAGAGTATCAGCCAGCACATGAGCCATCTGGCAAGACCTCTTCTATTATGCACTGAGTTCACACCTTTTAATTATGCAAGTTGAAAAATTACAGTGACATTGCAAAAGGATTGATGCTATCCCTTGTCAAGTTGCAGTCATAGTGTTGTATAATTATCATGAGTGGGAGGAAGGAAATAATATTATTTGTTTATTTCTATATGCCTATATTCCAGCACAGGATTCAAAGTGGCTTGTTGTTGTTGTCATTGTCATTTTGTGCCTTCAAGTCATTTCCAAATTATGACGACCCTAAGGCAAACCTATCATGGGATTTTCTGTGGCTGAAAGTGTATGATGCACCTAAGATCACCCATTGGGTTTCCATGGCTGAGCAAGGAATTGAGCCCTGATTTCCAAGGCTGTAGTCCAATGCATAAAACTAGTACATATTGGCTCACACATGGCTCTCAAAATGGCTTACCACCATTTAAATGTAGAGTACAACTAAAAAAAACAAAAACTGTTAACACAAAAGTTAAAGCACAATTAAACCTGATTTCTATTTTTATATATATATATATATATATATAGCTTAGAAACATAAGTTAAAAACTTTTTAAAAAACATGTTTAAAATATATTTAAAAAATGCAACATCCCTCCCATAAAAGCTCCATCTGCTACAACATTAAACTGAAATGCTTCCCTAAATAAAAAAGGCATTTAGCTGTTAGTACAAAGACAGCAGAGAGGGGGCCTACTGGACTTCCTGAGGAAAGGAGTTCCACCACTTGAGAATAATTTTCAAGAAGGCTCTCTCCTGTGTCTTCATCAAATGTGCCTGTCAGGGGCCCTTTCCACACTACCTTTTTCCCTCACTGGGGTGCAGGGATCGCATGAGCAGCCTCTGGAGAGAGGCTCTCGTGTCACTGCTGCTTCAGCTCCGTGTGAGCTGCCTGCTCGCATGAGAGCCTCACCTCTTCCTTCCGCAGTGCAGCCTGGAAGTTTGCCAGGCTGCACTGGGGCAGGAAGTGCGATCGGTGCAGCTTCGGAGGCCTGGCATGCTGGGTAAGTGTGCACGGGGCCTGGGAGCAATGCACGATTGCACACCATTTTCAGCTTCCAGCTGAAAATGAAAAGGTGCGCGGTTGGCGCCTGCTGGCCCCTGGAGCGTCGCGTGATTGTGAGTGCGTCATGCAGATTGCTCCTCACAATCATGTGATGCTCCAGACTCCCTTTCACATGAAAAATGTCGTGTGAACAGGGCCAGGGTGGTGGGACCAAGAGAATAGGACCAGGGTGGTGGGACCAAGCCTTCCTCCACAGATCTTAAAGCTCAGACAAGCTTTCATAAGGAGAAGTCAGTAGTAAGTTGTTTGTAGTGAATTGCTTCTGAGTTTTGCTTAACAGCAGAAAATATTGGCTAACTGACAACCTTTACCACTTAATGATTCCAGCATCAATGATGACTACCATGTGGGAACGAGTCATTACAGATCAAACACCAACGGGAAAAAAAATGTTCATATCAGTTTATAGTCCCTCAAGCACTCTGGTCATAAATGGAGTCAAACCATACATTAAGCTACATCCAATAAATTACCATGCATATGAAAATTGGTCCCTGGAGTGCAAGTGAAATTATCAAAAGTAGATATGAATGTTCACTCTCACGGTCTATGATTTTCACTGCACATGTTGGCAACCAAGAGGAATGCAAACACTTCCCAAACAGAAATGAGTCAGAAATTTGTAGGATTCACTTTTTAGTGCAAAGTTGCCAGATCACACTTTTATGAAACTCAGGCCCTTTCCGCACCGGGCTATTAAAACAGTGCAGAGCGACCTCCGATGGAGGTCTTCTGCACCGTAGAGTGGACTGGGGCGGACTACTTTTTGTAGTTCCACACCTCAGTCCGGTTCAGAGCGACCGGAATTGGTCGTGCAGCGTGCTTTTTAAAAACCTTTTTTTAGAGGTTTTTAAAAAGCACAGAGCACACAACTCCATGTCGCTCCATTCCCGCACTTCGGTGCAGATTTGCAGGTGTGCACAAGTGCGTGCCTGCAGATCTGCCAGGGGCGGGCTTTAGGCTGGCGAACTTCTCTGGTTGGTGGAGAGCCTCCACCAACCGGAAGCTGCCATTTTGGATGCCAGTGCAGTGCGGAGCGACAAGCTCGCACTGCTCCTTGTCCTGATGGACTCACCCGGATGCTGAAAAAGTTCGGTGAGTAGAGTTTTTTCACGGTTCCTTTCCCACGTGTGGAAAGGGCCTCAATGTGAGTCCAAATGCAATCTGTAATTGGAGACCCATATGTTGCAGAAGAAGTGACATGATTCACAAAAAGAAATTGTGCTTCCAATAAGGGTAGTCTTGAAAAAAAGTTTGAAAAGATCAAACAACTTAAATGCATACAAAATGTGTATAAAATTGTGGAAGAAAGCTCAAGCTCTAATACAAACCCAAACTGGAATATATTTGACACTGGAAAAACAAAATGGGGAGAACTATGGGCTTTCCACACTACACTGTTAATAGTGCTATTATTCCACTTTCAATATCCTGTGGAATCCTGGGGTTTGTAGTTTCCTGAGACCAAAGAACTCTCTGGCTGGCAATTCTAAATGCCCATCCCTAAACTGCAAAACCCAGGATTCCATAGGATGTTGGAAGTGGAATAATAGCACTATAACAATGTAGTGAAGAAAAGCCCTATGAGCACATTGAGCTTAATGGATCCATACATACCTAACTCACATCGGATGCTTTAAATTTAAAGGTAGCAACATTTAGAATATCCCATGGATAGGATACAGGGTTCACAGAAATAACAGTTTTAATCAGAGCTGCAAAGGCCCCAAAGTTCAATTCAGAGCCTATTTTGGCCATTCATCTTGGACACTGATTTGTTTCACACCAATTCAGATGCAATCTGACCTCATTCCAATCCCCAAATTCAGATCAAGATTCAAAAATCTAAATTGTCACATTTCCCATTGACTTGCATTGGGAACTCAAAACAGTTACAACGTATTTCTTTTCTATAGCCAGTGCTCAGGTGAGTTTATTGAGAGGAGGGGAGGTACTGTTACTGCCAAGACATGGACAATGAGAAAGCTGACATGTTACAAAGTTGGCAATCTGCTTCTGGCTTTGCCTCAAATGACACAGTGGACCCAAGTGTATGCGCTTACCATCTATCTCCATAATCTTGCCCTTGTCCCTGAATATTAGATGGAGTAATGTCAGACAAGCTCAGTCCATGTACAAACACTTTTGTGCTGAACCGCAGTGTCCTGGTGCCAGCTGAGAAAGAGTGAAGATGGTTGTCCAGACATTATGTACAAATGTCAAACTTGCTTCTCCTCCAGTTCCTCTCACCCTGAGATTTGTGTCCCTTCCTGGAGGCCCAGAGAAGCAAAGCAATTCCAATTGGTGCCTTGAGGCCTGATAATCCTACTCTCTCCAAACGGAAATCCACCTGGATTGGATTGGAGGGTTGGAGCACTTCCTCCCCATGCCACCAGCACACTTGTACCAACAGTAAAAGAACTGAGCATTTTAAAACAAAACAAAACAAAAACCAGAAGTCTCTTCTTGCTTCTTCAAAACACCATTGTGGGCCTTTTCTGACCAAAACAAGGAATCTGGAGAACACCCTCTGTTTTGGAGCTGAATTGTGTTTCCTGGTGCAGGCATTCTTCTTATTTTTCGTTTTAATTTTGATTATAAGCAAGGCCTTTCAGGTTTCAGACATAAGGGTTGCATGCAGCATACCAAAAAAATAAAAAATAAAAAATGCTACCTACAATGATGGACAGCAGTGTCCCAGGTTTTTAGACAGTAACTTTACCCAGTTATGTTTGAAACTGAAACTGGGACCTTCTACAGGCAAAGTATGTGCTCTACCATGTAGCTGTAAGAGCCCTCTGACTCACTCAAGATCTATGTCAGGAGGCAAAAGGCAGCATAAGTTCCATTTTCTTTAATGCATCAAGGTTTCCACTTTCCAAGAGTCCACATGGTTTTCACAGGCTCAGGAAAGCAGCGGAAAAGCCAGCCTATTACAAATGGGTGGGCTGGCCAGCTGGCTGGAAGAGGTGGGCTTTCTGGGCTCACCAGAGGTATCACTCTAGTCTCCTTTAGGAACATATAAAGTAGTTCTCAGACACACCAAATGTCAGTCATCTTCAAAACTTCTCCCCACTCACCTTTGGTTCTGCATGTTGGCATTTTCTAATTGGAGGCAATGCCTCTTGATCCTAACTTGTCAAAACTTTGGTGGTTTTGGCAGAGGCCAGTTTGCAGACCTGTGTGCCTGTCACATCTGGTTGGCAAGAAGACCTCTTAGGGGACCTAGAGGTTGTAGGCAGTCAGGGTCACACCCAGTTCAGGAGTTGTTGACGCCGTTAGATTCCCAAGTGACCAAGAAGCTACACATTTGTTTTTGCCTAGGTGGCATCACATGTATGTCATTACCTAGCTAAACAGCAAGTGGCTGGAGTGACAAGTGGGTCAACCAGTGCCTCCTCCAAACCCATTCTAGGCCAAGCCTCTTCCACTGTAAGTAGTAAAGTGGTGCTCTTTTCTTATTCCAGTAAATGTTTACTGCCTTCATTCTTTGTCTAGTGAAGCTTCCCTCTGAACCACTGGCTCTGCAGAGTCTACTTAGAATCAAGACAATGGCCATTTCTGCCCTACACTGTTACAGTGCTATTATTCCAGTTTCAACATCCTGTGGAATTCTGGGGTTTGTAGTTTACTCAGGCCAAAGAGTTCTCTGACTGAGATTTCTAAATTCCCTCCCTAAACTGCAAAGCCCAGGATTCCTTAGGATGTTGAAAGTCTAATGAGGAAGTCTAGTCTATAACAGTCTAGTGCGGAAATGGCCAATGTCCTTTTTCCTTTCCCTGAAGACCTCTGATTATAACCAAGAAGTAGATAAAACAGAAAAAGAGAGAAGATATCAGAACACCATATGGAATTCAAGAAGCATGTCTTCAGCTAAAATAAACTAATCAGCTTGTTAAAACTGCATAATGTGCTTTGAGCTGTACCTCCTACATTTTCAAGGATATTCTCTCTACAAAAGCATGCTTAAATAGATAACAAGTTACACACCAGAAAAGTCAATTCAATATAATGTACTAACCACCCATAAGAGGTATTTAGATATTTCTGAGGCATTGGACTTGGAGGTATATGGCTGACTTGTGAAAAAGGTGGACAACAAAATTATTTATTTCGTGTATGTCAGTGTTACCGGGCATGATTATACTCAATGACCCTAGTTCTGTGTTATGCAACAATAGTAATAAGCTTTAAGAAACAAAGATGACAGAGACCTTCAAATCTGTCTCTGAGTCAACATTCAGGTGGCCTTAGGTTGCTGCTAAAAGAATTCTGTTCGGAATGGTTATTTACAGAATGCAGACTTTGCCATTCATATGTTTGATACTTGATGTAAGGAGGCCACCTTGGCTGCGTAAATTAGCATATACTATCCTGTTAGCCCTGTGGCTGTTTCTTCCCCCAAGGAAGCTTACTCTATGGCCAATGCAACCTGTGATCCACTTAAGATAAACACAGTGAAGCAGCTATATGTGGCAGTTCCCTAGACACTAACTAGGCCATCTATTTCTTTCTGTTGCTTGTTTGGGATCAGAAAGAAAAAGACGGCTGTCTAGCATCTGGCAAGTCAAAATCCAACCTTCCAAGTGGTTATTGTATAACAAGCTTTATAGCTGAGAACTGAATTACACCCTGCTTGATGCATATCTAATCCAAAATGGGAAAAACCTTGTTACCATTGACCATTTTCTTGACAGAATACCTCAATATGTCCAGACATATGTTCTCATCAAGGACAAATAAAATATTGTGTATTCTATTCAGCCCTACTCTAACAAGCTTCCACTTGCCTAGTTGAGGTCCCCATCCTGGCTTCAAGAAGACAAAAATGATGCTTGAGTGCCACCCCAGCCATTTCACTACCCAAAGCAATGTGTCAAGTGTATGTCAGTTTCAAAGGACGGTGGAAGGAGATGGTGCAGGAAACAGAGCTGGTACTCCTGGGCCCTTTCTGCACCTTACCTTTTTCCAGCGC
Organism: Iguana delicatissima; assembly: GCA_948472985.1. Taxonomy (NCBI): domain Eukaryota; kingdom Metazoa; phylum Chordata; class Lepidosauria; order Squamata; family Iguanidae; genus Iguana; species Iguana delicatissima. The sequence goes on along the minus strand of CAOKZL010001457.1, from coordinate 299,260 downwards.
TGAGGTGCGGGGATTGCACGAGCAGCCTCTGGCGAAAGGATCTCACATCCCTGCTGCTTCAGCTCCGCATGAGCTACCTGCTCGTGCAAGAGCCCCACCTCTTCCTTCCACAGTGCAGCCTGGGGGAGGAAGCATGACTGGCGCAGCTCCGGAGGCTCCGCACACCAGGTTAGTGCACATGGGGCCTGAGAGCAATGCATGATTGCGAACCATTTTTGGCTTCCAACAGAAAATGAAAAGGTGTGTGATTGGCGCCTGCTGGCCCCTGGAGCATTGCGCAATTGTAAGTGTGTCATGCAGATCACTCCTCACAATTGTGCAACGCTCCAGGCGCCCTTTCGCATGGAAAATGCCATGCGGAAATGGCCCCAGAGTGGGTTTTGCACTGGACGTGTGATCAAACTGGACATTCATGTATCAGTATAAAAAGACTGAAGAGACAGAAGAGAAGCTTGTACCACCTTGGAGACTGAAGAGACAGAAGAGAAGCTTGTACCACCTTGGAGACTGAGAAAAAGAAATTTCTAGCATAAAGTTTTGTGGACTCCAATCTATTTCATCAATGCAGTCCAGGAAAGACTATGCTGGAAATTTCTTTTTCCAGTTAGCTTCAAAGGGGCTACCTGATTCCCTTAGATCTGTCTTTCTCTCCTTCTTATGCTGAAATGTACTAACACAACTATGTCTTTAAATACAAAGGCCCTTTCCTCACAAGGCAGTTAAAATGGGCCAAGGCGTCCTGGCACGGAGGTCGTCTGCACCTTGGATCGGACTAGGTGCGGACTATTTAACTTAGTTCCGCACCTCAGTCTGATCCAACCCACCCCAAGTGGTCCTCCATCACACTAAGTAAAGACCGGAAAATTCCGGTCTTCACATTTTCTGGAATGCGCCATTGCGTTCCTACTTACCTGTGCAGATGCGCAGGCTCGCACCAATGCGGGCCTGTGACCAGCGGAGGGTAGGCTGTGGGCGTGGCCAGTGTCAGCGGTCGGTCCACTCCCACGAAGACACTGGAAGCCGCCATTTTGAGCCGGAAGCCACAGGAAGCCGCCATTTTGAGCCGAAGCAGTGCGGGTCTACAGACCTCGCACTGCTCCGGTTCACCCTGCACCAGTGGAGGAGCCCTGTGGAAGGGCTCAAAGGACAGTGTGCATTACTTCAGACCCAAGAAGAGCCAGTAAGTAACAGCACAGAGCGATTCACTCACCTCGTGCAGAAAGGGCCTAAGTCACAAAAATTTAGATGTACCTTACTTGTTCATGGAAACCAAGCACGGCACAACAGTATTTGTCTGAGCTATTTTGGAAAGAATATTCATAATGATGTGTTCCCAACTTGAAAAACAGGTTTCCCAACAACCATCACAAAAAATAACAGACCAGCAAAAATGTTGCATTTTCTCCTAGTATTTACTCATTCAATGTGTTGCAGAGGAACTGTTCTGTGCAGAAAAACAAATGGTAGAGTTTTTTGTTTGTTTATTTGTTTGTACAAGCATATGCACATACACACAAATTCTTTTGGAAAATGAGTTTTCTGAGGGGAAAAAATCCTGTGCAGGAAACCCTTTTTTCCCCTACATAGAAAACATCTTATCTAGCTAGGTAGCTAATCTATTTATTTATTTTTGCACAAAACTAAAAGCCCTACTGGTTTTACTTTGCAGCAAAACCAGTAGCCTCTGGAATACCTCAGGACACTTGTATATAGGGAGCATACTGCAGGTTAATATTCATTTTTTCCCACAGCAGGAAGAAAACTACTGTAATTATTCATTCTTACATGCAGAGATGGAATAGTTAAGGATTTATATCCCTATTCTGAGCTGCCCTGTTACTTGTGCTATTTTATTTCTCTAATTCACTGAAAAAGCAACTGTAGAGACATTCACTAGCTGCAGGATGTACCAGCAGCTCTTTTCCAGAACAGATGGGACAATTCCTCCCTCCCTCCCTCTGTCTCTCTTTAAGTGAAAGAAGAAGGAGACTTGTTATGGGGGACTAGGGTAGGACAGATTTAATAAGTAAAAAGTATAAGCAGCTGTTCAGTATCTTTGACATTTTTTCTAGCTTTTGGGCTGCTCCTTGTTCAGGGTAGGCTGATGGAAACTCAAGAGGGAAGGAGATGGTGACAGTTCAGAGACCAAAAGATGTTTTCTTCATTGGCAGAACAGAAAGGCTAGGTGCACCTCTAACCCCATGCTCACTTATTATTGGGAGAAAGGTCTTTTGAAGAACTCAACAGGGTTTCCTTCTGAGTAAACATGGTTAAGGATTAGGCTGTGCATCTTTCTTGCTAACAATTTGTTTCTGCTGCTTAATTGGCCCATGGGTTCATAGGCCCCACCTTTGGCTTGTCCTTTGATGGAAACTTCATATATAAATGAATGATTTAATAGAATGGAATTGTAAGCTGTGAAGTACAAAGAGGAATAAGAATTATATTACCCAGCAGTGTAGCCCATTTAAAATCCAGAGTATTTAGGATTCAAAATTCTTAGGGCTTGACCCCTTTTCTCCAATCCTCCAAACTTGGGGGAAGAACCTCAGGGCAAGAGCACTGCTTTGAATTAGGGATGTGTGTGTGTGTGTGTGTGTGTGTTCATTTTCCTTATTGGTTAGATCTGATATTTTTTTGATTTAAGTGACATATTATGTGCAACTGTGCTTGATGTTTAGTATGTCATGCTTAGTGTGAATACCAGGATCCACTTCCTGTGACAACATTCGTGCAATATCACTGGGCCTTGACCGCCGTGATATCACTACAGGGTCATCTTTATTTCCCAGGTTTTGTCCCTGAAATCTTAGGTCCTAGATGGTCCGAAGCTGGCAGTCCCAAAGGTGCTTAGCATCTTCCTTACAATAATAAACCATCTACACCATATGCTTGTAAACAAAGACAAATATATAATTTTCTGTTGCGGGTTGAGGTAATGGGGATGATGGTTCCATGTACCATGATTTTGTTTTATTTTTAACTAGCCTATATGCCTGATGTTGCCCAGGATTTTATCTTCTCATAGGTAATACTTGCTAGAAAGATTTGAAATCAAATGTCTCTAATTCTCCAAACTGTCTTGTCTAATACCTGTAACTTTTCACCATATTCCCCAATCCAATCTGTATTCCGAGTTATTAACATAAAGAGGTTGGGTTCCTGAGGGAATACATTGCCCTCCTTCTAGGTGCTGGGCCTCATCTCCTTAGCAAGTGGCCTATTCAAGACAGACGCAGTTGACTGAGGCCCAAGAGCTCTCTGGCTGAGAATTCTAAAGGCCCCTCCCTAAACTTCAAACCCCAGGATTTCATAGAATCTTCTTAGACAGTCAATCGTATGAGGTCTCCGCCTGACACAGACAAACTTTGACTTTTATATATTAGAAGATGACAAACATTCAGTATTCTTTATACAAATGAAAACAAAATTATTATTATTATTATTATTATTATTATTATTATTATTATTATTATTATTATTATCATCTGATGGTTTTTGCAGGTTAGTCCAGGCATCAGACAGGCTGAGATAGCCACCACAGCTATCAGATTGTTGTGGGGACATAGCAAATGGTTAGTTATTTAATTTGTTATTGTTATATTTTTGCTGTTGGGCTAGGGTGGACAATTTGTGGGATTTTCTGCTTCCTATTCCAAAATAACTTGGCTAACTTCAGAGGCAATGCTCCTTGATTTGAGAAGGTAGTTGACACAGTAGTTGACACAGAAATGTTTTGGACTAACCATAGTTATTTTTGCATACATCTCCCAGAAGCTGGTTTGTAAGCCATTGGTTGAATGTGAAAAGCAGACTGAGCAGTTCATTTTTCTCTAGGACCTCCAAACCTGATCAACTATAACAACTTCTCCTCTTCCTGCTAAGGACACTTTCCATAGAATCCAATGCTCCTCTCCATAAATTGTTCATCAGTGTTTCCAAAATCAAGCATTCCAAAAGACTCATTTCCTGACAAACAGGGTTGACAGCGTGAAAATTTGGTAGAGTTCCTATACCATTAATGGTTGTTTAGAAGATGAAATTTCAGCTGGTGTTGCTTGTAATTTGATTGCATAACAGGCAACACCTGCTGAAATTCCCTTTTTCTGTACAACCGTTACAGGTACAGAAGCTCATTCCTGTTGCCATTCTGGCAACCCTATATGAGAAGTTGCCAATGTGATGCCAATGTGATGATAGATAGATAGATAGATAGATAGATAGATAGATAGATAGATAGATAGATAGATAGACAGACAGACAGACAGACAGACAGACAGACAGACAGACAGACAGGTAAATAAATAGATGGAGTTTGTACATTTATTCCATTACTAATTCCAGAAAAAAATATTGGGGTTCATGGTAACCTGGGCAACCTGGGCATGACACTTTCTTGCATCATAAGCCTCATCTTCTGAAGTTTGAGGATTTTGTGCTATTTCTGTAGAAATCTAAACAATATATGTGTGTACATACACACAAGTGTAACACAAACATGTTACAGCAATGTCCATTTGTGCTCACATTTTAACCATCCATCAAGTTGGTTTCAATTTAAGCTGACCCTATAAATGAGACTCTCCATTAACCCCAGTCATCAATAGCTTTGGTCACGTCTTAAAAGTTCAGGGCCATGGCTGCCTCGATTGAATCAATCCATCTGTAATGTGACCATCCTCTTTTCTGCTGCCTTCCACCTTACCAAACTTTTATCATTTTTTCCGATGAGTCATATCATCTCACAATGTGCACAACGTACCTCTGTACAATTCAAAAAGAAACATGGACTTGGTTACGTACTTCAGAGGCATTTTGCAGAGTTTGTGAGGCATCAAGCTCTGCAGAGTTTGTGAGGCATCAAGCTCTGTCTCAAACCCCGATTCCTTAAATTCTGTGCATACCACAGTGAATAACTGGGAAGATGTATCCACATGAACACATTTTGCCCCAATCATTTGTTTCACCAGAATTCCTTGATCCCCTATCACAACAAATTTTCTGGATCCTCCTGTTTCATACTACAACTACTATTATAAATATTTACCACATAAAAATTATCTAGGCAACAAAATTAGAGCAGTCGGATACTACTTTATTATAGTTCCATCCTATGGTATCTTAGGATTTGTAGTTTGTTGATCTGCTCAGAATTCTCTGCCAGAGAGTTCTAGTACTGTAGTACAGGAAGGTGAACTAGCACCCCTATTACCTCTCCAAACTACAAATCTCAGGATTCCAGAAGATAGAACCATGTCAGTTATGCAGTAACTGAGTGTCCAACTGATAGGAATATGAGTTATAACCATATTATTTCAACAACAGCTTTTATCATCTATACATGTTAAAGGTGTGCTGAACATCGACTCACTCCATTTTCATGGGACCTTCCGCTCCCACACAAATGTGCAGGGATATTTGGTTGTGTTCGAGGAAGGGCCTAGATTACAACTATGGATTTTCTTTCATTCCACCCCCCTTTTTTTTCCCTGAGGATGTTTTGGCTTATATGAAGTACCCAAATTGTCCCATTCCCAATTTCTTTAAGATGATCTGTAGCCTCACAGCTTGGTTCAGTTTCTTGCTGGGGGCGGACCAGATTGTTAGTGGGAACACTACCTGATCCCTGGGGTCATTTTCATTTCACACCAATCACTAAAAAAAATTTAAAAAGATCGATTGAAAAGTTTGTCCCAGCTTTAATGTTTTCTGAGAACATATTCTCATATATTTCCACAGTACAGCTTGTGAGGAAAAAAAAATGTTTCCTGAGTATCAATGCTGTAAGAAAGCCAGCATCTTAAAGGTGCTAAATATAACCAAGATACATTGGGCACATTGTGTCCTAAAGGACTGTGCTTACTTCCAAAGTTTCTCTAATGTCCCTGTTTGTTGTACTGTGAACCAACTTTGTATTGAAAGAGCATATGGAAAGAAAATATCCAAGTATTGAAAGAAACAGGGAGGGAAGCAAAGCTAAATGCTTCACAATTATCTTCACATTGCAACAAATATTGATTTCTTTATGAATTTCACAGAAATTTGTCAGTGGACTATCAAGGGCAAGATTGATTCTTTTGCCTATGGGAATGTTATGATACTGGCATAATTAGTCCCATCTCTGCATTTGCACAATTCTTCTTTGACATTTCTCCTGCAGTGGCAAATTAGCACAATTTTGATGGCTTCCATCCATGTCTCATCCACCAATGGATGTAAATATACCTTAATCTTTTTCTCTTCAAAGGTTTTCACTTTTTTTTCCCAGGAGATAGAAATGTGAATGCCATTATTACTGTAATAACTGGAAAGAGATGTTAAGTGGAATAGATAAAGTAATAATAGCAGTAATGGCTCTATATGATGCTTATGCTGAAGATGAGGGATTTCTCTCCTTTCCAGATAGCAATGGATGTACTCTAACAATACTCTCTTTAACAATTCTCCTGAAGGTTTACATTTTCAAATCACAAAAAAAATGTAAAGTTCATGGGGGAGGTGAGAGAAAGAGCATGACTGCAGGTTTGTTGGTTTGTTTGTTTCCAGATGGGCCTTCAAAGAATTTGAAGAGAGAAAGTATTCATGCTCATCTCCTGCACACCAAGTTTGCATACCTTTTTTCTCTAGCTTTCTATCAGTTTTCTTCCAAATCCACCTACACAAGCAAGACCTAATTTAGAAATGTCATCTGCCCTAACAAAGTTCTTTTAGGTTTCTTTGAAATTCCTTGGATGCTTTGCCCCCATGAACTTTACATTTTTTTTGTGATTTGAAAATGTAAACCTTCAGGAGAATTGTTAAAGAGAGTATTGTTAGAGCACATCCATTGCTATCTGGAGAGGAGAGAAATCCCTCATCTTCAGCATAAGCATCATATAGAGCCATTACTGCTATTATTACTTTATCTATTCCACTTAACATCTCTTTCCAGTTATTACAGTAATAATGGCATTCACATTTCTATCTCCTGGGGAAAAAAAAGTGAAAACTTTTGAAGAGAAAAAGATTAAGGTATATTTACATCCATTGGTGGATGAGACATGGATGAAGGGGTGGGGCTACGGTGTGAGGGGGCGTGACCACTATGTGGGGGCATGGTTGTGGTGTGTGGAGGCGTGGCCAGGGCACACAGGGCTGTGGCTACAAACCGGGATGCCCAAAAGACATTGCCACCCAGGACAAACCATCCCCCTGCCTCCACGTCCCTATGCAGCTGTGAGCATCAGATTAATCAAGACTCCAGCTTAACTGTTGCAATATTCCCAGTCATCGTGATGTTCCTGTTTTGCCAGACTGCATTACCCTGTGGACCAGTTTAACAGAAAAGCTTCTCTTACCACAGCTTCAGTCAACTTACTTGCAAGAAAGACAAGGAGACCACAACAACCAAATTTCCCCACAGACTTCCTAAGTTCTCTTAACAATTGTTAATCCAATATAAGATATGTTTGCAGGCAGGCAGACTCTGCAACAACAAATGATGACCAACCTAACTAACCTTCAATGACTGCAAGGTCTGCTTCTCAGTTCATATTTATGCCTTTCCTCAAAGCTATTGCTAAAGCTCAGCCAAGCCAAAGCAGGGCATCGTTAATGGGCAAAAGAAGGTTGCCAAGCCATAACAACATCGTGACAAGAAGCCACACCTATTTTGAATTACTGGGGACCATTAATGGGAAAGCTAAGGCATCTTCACATCAGCTAGACTGCTGATATTTGATAGTTCATCCTAAAAAATGGATCCAGAACTTGGAAAAGTAATGATTCCAAGCTGTGCCTTTGCTTTACAGTACAGACCAGTAGTTTAGCAGACAGCAAGGCAAGTTATCCAAAGGACAGAATACTGTTCCCCTGATTTTTCAGGATTCCACATCACACTGAGAGTTTAAATGGAGTAAAAAAAACCACACACCTGACAGTACATATTCAGCGTCAGATTGCTCTGATCCTGTTTGGATTGCCGTTCTCACCAGTCCTAGCTATGGCTAGAGATGATGGGGCTGTGATCCAGTATCATCTGGAATGCCACACATTACTGGTTTCTGCACTGTAGTAAGCAGTTGATTGACACTGAATGCTAAACATCCAAGCAGTATATCATCACAGAAGACAACCCATTTCTTATTTGTTTCAGGTTTGTTTTAAGTGCCTCTATACCTTTATTTTTCCCTTTTCATTTAACAAATGTTAGCATGCTTATTAATATTCCTCAGCAGTCAGAACAGTGTGGTGGAGCATTAATATAACATTTTTTAAAATGAAGTTCCTGTTCTACTTGAGTTACTCAGTAAATATTTGGTAATCTATCTTGATACGTTCCTGTCTGTCAAGGGCTGTTGCCTGCTTGATGTTTCAGCTTGAAAAGCAGACAATGGCAACAAGGAAGGTGCCTTCCTGCAATTTTAAATCGCTTCTTCCTTAATTATTCACAAGGCCACAGCTTCCAGTATTTTGAAGTCCCCAGCAACATGAGTAATTACAAGCTGTGTGTGGCATTTACTTTGGTGTAAATGTATAATGATGCTGAACACTAGATGAAAAGTTAGTCAACACTAGCTGACCTAAAAGCAAGAACAAACACATGCATTTCACTGATGTTTTAATTCAAGGAACTTCAAGGAAAATCTTGTCCTATTTATTTATGAAGTCATCCTTGATCCTAGAGAATGATCCTGCACCAGCATCATGTGACCAGGAGAGGAAGAGAGCTTAACAGAACACTGCATTTCCACAGTCCTGTCTTTTTCTCCAGCAGGATTAACCAGTTTTCTGAAGGACAGAGTGATGAAGAAGAGGGCAAGCTGGAAGGTAAGTGGAAGACTTGCTTACAAACAAGATTCTCTAGAGCAGTGGTTCTCAACCTGTGGGTCCCCAGATGTTCATGGACTTCAGCTCCCAGAAGCTCCAGCCACTATGGTCAATGCTCAGGGCTTCTGGGAGCTGAAGTCCACGAACATCTAGGGACCCACAGGTTGAGAACCACTACTCTAGAACAAGAATTTGAGGTTTCTTGAGTGCTGGCCAGGGCTAATGGGAGTTGTTGTTCCATAACATCTAGAGGCCTACAAGTTGTCCACTCCTGCTAGAACTCTAGCAATGTGTGGTTCTCCAGATATTGGTGGATGGAAATTACCATTCTCCCTCACCATTGGATCAACACATTGGATTAGAGCTGGGGAAGTTCAGATCCATCTCCCTACTAAGCTGTGACACTGACTGGATAACTTTGGACCAGGTTAATGCCAGGAGGAAGCAGACAGGAGGAAACCCATTACACTGCTTCAGATTCGCTTGAAGAAATGCAGGGTACAAGAAGACAAACTGTTACCCTGATTTCTGGGGGTCCCGTGAGGGACACCTAAGTGCCCTCCAAATTACAAAGTTGGGAATTAGCAAAGAGCACAAGCTAGCACTACGAGAGTCAGGGAAACGTAGTGAGATCTTTTACCCAACGTCTACGGGGTCAGGCCGAGTCAAGGAGCAAACAGAAGTAAATAATAATTGTTGTCTTTATTGATATACAGTCAAACAAGTGTATGCAACACACTCACACAGAGAACTATAGAAATAAAGGTTGGAGTGGGATAGAGGGATTTTAAGAGGAGGTTTGGTATGGGAAATACTGCACCTGTCCTGAAGCCCAGAAAGTCAGAGGAAAAAGGTCCATTGAAGTAGAGTTCTCAGCATGGGGAGCTGAGGGGAAGGCTCATCTAACAAAGCGACAGCAAGGTGGGATGGAAGCCAAGAGCGATCCGAGGAAGCTCTCAAAGTCAGGGGTTCTCATGGGGAAAATGCGGCCGCAGGCTAGCCCATTCTCGGGGACAACAATGAGTTTTGGGCTGGAGACAAAGCCTCCAAAAGGTCAGTGATTTACATGATTAAGTTAAGGCCGAATTATCAATGGAGTGGCCAGTATGCAAACGCAGAGTGCTTGACAGTTGAGTATTCGGCTCGTCAAGCTGCCTGCTCAGGACAGGGAATCCTTTGTAAGTAGCATGCATACATAATGTGGTACTTGCCTTGAGGTCTCCTGAAGCGGCAGTCTGGCTATTTCTGGCTTGCCTGTACTAGTTTGGAATATTTCAGCAATTTGCGGCCGTGCCTGTATGCATGCTTGTCTGGGGGCCTCGCAAGCATGTGGAGAGGAATAGGTAAAGAAGGCCAAATTATTGATATCAAATGATATCTAATATCCCACGAGCTCAGGCTAGGAAACTGCAGTAACAAAACGAACAAACAAACAAGGAGGCATGCCTCACATTCAAGTCCTGCTTGCAAGTTTCTAGATGCACCTGGGTGTCCACCATTGTAAAATAGATTGCTGAATCAGTCAGGCCTTCCTTGACCCTTCTTGACAATTTTCACTTTGACATAGACATAAATCAGTGTCAAAAATGATTATTTCAGGAGTTGCTGCAGCTCTAGTTCTCATCTTAATTCTCCTTTGGACTTTAAGCATGGAAACTTCTATATTATTCCTAGAATCACCGTGAGAATGAATGGCATATTGTGTGCAATAAGGTAGGCTGTCCTGCTGCAGTGATATCACAGCAAGATTGTGTTCTGTTGAACTGATATACTTCTGTAAGACTGGCATTTTTGCGAAGGCTTTGTGACTAGTTATTCTCCATTTTGGTGTGATTAGTTACACTTTTCAAAGACATGGTCAGACTTTGGAGTCTTTAATAAGAAAAAAAATACTTTGTGTAAGATTAAGCAAAAGTGATTGAGAAAACAGGATTCTTAAGGAAAAGCACAAAGATTTTAGGATGCAGATTCTCAAAACCAATCATAGTGAGCCTTACCAACAGGGAAAATAATTAAGGGTCTTCCAAGGATAACTAAGAAAGAAGAAAGACAAGTGAGCACCTCCTCACACCCACCTCTTATCATTGGTCCACATTCAAGTAAATCAAAGGAAAGCAAACAAGGTTAGACACACTCTGCAGTATAGTTCAAGAATCACTTGGGGCAGTACCTAAATGACTCTGAAATCTTAGGGGAGGGGTTAACAGATGACATAGTTGCAGGAATTATTAATAGAGTTAAAAGAACCTCCATCAGAGTTGTGGGATTTGCTGGAAAGCTAATAAGCACCTACTTGCTTATTCTAAGATTTGAATGGTTGAATTATATATAACAATCACTAACACCATTGTTGCTGTTGTGACTCTTGGTGACCCTAAGGTGAACATATCATGAGGTCTTCTTGGCAAGATTCACTCAAAGAAAGTTTGTTTTCGCCCTCCTCTGAGACTGAGAGAGTGTGACTTGCCCAAGGTCACCCAGTGTGATTTGAAACCTGATCTCCCAGGATCCTAGTCCAACACTCTAACCACTATACTAAGCTGTCTCTATGACAGTGTTTTCTTGTTGTTCTATATCAACAAAGAACAAGAAAGGAAGAGACTGAGTTTTATCTAGTGCCAGAATGAAAATCTGGGGAGATGATACACAAACTGACTGTAACTTCCTTGGATCATCACTACTATTTAAGATCAAACTCTTCCAGAAGTTGTTATATAAATGGACAGACCTTCTTTCCAATTTAAGTGTAAAAGTAAAATCAAGAAATTACAAAACAAATTTGTCAAGTATACGAGGGGCAGAATTGCATCAATCACAGTTAAATGCAAACAACTACTGAGTCTAATTAAAAATCAATTACATTTGATTGATTAAATACTGTCCCACTTCTAGAAAGTGCTAACTATACTCATTCAAGACTAAGCCACCCACTTTTTGCACTGTTTTAATTATAAATCAGTGGCTTAATCAAAAAGGTTGTGATTCTTGAGATATAAACATCAGAAGACAGGGTAGAGCAAAGATGTGCAGTCATGGCTCCCACAAGCTCTAACCAGTACAGTCAACAGAAGGAATATAGCAGTTGTTAAAAAATATCTAACAAGTCATGATTGCCCATGTTGACAGCAGAAGGGTCAGAAATAAGTTCCATGGAGGCCATAAAAAGTTTCACCTCCTCAAAAGGGACCACTATTCTGTAAATTTAACCCAGTTCTAGCAAACGAATTATAAGCATAGCTATTTGTTGATTTCCTCTTTTTGGTTACCAGGATCAGGTTCACTGAAATTGAGGCAGAGTGGCTTGAAGTACACCTAGGGAAAATTGACTTTCTAGCAAATCACAGAAGTTGGTTTCAAAGTGATTTTTTGTTTTGTTTTGTTTCCTTTGAAAATCTTCCTGCTGAGAATTCTAAATGCCTCTCCCTAATTGTAAATCCCAGGATTCCATAGGATGTCGAAAGTGGAATAATAGCACGATAACAGTGTAGTGAGTAAAGGCCCTTAGTTTACTTTCCAAGAGAATACTGAAGACTTATAAGCCCTTTCCATTCCACTCTCTCCACTTGCCAGAGGAATGGGAAAAGAATGGGACCATGATGAACACTTATGCACAATGTCATCACAGTCCCATCCTTCACCTGTTCCCAGGTGACATGATTGTGCTGCAAAATCATTGACAGGTTTTCCCTTCAATGACCAGTGATCACACCACCATCCCGCCACGTGCCCTCACTTACCTTAGCTGTGGAGGCCCTGGAAGTGCAATGGCTGTGCTTCCTGCCCCAGCACAGCCTGGGACAGTTTCAGGCTGTGCTGGAGCAGGAAAAGCTGCCACCATTGCACTTCCTTCCATAGTGAGCAAGCCGGTGAGGAGGGGAGCACTTCCATCTTGACAAAGCTGCTGCCAGGACAATGCTGAGACAACCACGGACCCAGGTAAGCTGCAGAAAGGGCCATAGTCACTGGCCCTTTCCACACGGGGGGGCCTGAAATGTGGCGGCATGGGGCGGCACACACGGGGACAGAGCTTACCTTAATCCGGGTGGCTCCATCCCCAAGGGAAGCAGCGCGCGTTCGCTGCTCTACATGCCACTGGTGTCCGGCGGCGTCTGGCGGCGCCCAAAATGGCATTCGGTGGCTTCCAGCGGTGCTCCATCAATCGAGGCAGTGCGCCAGCCAGAAGCCTGCCCCCGGGCAGCTCTGCAGGGACGTGCTTGCGTGCCCCTGCAGTTCTGCACAGGGCGCTGTGACGGGCTAGCGTACTCTTGTTTTAAAAAGACCACTTGAAAGGTGGTCTTTATAAAACACGCGGCGCCACCCCCGCGGCTGTGCGAGGGCGCTTTGAGGTGTAGAACCTCACCTTTTCAAACCGCCCTAGCGCACCCCACAGTGTAGACAACTTCCTGGTGAGGTTGTCCCAGCACGGGCTATATCCCCGTGTGGAAATGGCCACTGTATTATAATTCTTTTATTTACAAATAGACAGCAGAAGAGTGTGGACATGATGTGATTTTTTGAGGTGGCAGTCAAGGTGGATGATTAACTCTTCCTCCACAATCCCTTCCCCAAACACAAAGGCAGAGGGGAAAACCACATTGTGCTCCTACAGCTCTGCAACTGTTCAGTAATAACCCAGTTTGGCCCTCAGATATGAAGAACTAATAATGAGATTCTTTTGTAACTTCTGTGGATCTAGTTAAATAGACAGGCAGCTGTCTCCCTGTATTTTACAGATAGATCATCTGTTTCATTTGTTACTTTTGAGTTTTATGTGAAAATGATTGAAAGGAGATATACTGTAGAAATGAGGGCTACAACTGCGTTCAGATAGCTCAACTTGACCACTGAAATCACTCAAAACTTGGTTTTGCGTTCTTTCCTTTAGACAATATTTGTACACATGTAGGAAAACTCTCCGACTGCATTTAGTAGGACAGCAGTACACAGCTATGAACACCTGCTGAAAAGATGTCAGTGTACTAATGGATGTTTGAGGATTCTTGTTTTTAACGTAGGTAAGAAAAACAGTAGATTTATCAAGAACCCAGAAAACTGCCATGCCAGACTAGTAGTATTCATTTGACCTAATGAGTCACAGGTTGTGCAGAACACACCTGGTTTAGATGCTCAGGTGAAACATTATTTCCAGCCATGGGGACCAAGAACCACACTGAAGAAGAAATATTTGAAATATTTCAATCTTAATTGTATTTACTTAGAAGTAAATCCCAATGAAATCAAAGGGGATTACTTCAGAGAGGGCTTGATTAAGGATGAGCTGTCAGTCTGGTTGATTTAAGTGAGTCTCTGGCAAAACTCAATGGTAACTTTTAGAAGGAGGCTTACGTCTGACATATCATTTAGACATGAATTGCTATGTCAGAGAAAGTGTGAAGCCATGTTTTGTCAGCAGTACAGAAATTCACATCCAGAGATTTACTATTTTAATGAGTTACACCTTGCTAGTTTACTGAAGAATTTGACTTTAAACATAACATGACAAAAATGGATAGATAATATATAAAATGGCATCCCTCAGCTATCTTCTCCAGTACTTTCATACTTTCTTTCAATAGCTCATCCTCAGATTTTTCATAACACCTTAATATCCTCTAACATAAGAACACTTAAGCAGTATGGATTTGGTTCAAAAGGATTGTAAAGCAAATGGCTTCAAGTTTTTCTCTCTGTGCACATGGCAAAGAATGGTTTAAATTCTGTACATGCACGCTCATAAGCAATTGACCTCATTTTTTCAAAGAAAAAGAAAAAGCAACATGAAAGGCAACAGAAAACCTTAATGTTAACCTAAATATGAGTATTGGTTTGGATTGTATGATATGTTCTTGCTTTTTAAAATGCACAGAGTAAAATGAAGAAGAGTGACATAATGTGATGAGGAAGTGAACCAGCTTGTGGGCAAAAATTTCAATGGATGTAATGAGTAGGAGAAAAAAGGCGTCAGTACACTATGGCCATTTCTGCACTACAGTGGCCCTTTCCTCAGCTTACCTGTTTCCAGTGTGGGCACACGGGGATCATGCGAGCAGCCTCTTGCAAGAGGCATTTGCATCCTCTCTGCAGCAGCTCCCTGCTGGCTGGCAGGAAGTGTGAGCGCTCTGCCTCTTCCTTCTGCAGTGCAGAGCGCTCTGCCTCTTCCTTCTGCAGTGCAGCCAGGTATTTTCCCAGGCTGTACTGGGGGAGGAAGTGTGAGGGCCATGTCTCCTGAGGCTCCGCACAGAAGGCAAGTGCATGTGGGGCCCAGGAGTGATGCCCGATCATGCATCATTTTTGGCAGGAAGCCGAAAATGATATATTGCACCATCACCACCTACTGGCCCCAGCAGTGTCACGCGATTGCGAGGACTTCATGTGGAACAGTCCTTGCAATCGCACAATGCTCTGGAGGCCCTTTCGCATGAGAAATGGCATGCAAAAAGGGCCAGTGTTATAGTGCTCAAGACATCTATAAAAGCCTGAAGTTCCATTTCCTTTTCTTAGGTCTATTCTAAGACCTGCAAGAACACCAAGGAAGAGGCTAGGCTGGATGTCTTTTTTTGTAATCACTGACTGATAGAGAAAAACTTCTTATATCCTCAAACGAGGCCAGTGTCAACCTAAAAGAATTATCTATTCAGCTGAACTGCAAGTAGAACACTCATCACTACTAATACTAATCACTGATAGAGTTCAACTATTCATGACACTTCTCGAATATTATGTTAGTGATATATACACAACAATTCTGTCAGCTGAACTAATATTAGTCTCATCTCTGAGAGTGAGAGCCCATAAAGCGAGGGATATTAAGAAGAAGAGAAAGGGTGAGGCAAAAGTGAGGCACAGCAGGAAATGAAGGAAAGAATCACTCTGTTAATGTGCCACACTGAACATAACAAGAATGGTTCAATAGAAATTACTGATTTACTGCGCAAAGTTTTATACCATGGATTTGCTTGGTTTTCTGCATTAATAAGAACTTTTCTTAACTGCTATGACCTGTAATCTATGGAAGATGACATCAAGTGAGAAACATACCTCTCTAAGCTCTTTTTTTGCATGGTTCCTAGATTTTATGATCTCAGATCACTATTCTTTTTAAAAAATAAAATACTTGCCAGTTTTTGTGTATTTTTTAAAAAAAATGTATCCACAAGTTTGGATATGTTTGGTATGAACACTTTTTAATACATAAATAAATAAAAAAAGTATTGTAGACTATTAGAATTGTTTATTGCCAAAATATTCTCAGCAGACTGAGAGTCTTGTTCCAGCTCATGTTAAGGAGTCTATGAATTTAACCTCACAGTGGTTAAATGAGTAAATTGTGAAGCTATTACAATGCTTATTAAGGCACTAGAATTGTATTTACAGTTGATGAGACAACTATGGAGTGTATATGTGATTAATCTTTAGTGAAAGGTGTGAAATTACACACAATTACCCACAATTGAATGCTTTCATGGGATAAAAAGCCATGTAATTTTTTTAAAAAAAGAAAGCTTGTTTGCCACTTGTCCCCTCCACAAAAAGGAAAAAAAAACCCACTGAATTTAACAAGAGGGAGAAATGTTTTATTGACAACTTTGTAGTGGCACCACAATCAGTATGGATGACTATGAGAACATATTAACAATCCACATTCATATATAAGGTACTCAGAAATAGTTTACACTACAAAAATGGAACAAGAGGGTAACTAGAGGTGAGGCAAAACATTTGGAGGACAAGAAGTACCCACACTTGGTCTCTGTGAATGTCATTTTTCATACAGTCTGTACATTTCCATGGAGGAGGAGATTTCAGATTTGTTGTTTTTGCTTTCTCCCAGTGGCCACAATAGCTGGGATAGTGTGGGCATGGAAGTGCTGAAGTTCAAATCACCCTACTGAACAGCAAATTAGTGAAGGGCCATCCAGTCAATGAAGACTGCACTGCTGGCCACTGAGAGGGAAAATGGAATGTGGCTGGTCTTGGACTTTGGTGGCCTCATAATGCTGAAGAACTACATAGTCATGGTGCTATGGTGCCAAGACATCTTAAAGACATTTTACTGTGTGAGTGATGAAAGGCCCAGAATGGACATTAGACTGTTAACAGAGCAGAGTGCCCGCTAGAGACCAAATATGGCTTGTGTGGTTGCCCAGCTCTTACCTGAAGATTGTAGTGTTCGGTCATCTGAAGTGTACAGCTGGGGAGAAATTTGCCCCTTTCCCACATTCCACCATCTAGCCAAAAAGCACACATTCATCATCCTACCCACCCTCAGTCAGTTAGGAATCATAATAGTCCATAGTATGATGCATATTTCACCTTCAGCTAAATGTTCCTTATTAAAATGAACTCATTCTGAACTGTTCTGGTCTGCATTGCTAGCCCCAATCCCTTTTGTTGGCAAAATGAACGGAAAACTATTTCACTGTCTTCAAAATGATATCTGCACCCCTTCTGATTCTCCAGAATAATTATCCCAGCATTGCTTTTGCTTTCCTGTATTTAGTGTCATTTGATTTCAAGCTACTCTACAAAGAAAAAAATCACTCAAGGTAATAGATAAAAAGATAAAATCCATTAAGACAGACAATACAACTGTCAGGGGCCTTCCACCAATAGTATATTTTTAAAATTCATTGAAAAACACAGATATTGAACTAGAACATTTAGAATGAAAAAAAAAACTTTTTCTTAATGCAACAACAGTTACAGCACATTTTCAAAGAGGGCCTTGAACTAAAAATCTGCAAAATGAAGCTGTGAAGAAGTATTTGTCCAGTGATTGCTAGTAGAAGTCCTATCCAGAGCCTGGAAAAGTTAGGGTTTTGTTTTGTTTTGTTTGGACGACCTATCAGCTGGGGTATTCTGAGTGCCGCAGTCCAAAAAGATAACTTTTCCAAGCTCTTTTCATACTTACCAAGGACGCTGTCTATTTTCTGGTCCCTGTTCTTGAGGGAAAAAAATCCCTAAAGTTGTCAATAAGTTTATGTTGTACATACCTTGTTATAATTTTCTTAGTGTGAGTTAATGATATTGTTATTTGTTCAGTGATCCTCTCACTCCTCAAGCTGTGTAGAAATTAATGTTGTAATCAACGTTGTAACGTTGTAGTCTGCTTAGAAGAAGGCCAGTGAACAAAACAATATTCACTCCCAGATAAGTACATATGTGATTTCAACCTTAATCTGGCATGGAGAATGGATACATCTTCTCTCCAGTACATATCCATGTAAAATTATATGCAGGCAACCTATAGCATTCATGATACAAACTGTGAAGCCAGAGAAGTCACACCCATTTTCCCAGATGAGCAACTAGACTTCAAGAAAAACATCAGCAAGCTAGGGGAAAATCAGAGGAGGATCAGAAAAGTTTTCACATCTTCTACCTCTGCACTTTGAGGCTGCTGAGTTTGCCATTTTGAGAAGCTAAACATGGCTGGGAAAAGAAGCACTATCTCAGTGGAGCTCACTGAGATGATGGTGAAAACATTCGCCTCCCAAATGCCCAGTGGTGTTAATGGAGATAACTGTGGAAAAGGAGGAAGTGAATAGACCTTCACCCCAGAATGATTTATACTGGAATCTCATCTCTACATCTCTGTGTACCCCTTCTGATCCTTCAATCAGATATGTGGTACATAGGAAGAGGTGGTGTGCGTACACACATACCAGAGGTTGAAATGGGTTTTTTGCATCAGACCTCCTGAAAGCCCCCAACCTTGGCTATTCTAGCTGAGGTATTCTATGATTTGTGGCCCCAAAGAATACTTTTTCAAGCTGTTATACACACACAAACACGTGTGTGCATCGCTGCCAACCCACAACTAATGTAACAGGATGCCCTCACTCCACTTTTTGACCTCTTTGCTGCTATGCAAGACATTGCACCATGTACAGCCTGTCATTTCACAGACAGCAGCTGCTGAGACATGTTTTTGAACAGCTGATAATGTCTTGTAGAACAACCATGTTTTTTCTAGAATAAAAAACTGTCACCTTGGCCTTTAAATCAGTATAGAACAGGCTACTGCAGAATTGATAAATACAGCACTCAGCAAGGAAGGAGAACCCTGCCCCCCTTCCTCACTGCAAAATTCTCTTCCTAGATAACTTAATTAACTGGAAATGTACTAGAGAGAAGGCCTGATCCAGCTTCCATAAACGAATGGAGGCCTCACATAATGCTGTATCTCTGGCATCACAGCTGTCACTGGAAAGAGATAATTCTTATCACTGACTACAATGTTATGTCCAGAACGATGACCTTGGAAAGTAATTTTGTTGATCAATATTTGTTGACACTGAAATTAAACAGCAGTTACTGCTCGTGGGCAACCTGCAAAGAAAGTGGATTTCAACACTTTAAATCATATATATGATTGCTTTAGAGAGAGAGCAACAGACTGCCCTGTTTTTAGACAGAACCTGGATCCCAGAAGGATACTATAAAATCAGAAAGTGGGTTAATAAAATCTAATAAAATCATTGGAAATAGAGGTTTATAAAAAGGATCAAACATTTTGGCTTTCAGCTATCTCAGTAATGTCTACTGGAATGAGAAATCATATGATATATTTATGTATTTATGCATGGGTGTGTCTGTGTATATATGTATATATATATATCATAGAGAATATATATGAGATTGTCCCTTTAATCCTGATTTTGAATGCTGCTTCTGTGTAACCTGTTCCTTCAGTATTTGGAGTTTCCAGCAACTATAAGTGGGCAACAGTAATGTAGTTCACATTTCAAGAGAATTTACCTAAATCAACAACCTTTAATGGTCACACTACTCAGAATTCTGTGAAGCAGCTCTCCAATAAGAAAAAGCACCAAAATTCAATTATTAAAACAAAATCTACAAAAAAAAAATGCATATCCTCATCAGAAAAAAGTGTAGAAAACATCAAGAAGACTACCTGGCAGGGGGGAAAAAATTTTTCAACCCTCATATACAAAAATGAACATCTTAATAAATATGCAGGTAACTATTTGTATTTGTTTATGAAAATATTTGCATCCCACCCTATATTTGAATATTTCGGGGAAAGTTACAGTCAAAGGACAGTTTAAAACAGTATCAAACAATATAGAGAAAAATCAACAAAATCAGAATCAAAATTGAGCACATAATCCAACAGATTGCACTCAAGGCATAAAACCAAGTCCTGGAATATTTCTGTGAGTTTCTGTAACCACACATTTATACAGAAACTGGATGGAACATAGATGGTGTGTTAACCTGAAAGAAACTAAACTGACAAATTTGTCCACCCCAGCTAGCTCTTATACAGCACCTTGATACATCAGAATTAAGCAGGTGAGGTTTTATTCTCCTGTCAAGTTATCTGCACAGGAGGAAAAGCTTTCCTTCCAAATTCTGCATACCAGACTGTTGTTAATGTCACAGAAGGAGAATTTAAGAGTTGGCAAACGTTCTGTATTTCTAGCACAAATAGTAATGTTGGAAACTATTCTCTCCCCCATTGCTTTTATGATCCTAACACCAGTGCTGCTTGATGGTTTCTCATCAGAGAGGCATAAGGTTGCCAATTGCCCAGGAAACTTAGCTTCTGGGCTCATTGCCAGAACAGTAAAGGGCAAGGTGGTGATGTTTTTCCACCCCCAGCTCTGCTTTCCCAAGTCATTCAGGTAGCAAGCCACCTTTTCAGTCTTAATCTGTTTGCCAGTTTAAAACAAAATAAGACCACATAGAAATCCTACAAAATTTGACAGAGAAAGTGTGGAATTCTTTTTCTTTTTCCCCTTCCCCACCTGTCATAAACTCCTTGAATCAATTGCTGCATGGCGCATCAACACATAAGGAAAATCAGTTTATTCAGTGGGTTTCCTTTAGCTAGGAGTAACAGCAGGATTTAGGCCAAATGCAGCAAATAAAGGCCCTTTTCGCACCTTACCCTTTCACGGAGCTGGGGTGCGGAGCTAGCGCGAGAAGCCTGGGAAGGAAGGCTCTTGCGTCCCTGCTGCTTCGGCTCCGCAGCTGCTTCCTGGTCACGTGAACGCCCTGCCTCTTCCTTTCGCAGTGCAGCCTGGGACCTTTCCCAGGCTGCACTGCACAGGAAGTGTGACCAGCCTGACTCCTGAGGCTCCGCACGCCAGTTAAGTGCATGCAGGGCCCAGGAGCGATGCATGACCGTGCACCATTTTCGGCTTTAAGCCAAAAATGAAAAAATGCATGTGCAGTCCGCGTTAGGCCCTTGAGTGTCACACAAATGTGAGTGAGTCGTGTGGACTGCTCCTCACATTTACGCAATGCTCAGGGGGCCCTTTTGCTTTGGAAATGCCATGCAAAAAGGGCCAAAGATTTACAAGCTGTTTTCATGGCAGGAAAAGGTTTACCTGTTTAATGCACATTGTTAGCATTAGCAGAGGAAGACCAGGAAAAAAAAAAGCAACCTAAGACCTTGACATCAACCTCATCCACAGGTAGAAACCCACCTGGCTTTATGGACTTTTAAAACCAAATGTTAATGTACTTTTGTAACAGTGTTGACTGTAGGAAGAACAATATGCCAGCAAGCTGCCTACCAGCTGCTGGCAATTAAGGCAGTCAAGTAAAAAAGCTGGTGAACTGGTAAAGCAGCAATAAAGCTGGCTACACAGATGAGCTCATCTGGATAAATAGCTGCTTTATGCTTGGGAAGCAAAACTAGAGATGTGTGTGTGAATAAATCTAGATTGCTCAAGCCAGTGCCATTATCTATTGTCACAATACTTATAACTCTAGCATGAATTAAGATCATTGTTTTGGATCTCTGTTTGGTTTTCTTTAAAGACAGGAGATCTACTGTACATCATGGGATAGTATGCTGTTCCTTGGATAGTTTCGGCCGTGAGAAAATGATACAGCAAGAAGAGGATCACACCCTAACTGAAGTGGAGGAGAATTTGCACCCAAACCCTACAACAGGAATCTCTAAACTGTACTGTGTTGGGTGGACCACTTGAAAAAGATAAGAGTACTGTTATATCCTACTTAGTTGTGAAGGAAAAGAGAGTTTCAGTTGATCAACGTTCCCTGAAAGGCTTCAGTTGCTGAAACGTCTGCTTCCACATATCCAAAATCCCTTTCCTGAAGAATCTTGTACCACATCTTCTCTTTCAATGCAGTTGCATAGCCAGCAGGGGGCAGAAAGGGAGGTCCACCCCCAGCAGCACTTTTGGGGGGCCACAGATGGAGAAGGAGAAGCCGGGCAGGGAGAAAAAGCCCATTTCAAAGTTGGCCTGTGCTGGCGAGCAGTGGCAGCAGCAGTGGTAGTGGTGAGTGAAGAAAGGTGGCTGGAAAGGGGAGTCAGGCTTAATGGAAACCACATGGAAGAGACCCCATCTGGGCATGGCAGGTGAGCAAAGGAGCAGCAAGGCTGGTATGGGGAGCTTGGGAGAAAGCAGAAGAGGAGGAGGCAGAGCACTGGAGGAAGACAAGGTGGCAGTGGAAGGCAGGGGTGGGGGAAGCATGCCCCACCATGAGGGAAACCCAGCTCAAAAACCAAGATAGGATCGGACTTAGAAAGTGGGTGACAGCGGCTAAGGGCGGAGGGAGAGATGTGTGTCAGTGGACAGGTAGTTGGAGAAGCTGGGAGCTTATAGCTTGACTTCTCCTTTGGTGAGTTCTGGGTGTCCTGCCCAAAATGTAAAGCACCTTTTTGTATACACATTATACATAATATATATAGAGAGAGACCAAGCAAGTATGTGACAATCAAGTTTCCTTTTTCCAAAATGAGGGGAAGGTAGGTATATGTGTGAGAGGGGAGGGGAGGGGAGGGGAGGGCAGGGGAAGAAGAGTGTGGGAAATTAGTGGCAGCATGAATGGAGTAGGGGAGAGAAGAAACTTGGAGAAATGAGGTAGCACCATGTTTGCACGGGCAGAGCATGCACACAGTTTGCAAAAGCCCTGCAGAAGTGCTGCAAAAGGCACCACTTTTGCAAAAGTGAGGCTGTAGTAGTGAGAACCCAGAAATAGTTCCAGGTGGTATATGGGTGGTGGTGGTGGGCAGATACCTAGAAGGACGTGCTCCTGCACAAGAGGCGAGTGTGTCTGTACGTCGGTGGAGCAAGTTGAGATCATGGACTCACTCAGCTAAAATCCTTGGGACTCACCATCCAAAGAATGGGGAGTTGTCAGCTTGCCTTTGTGGGAGATTTTCTTTGCAGAACCTCCTTCCCTGTTCATTCAAAACAAACCACCTTTTTCAGTTCCACTTTCTCCCTCCCCCCCTTCTGTGCCATTTTCATACTGAAAAGCAGGAACAAATCCTCTGCTACAGTTCTGCTTTGCATTGAAGCCCTTTCTATTTACTTTTTTTCTCATTTGATGAAGGTATGGGTACTCCCTCACCAATATTAAAAAAACAAAACAAAACACCAGGTAGTTTTTTTCAAGGAACGAGTAGGGGACAGATGGAAGAGGAGAAAGAGAGAAGGGAGGGAGGAATCAGAGCCCAAATAAATGATGAAAAGGACAGCTAGCTCCTAGGTCCCTTGCATGCTTTGGCTTTTTGCAATGCAGCCGTTGCGCGTGTAGAGCTGGGAGAAAGGAGAAAGCAGGGGTGTGATGTGTTTGCGCGTGCAGGTGAGAGGAAGAGAAGCTGAGAGGAGAAGGGGGCCAAGTCAGAGACATGGTTGGGGGAAGAAAAGCGAGAAATAGAATATGCATGTTCCATTTTTTTTAAAAAAGTAACTTTTTAAAAAAGTAAGTAAATAAATAGATATGCACTCTTTCCTCCCCTCCCCCCCCACCCCAAACTCCTGAAAGCCCAAGACTAGCAGCCATCTGTCAAGAACGTTGGGTGATGGTGGTTTCTGCCCTTCCCTCCCCCTAGCTGGGGGGCAGGTGGGGGCTGGTAGGCCCTGGGCAGTAAAAAGGTCTTGCTATGATTGGGGTAGAAAAATTGACGGGCTGAAATTCACCTCCTCAGCAGTATAGTTTTAAATGTTGATGTCATCAAGTATAGTTATAAATTTTGGATACTGGACTTTACATTACAGCAGGGACAGCTCCCAACATTGGATTGTTTTGAGGAAAATCCATCTCATCCCTATTGTAAGGACTTCATCTAAGCTCAGACAGGAAGCTTGAGCTGGGTGTCCAGAAGTTATTAGATTATCAGGCATATTAGTTCCTGAGGACATTATGCAAATAATTAAATTGAATCTGTCTGCATTCTATCTATCTGCATTCTAATCTATCTCTTGATTTGGATAGACTACTATCCGAATTTTAATTAAGTAGGCATTACTTAAATTAACCATTTGGAGCAAGGTTACCATACTTCAAATGAATGTTCTGTCATGTTAAATTGACACTGTGGGGCAGTCCTAAATGGAAGATAGTGAGATATTCATTTTGCAGAAGAAATTATTTGACTGTGAGATTTATATTTTGGATCAACTTGTAGGTCCAGGTCAAGAATTCCTGCCATTTTCAATATTGCATTTCTCTTATGGGTGCACCACGGGTGCACTATGACCATATTTACAATGATCACACCTTTAGCTATCTATATTTGGACATCAGCTTAGTGCTTCAGACACTCCTGCTGTGTGGAAACAGTAGGCTTTTCTGTACTACAGTGTTATAGGGCTATTATTCCACTTTCAACATCCTGTGGAATTCTGGAGTATTTAGTTTACTGAGGCCAAAGAGCTGTCTGGCTGAGAGTTCTAAATGCCCTTCGTAAACTCTGTAAAATGTCCCAGGATTCCTTAGGATTTTGAAGTGGAATAATAGCACTATAACAGTACAGTGTAGACAGGCTCATTATTTACATTCCAAGAGACAATGAAACCAACACATCCAGTTTATCAATGTCAGTTAGAAAGCACTAGACTTGCTGTTAATGAAATTAAAATGCAATGGAATGAAAAGCTGGATCGTGCTATACATATCAATCAAACGAAAAATCAATTGATTTTTCTCTTCTTTCTTTGTAATATATATATAGAGAGAGAGAGAGAGAGAGAGAGAAAACTTTGGGAACAGCCAAAAAGCTGGAATTTGACAAACAAATAGTCCAGGATACTCTTATTTTTAAAAAAGTCTAAATAAAGAATAAAGCAGTGTTAAGCCGCTACCTAGAAGAAAAGGATGAAAAATGTATCCTGAAACATTTAAAGTACTTCAGAACACCTAGCCAAATCCAGAGTTTTGTTTAAAAAGTAACTATCTCCTGTTATAGATTGTTGGTATAAATCATATTCTCTTTCCTTTTCTCTCATTTCCTCAATACCCACAGCAGGTAAACACAGCAATGCAAGGCAACACTTTTTTATATATAAACAACAGCTACAGCTTTTCAATAATGTTAAAGTAATGGTACAATATTTTTACAACAATATTAAAAGATCCCCTAATATATTAATATAATATAATCAATTATTTAATTTAGCTGTAACTCCTCAGATATATCCCCCTTCTTTTTATTATTATTATAATTATTATCTCCCCCCTCCCACCACCCAGGGACAGTCTGATTATTTATTATTATTCCTATTTGCTTTTCATGTGGGGTATTTGCCTTAATTATCTTATTTATATCCTTGTACCTCTCTCTCTGTTTTATGTTCTCAATTAATATTCTCCAATTTCTGAACCGACTCCTCTTTCAATTGCCCCATATTGATCCCTCTTTTTTCCAAAAAAATAATCAATAATATATTCTGATACATAATATTTCCATTTTCTTGTTTCTTCCAACCATATGGAATGACAGCTTGCACCCCTGTAATAATTGTTCTGATAAATATTCCTCATCCTTATTTAATTCTGAGCTTTTAACATTTAGACGTATTTCCTTATTCAGTTCTAAATTTTCTCCAATATTCTATTCATTTCTTGATATTTCCTTCCAAAATCTTTGCAGTTTACTACACTCTCTCCACGTATGGATATGAGTTCCTTTTCCCCATAGTTATGTTAACATTCTGGGGATAAAATTTTATTTATATATGATTGTGAAGTGGTGGTCTATTGCAGCTTCTTATTATTTTTAACGGCTATTCTCTTACATTATTTTTATTATTTTTTATTATCTCTTTTATCCATTGTTGCATTTCTTTTTTATTTACTTCCATGTCCTCATAACCCTAGTATACCTTTTTTTAAAAATTTAATTGATTTTTCAATAGTAATCTATAAATTTTGCCACTTATCCCTTAAGTTCTTTCTTGCCTTAGCTTACTTATTTCCTCAGTTGGTTATTGGCTTTCTCTTTTAATTGTAATACTTTGTAAACTTTTGTTTATTCCATGTAATTGAAGCCAATACTGTTGTCCTATCAACTTGGATAATTTATTTATTTCTATCTGGCACAAGGCAGCACATAAACCTCCTGATATTCCTTCACTATTTAGTGAAGTCACCCTCATGACTATAAAACTAATTAGCAAATTTCAGTTATATCAGAAAATGAGGACCATCATCTCTCACTGTGTTGCAATTATAATATAATATATTCATAACTTTGTTATTGGGTAAAGGAACTAACTACAAGAAACTAATGACTTGTGAAGTTTGTCCCACAACAGAAGACTATAGGTGGCAGACCCCCTGAGATTTTAACACCAGACTGACAAGTAAATGTGCACCAGATGAACCTCTTCTTTTCATGGAAATTAGTACTTTATCTCCTAAATGCATGTATTTCACACTGCTGTTAGATGTGCAGGCTTCAGGTGACTCAAAAAAAAAAAGAAAAGAGGATGACAAGCCTACTTTAATCAGGATCTCTGGAAAAACTAGGGTTTCCAACTCATCAGGAACAAAATAGGCTGATATTGGGCTTTTTAATGCTTTAGCTGCAGTTTGATAAGTACAAATCGGTGAGCAAGGCTTTTCACAGCATGGATACAAACCTATCTTATCTCCTCAAGTCTGCAGAATGCTGCAGTTAAAGTGACAGCTCCAGGTACCAGCTGAAAAATTAGCAATTTTACAAGTCTTGTCTAGCACACACACACACAAAAAAGGCTATTTGCTGACCTATTTTTGCTAGGAACACTTGACAGAAGGAAAAAAACTAGTTATGTATGATCAATGCTTTAAATGCGTGTTTGTTTATTCCTTTCATACAGAACATTGAATTCTGTCCCTTTTTTTCCCAGTGAACCTCTGTCCTTCTGTTTTGTCTGCACAAATCTTCTTGTAGCCTTCAACTCTACAACATGATGTGCCATTTTTCAGAACACAGTGTTTGCAGAAGAATGGCATCTATAGCCAGCAAAACTAATTTAATCCCGTCAAGTTCATTATCAGAAGCATTTTAGAAAGCTTTTGTTTTCATCCAAGCTCGCTCTATTTATTTTCAGTCTTTAGATTTCACT
Organism: Iguana delicatissima; assembly: GCA_948472985.1. Taxonomy (NCBI): domain Eukaryota; kingdom Metazoa; phylum Chordata; class Lepidosauria; order Squamata; family Iguanidae; genus Iguana; species Iguana delicatissima. The sequence goes on along the minus strand of CAOKZL010001457.1, from coordinate 272,111 downwards.
TTCAGTAACAACAGATGAACTGAATTGCCCGGCTTTCTGAAACTAAAGATCGGCTTAGTCCAGCACTACTATTGAACAACAAACCGTGAGCAGCTTGATATCTCTAGAACACTTAGGCCATTTTTTGCACTAGACTGTTGTAGTGCTATTATTCCACTTTCAACATCCTATGGAATCCTGGGGTTTGCAGTTTAGAGAGGGGACTCAAAGGATGTTCCATAGGATGTTAAAAGCAGGTAAATTTAGGCCATTTCTGTGTATTTAGGTAATTTCTGCACTACACTGTTATAATGCTATTATTCCCCTTTCAACAGCCTATGGAACTCTGGGGTTTGCAGTTCATTGAGGCCAAAGAGCACTCTGGCTGAGAATTCTAAAAGTCCCTCCCTAAATTGCAAATCCCGCAATTCTATAGGAGGTTGAAAGTGGAATAATAGCACTATAACAGTGTACATGCAGTTTCTTTTGCGAGAGGTCCCCTTGAGCGTCATGCAAATGGGAGTGGCGGTCCGTACGACACACTCCCATTTACGCGACGCTCACGAGCCTAATGTGAACCACGCATGCACCTTTTCATTTTCGGCTTCAAGCTGAAAATGGTGCAGGTTGCGCAAGGCTCCCGGGGCCTGCGCGCACTTACCTGCGCTGTGGTACGTCATCCCAGGCGCGCTGCTCACGCTTCCTCCCCCAGCGCAGCCTACAGCTCCCAGGCTGCACTGCGGAAGGAGGGGGCAGAGCAGTCGTGTGACCAGGAAGCCAGCTGCAGGACGAAGGAGCAATGAAGAGAGCACCTCGCGCAAGAACCTGCTTGCATGAACGGCAACCCCCACCTCCACGATAAGGTAACGTGCGGAAAAGGTCAGTGTAGTGTGGAAATGGCCTTAGTTGTGCATAGCAGGGGCTTGGACTAGATGGTTCTTGTGATCACTTCCAGTTCTAAGACTTATGATTCTGTGATTCTGCAATTGTTATTTGTTGCTTTTTGTTTCACACTTTCACCTACTCCAAGCAGAGGTGGGAAAATCTGTCCGTTTCACTTTCTCCCACATTCAATTTTTTCAAAGTCCAATCTTTCAATCTTACATGTGAAAAAATATGATATTTTTAATTTTAAAAATTCAAAAATGATTTGAAATCCTCTCCCTGCATGGACTAAATCCAATAAGTTTAGTTATTTCCAGCTTGGAGGGAACCATTTTGTACCTGTCTGTCAGGTATGTGTTTAAAATGAAAGGAAAAGATATGGGAACTATTATGCTGCATTAAGACAGCTAAATACACAAGAATTCAATTCCAGATTTTTTATTTCTTTAAAAAAAAAAGAAACACTAAAGAAGTCTGGATGGATGACTGTCAGTTTTGGTTTCTCCCACATTAATTTTTTAAAAAATCTATCCCAGCTATAAAGTACAAAATATGCAACTATTAGTAAATTCTTCTCATAAATGGACTGAGAACCAACTCAAACCCATCATCAATACCCTTCCCTCCCTCTGTCCCTTTCTTTCTTTGCTACGTATTTCTCAGCCCAGAATTCAAACACTGCCTTGATGAGAATGAGTTACACTTGCAGTCTTTTACTCTGTCAAAAGCTCTCTTGGTTGCTCTTTTATTTATAACAGATTCAAGTGAATTCTTCTCCTCACAATCGCAATCAGGCTTGCTGACAAGCTGCTGGCTGTTGTTATGACAGTTGCAAATTCCTTTGCTTTTGATCTGACCTAATAATGACACAGCAAAGGAAAACAAATCTGTCCATGCTTGAAATACTTTCAAGTTTATTAAAATTTTGATTGAAAGAGTTTGATTCTCCTTCCCATTTTTGAACAAAGAAAAAAAAAACTATTGCTTAAAACATCCACCCTGTATGCCACAAATCAAGAAAGAAACCCTATTTAGGATAGATTCTCACATTCAAACTTTAATATGGTAAACTCACCACCACCTTTTTTAAAAAATGCTTTTGTAGTGTAATATATGCAAGCCATCTGGTAAAGTGCAGTATTTTTCTGCCAGCTCCAAGAGAAATAGTAGGTGGGCTGAATCATATTTCTCAGTGTCTATTTTCAGTGCTTGTGAGAGGGGGCAAGTTAGCACAACGTACTAGGGCCCCATCAGGCCTAGGACCTGGCTATCTTGCATACGTTTTTGTCTTTGCAGTATAGAAGTCCCAAATCCCATATTTAGAGTCAGGCCAGCTGTACTCACAACAAACTGACTGCCAAGCATTTAGTATGTAGGTACATAACCTCTAATTGCATACCAAATACTGAGGGGTTCTTTCTGTTGCAAGTGTGGCTGGTGCCCATTCTTCTTGCTCTCAGTTCTACAGGCCAAGCTGACTGAACTGATTAGCACATGAGGAAGACATGAGAGTCCAGGACTTCTGCAAGATCTCTAATTTTGTGGGAGCCTAGAGCTCTTGTGTGAGCTGAGGAAGGTTTTAAATATGTTTGCCTTACATGTCTCAGCCAATATTGAGCTGTCAGGGTAACAGAGAGGATTATCCCATATTTCAATTCAAGAAGGATGTCGACAAGCTGGAACATATCCAGAGGAAGGCGACCAAAATGGTGAAGGGTCTGGAAGCCATGCCCTATAAAGAACAGCTTCGGGAGCTGGATATGTTCAGTCTGCAGAAGAGAAGGTTAAGAGGGGACATGATAGCCATGTTTAAATATTTGAAGGGATGCCATGTCGAGGAGGGAGCAGGCTTGCTCTCTACTGCTCCAGAGACTAGGACAAGGAGCAATGGATTCAAGCTGCAGGAAAGAGATTCCACTTGAACCTCAGGAAGAACTTCCTGACAGTCAGAGCTGTCCGGCAGTGGAACAGGCTGCCTCGGAGTGTGGTGGAGTCTCCTTCTTTGGAGGCTTTTAAGCAGAGGCTGGATGGCCATCTGTTGGGAATTCTTTGATGTGTGTTCCTGCATAGCAGGGGGTTGGACTTGATGGCCCCTGGGGTCTCTTCCAACTCTATGATTCTATGATTCTATATTTCTTTTTGAAAAACTTGGCAACTGTACCTGGTGGGGGACGAGGAGGGCTGAAAAAAAATCACCAAGATCCATAACTATTCCTGGCAGCTCTGTCTTCTGCAGCCTGCAGAGGCAACCCAGTAATATTTTTGCTCTTGAAACAAAATGTGATTTTCCCCCAGCCCAGTGCCAGATCTAGAGATCACAAGCAGCAGTAATTTTCAAAGATGTAGACATGTTAGTCTCTTGCAACATAAAAATGAAGAAAGAGTGTGGAGGGGGAAAGGAATGTAACAGCACCTTTAAGAGTAACTTTATTTTAGCATGGTTTTTCATGAATATAAATCCAGTTCTTATTACATCTGAAGAAATAGATTTATATCCATGGAAAGCTCATGCTAAAATAAAAACCAACTAGTGTTAAAAGTGCTGCTGCATTTTTTTCTCTCCCTCCCTCCCATCCTCCTTTTTATGGACCAGTAAGCTCCTGTTGTCTCCACAGTGTTTCCATCCTCATTTTGCATACAACACCCAAGAAGGTCAGAGGAAGCAAAAAAATATCCTGTTTGCATGAGAGATCTTTTGAGATTTAGCAGACTACAAACCCTAGAATTCCAAGGATGTTGAAAATGGAATAATAGCACTATAACAGTGTAGGGCAGAAATGGCCTCAATCTCCAACCTCCAATTAGGTGGTTAGATGACTTATCCCTGCTCAGACCACAAGCCACCACAGGTGACTTGGACTTTATTTTAGTTCTTTTTTATAAAAAAGAGGCTCAAGGTACGCTAATAAACAGAAGCAATAAATTGTAAGATTTGTGGGGATCCATTCTTGTTCTCTTTTCTTTAAGCAGACCTCCCCAAGAGGCTATATGAATACCAGACTGAATTTTGTTGGAATCAGATTATTCAATCTGGAATTAGCTTGCTGGTAATGCTTTTCCTCTGAGGCAACTGTCAAAGATTGGATGTCTGATCCAGGACACTACTGTATTGGCATATACTTTGCTGGTACTAGGCCCCAACTCTCTAAAGGCAATAAATCGAAGCCATACTACAAGTCTGAAGACGACACTGCCCCATTTCTTCTAGTTACACTCTTATGACTGACAGTGGGGTTTCAAGACCTCCTGGTCTACAGTGGCCTATTTTGAGGCTGAGGGTCCAGTGAGATATCAGACTACCTCGCAACATAGAATACACAATATAGAACACAACAAATAAAAGCACCAGGATAGATAGAGCTTGAGCATGGGTGAAAAGTGGGCTGAGTCTACATGCCAGAAGACTGTGGATTGCCCACTCAACTTGACAAGAGTATCTCTCTAAAGTAATTTTCTGCATAGTTTTGTCTAACATTGTGGGTAGATCTACTGATTTCATTCCAGTGATCATGTTTAATTGTTTCTGTCATCAGAACCAGAAGGTGAATATAGTCTCTTTCTTTTCTATAGGCTCCATGTACACCATCTAAACCTGCTTTTGGGGTCTAGAAGATCTTCCAGGGCAGGTTTTTGGGTAATGCAAAAGGTTGGACTGGGGGAAAAGGGAAAGAAAGTCTTATCAGGTTAATGGATCTGCTCTAGCACAGTACTGCATGTTAGCTCTTACATAATAAATTAATACATGTTACCTACTATGGGGCAATGGATGTGACCATTTTCTAGCTGCCCCTTCTTCTGGAAGGTATATTTCAATAGAAACTGCCAAGATTCATTGAAAGCCTTTCCGTTCCACCTCCATTTCAGCAGTGGATTAGTGATATATCAATTAATATATGTACCAATAATCCAATTAAAACTATTCTCTGAATAAACTATCTGGCTGAGTTCCAAATTTGCAGACTATTTAAACTAGCTAATGGAAACATTAAGAGCCCGGCTGCATATTCCATTTTCTAATTAAGGTAGTATTTGGCTGACACAGAACCAATTTACATATAAAAAAACTAAACAATTAAAAAAGGTCACACAGCAAAAAGTTATGTATTTTGTGTTTGCAGACAGGGCTAGTCGGCATATAACAAATAAACAGAGTATGCAAACAAGGCTGAACTTTACCGCACATACACCCAGCTTGACACATGGTGGATCTGCAACTAATCTGGCCTCTATTTGCATTTTATAATTGCCTACCATGAATTTTTAAAGGCATAATAAAATCCCTATCAAAATTAGAGAACAAGATTGCAAACATGATTATGTACAGAAAACATCCTCACTTCTTTCCGTTCAAGATGCTGTTTAAAAATGAGGGAGAGCACCATCTTGGGCCACATTTTGTCAATGAACTCTGTCTAGCAGGGAGGAAAAAGAGACAAATTGTTGGTGTGCCATTAGATAACTTACTTACAACACACACACACACACATAGCTTTTCTTGCACAAGTGGCAAATTGACATGTAAGGTCACACACACACATAATTTGATGGGCCTAGAGATTTCATGTGTTTGGGTAAGAAAGGCTTTGTATGGAATGGTTTTAGAACAAGAATCAGAATTGTGCAGACATCCACATGTTGTTGGACTGCAACTCCCCTTAGTCCTAACCAACATAGCCAATGGTAAGTAATGCTGGGTGTTGCAGTCCCACATCATCTGGAGGGCCATATGATTCTCTTCAGTGTTTTAGAACTGCTAGTCTAAAGCTAATTCAAGCTTTCTCTTCTACTTTTTCTTGCATTCTACTTATTTTCTTACATTACTATAAAGATCAGTAAACGATAGCCAGGGTAAATTTAAGCTCACAAAATTATGGCACCAACACACCTCTGTTCTGGAAAAAGGAGAAATATAATCATTGATAAATAAGTAGACAAGAGAAATAATATAGTAGGAAATGAGCTTTCTCTACAGGTAGAATGACTCCTTGCAAACACAGAAGCACTGGTTTGCATTTTTGTCACCCGTCCAAAATGATAGTGAGATCAGTTTAACTCATCTCATTTTATTTTATGCATTCCTCTGCTCCCATTTGACACTGTTGCCTGGTTGGGCAGGAAAATGCCAACTCTAGACAAGATAAGGGTCAAAGTATTTGTATAAGGGTGAATCTGGAGCTTTCTGCAGCAACTTTTGATTTGAAAAGGAAAAGAAAGATGGGCAAGCCTCATGGATAACATACAAGACTGAGCTTGTACTTTATTCCTAAATTGAACTGGATGATACGGAAATGGAGAAAGAGAGAGAGATTCATCCTGGCTTCCATTAGCAAATCATTATTTGTACCAAGCAGTTCCAATACACATACATGAGCAGGGCCTGCTCTACCACAAGGGTATAATTATTTGTGAGTTTTGTTCCCATAGTCAAGAACTAATAATTTAATCCTTTTCCCCTCACTCCAAAAAGTCATTAAAAACTGTGGTGTTTTTAAGGAATATTCACAGCTCAGGACTCTTGCGGTGGGGGTAGAGTATGGGTTTTTGTGTTATTGTTATTGTTATTGTTTTTTTTCTTTCTTTCTTAAGTGGAATTTTCTGCACAGAAAACTAGTTTCCTGCATGTGAAAATGCTGTTTTCCCCAAGAGAAATTGTTTTCTGCTCAAAAAGCGCTGTTTCTGTACAAAGGAAAACATGTTTTTTTCCCCCACTGAGAATAAATCCCACACTGAAAATTTTTGCCTGTCTAGGATTCCCCTCATTAGAGTTTTCCTCATAAGAAAACTATTTTTCATGAATTTTTAAAATATTTTTACATTTTTTTCCATTCCTAGAAGGAATGTTGTTTGCAGCTTTGCCTCACCAACAAAATTGCTTGGACTATTGGTGTACAAGAGTATTTCTTGCCTTCCACCCTCCCAGTGAGCAGAAAGGAAAAAAGGAACAACTAATTGTAAACAGATTTTACTACTAGAAACATACACATGGACAGTCCAGTAGACATATTTTTACTGCACCCAGGCACTGTGATGCATGGACTTGCTTGTGCAAGTTCCATGAATATCAAACCAAAACTTTTGAGGATAAAGCTCTTCAGTCCCTGGTGATTCTTAATGAAAGAAACCAGAAAGCACAGAACAATGTAACTTCCATCAAAATTAATTTTGATTGCTTTATACATTGACAATGACCTCTGGGTGTCAGGAGCTAATGTTCCATAACCAGAAGTTTTGAAATAATAAACTAATTAAAGTTTCTGCTCCAGGTATTCCACTCTGTTTCACCAGAGATTCTGGTCTACTTACTCTTTCCTTCTGTTTGTGGAAACAGCTACAATAAAAACAAGCATTAAGCAGCAGCTACAGGGGAATGTTATAAAGGTGGTTGAGAATGCATTAGAAGAGTCAAACATAAGATCACTTGCAGTTTCTTTTCCAGTAAATTGGCTCTTTGTCATGTGCTTTCTCAAAATAATCAGCACCATTACCTGAATAGGCCTTCAGAGCTTAGTGAGGTGATCAGCAGATGCCTTAAAACTGTCTGCAAGCCAGACTGACAGATCTCTGGACTGCGAGCGTTCTACAACTAGTACAGAACTTGTTTTACCACATGCAAAAAAAGATGAAGCTTTTATTGCTTTGAAAAAAAAAAGAGTGGAACAAGCTTCACAAAATAAAAGCAGAACCAGGGGGGAAAAACATAACCCTTTGGAATGCCTAAAACATTGCTATCCTTTCCTGAACCCTCCTTCCCACTGAGATTAACTTGCAGCCATTTGGAGTTCGTTCCTGAGATGTCTAGCCAGCTTGCTTTCATTTTGTGTTTGTTGTCAGGTACTACAATCATGCAGACAGTAGAAGGAGCCTATTGAGCCAACATTTTGAAGAAACTTCATTTGAAAAATCTGCTTGACATTTTGATATGATTCACATGGCAATACCTAGAATGTAAATGGATGAGGGAGAAGTGAAGTACAATATTTCATCCTGTCAAGCTGTGCCAAAAAGATGGCCTACACCTGCAGAAGCCCAGACCAGACTTTGTTTTAATACCAATTTCTCTACTAGGAAGCCTAAATTTAAAAATGTGGAAAAAAAAAATTCTTTAGACCTCAGCTCCTAACATTCCCCAGTGGGCAAGGCTACTAGTCATACTGGCTGGCTGGCTGGCTGGCTGGCTGGGATATATAATTTTTTAAAAAGTAATATTTACAAGTTTGCCCTACATGCAAATATATCTACCATACGCCAGGGCCAGCTTGAAGAATGTTCTTAAACTACCATTGCTGTCAAATGTCCCAATAAAACTTGGGCCATTTCCACACTACACTGTTATAGTGCTATTATTCTACTTTCAGCATCCTGTGGAATTCTGGGGGTTGTAGTTTACTGAGGCCAAAGAGCTCTCTGGCTGAGAATTCTAAAGGCCCCTCCCTAAACTGCAAATCCCAGGATTCCACAGGATGTTGAAAGTGGAATGACAGCACTATAAAGGTGGAGTGCAGAAATGGCCTTGGATTCCAAGGAAATATGTCCAGTTGTCACTTCTAAATTGTACTTGAATTTGTAGCAGAGTTGGCATTTGAGTCATATCTAGACTAGTTTTGTTAGAAATCCAACAAAAGAAACAAGTTGGGCCCTCTAGTCAAATCATGGACTTTTCACTTTACATTCTCATTTAACTTCTTCTTTTTTTCTTTTTTCCTTTTTTTTTTCTTTTCAGCCTTGCCCTGCTACTGAAATGAAAACTAGATGTCTTATGTTCAAAATACAATCATGAGGAAATGATATCCTGTAAAAGAAGAGATAGAAAAAGAGCCTTCAAGACAGCATATAAAATGTTTCATCGGAAAGAACACATTCTGAAATCCAATGCAGTCATTTAACTGTGTGGAGAAAATAACTTAGTGCCCGTGGGGTCTTGTCATATATTCCTACTACTTCACAGGGGAGCAGAAACTGTTTTCCATCACTTCTAGCCAGAGTTGGAAAAGCCACTTTTTGCACCTACAAACCAAGAATCTCCCAGCCAGAGAGCTGTAAGTCCTAAAAGTAATTTTTCCACCTGTGTTTCTAATCAGATCACATGATGTTTGGGAGCTTCTTACAAGTTCAAACTATTATACAAATTTAACACATTTGTATGTGCTTAAACTATAAGCAAAGCAGAATGCACAGCCAAAATCCACACTTTTTAGAATTTTGCCGTTTGGTCCTCAACTCAACACATGCACACAAGAACACACACAAAAAGCATTAATGGAAATTGAACACAATGGCACTTTGCTTTTGGAGGGAAAGACTTTCACAAAAAGTGCTCACACAGGGAAATCTCTATGCAAAAATGTGTATATGAAAGGAAATTCACACAAAAATGAATACAGATTGTCATGATGACTTTTTTATGTCTATTGCCGTGTTAAGAAACTGATGTGAATGTCAGCTAAAATGAACGTGCTATCAGGGAAATGAGAAAGTTGTTGTTGTTGTTGCTGTTGTTGTTGTGTGCCCTCAAGTCATTTCTTACTTATAGCTACTCTAAGACAAATGTATCATGAGAGTTTCTTAGCAAGATTTGTTCAGAGGGGGTTTACCTTTGCCTTCCTCTGAGGTTGAGAAAATGTGACTTGCCCAAGTGAGTTTCCTTGACTGAGTTGGGATCTGAACTCTGTTCTCCAGGGTTGTAGTCCAGCACTCAAACCACTACACTACACTGGCTCTCAGTAAAAAATTTAGCAAAACCAAAATGTACCAGTTACTTCTAACTGGCTAATTGTGCTATCCTTGGAAATAATAAGGATTTGTCTGTTTTGATTTTGTGTTCTCTGAAAGTAACATAATGTTTACAACAGCACCATGTTGAAATGTCGCACTAAATTGAACCTGCTGAAGCAACAGAAAACCTGTGTGGAAATTTTAGGGCAACCAATGTATCCATGCCAACTATTCCAGGAGCATATTCAGTTTGTTATGGCCTTAAATCAATTCTGTATCGTAGCAAACTATTTCATCTGCATTGATCTGTATTGATTAATAAAAAAGAAAAGCAAGTTACCAAGTAGATAATAAGCCAAGTAGATTAGTTAGCAACATGTCTTTCAAATTCATGGGAACTGAAATAAACTAGAATAAATTAGTTGAATAAAACTGTCTGTGAGAGATCAAATTCATTAATTTGGCAGTTTACTAGTCAAACACATGTTAAATTAAACAGAATGGAAATCATCACTGCGTCAGTAATAAAGCAGCTTTATTACTGAAGTCGGTGAAATATCACACTGATAAAACTTACTTTGAATCAGTTTTCCTTGTTAATTGGAAAATATGCAGCATAATTTTCATTATAGTGTGTTCTTTCTCATTGAAATTAGTGGTGCAATTCTTCTTTTACATTATCATAGAACCACTGGTCAAAATTATTGCCTTGAATGCCTTGAGGATCTGTGATTTGATTGATTCTGGTAGTCATTCGACCACTCCAGATCATAATTATTCTATGCATAGCTGTATGCCAGTAGTCAACCAGTAAGGAGTCTTCTGGTGTTAAGCTTCTCTATTCTTCACAGATGACAGACATGCAGCAGTCACCCAATGTCACAAGGAGTCAGTGCTATAGCTCTCTGTGAATGCAGGCAAAATTTGTTGTTGTAGCAGTTGTTGTTATTGTTGTGAACTTTCAACTGATTTCCGACTCATGGTGACCCTACGATGAAGCTCTCATAGAGGTTGCTGGGAGCTGAAATTGTGTGACATGCCCAAGGTCACCCAGTGGGTTTCCGTGGCTGAGTGGGGAATCAAACCCTGGTCTCCAGGGTCATAACCCAATGCTCAAACTACTGCACCATATTGTAATTGTATGATTTCATATTATTTATTGCCATCTTCTCTCATGTCAGTGATACTTTAAGTATACTCCTAAACTTGCATCTTGGGAAGTAAATCTATCTGATTTTTCTAGGACTAACTTCCTTGTCAGCGTACATAGGATAGTAGCTCTTTTGCTCCCCTATAGCAATTGTTAAGGATGACCCAAAGTAAGCTGTCATTTGTTAAAGACCACCAGATTTATTCACCCTAATCTGCCATGAGATCATCTGAATGCCCTCCACTCACAAGTGTCTATCAAGAAAACTCCACAAAAAATACTGGAAATATTTTGAGTAAACATAGGTTGCTTCACAAAATTTAATCTAAATCTCAAATATTAGAGCAACTTCCCAAGAAATCTAAAAGAAAAAAAAATGAGAGTCTGATACAATGATACAATCCCACCTATGTCTAAGCAGAACTAAACAAAAGAATGAAGTGGATAGTCAAACAGTGACTGGTAGTGAAATCATCGTGGTGTACTGTAGGTACTGACACTTTCATTGTCTACAATCTGCTACCCAGGTTGTTGGTTACTGAAGAAACTTTCCATGCAATTAGCAAAATTATTAAGACTTGGAAGTAGAGCTGAACCATGAATCTTGCCCACAGCAAATTTTCTACCTGAGTTTCAAAGGACCTGCTGTGGAGAAACATCTGAAGGACTTGATGGAAACAAACAGTGTTCTTCAGGCCAAAGGACACATTTCTATTCACACTGTTAGACTCACAGAGGTGTCCATTTTCAATATAAGAGAAGCCCCTACCCTCACCCCAAACTGAGGGATGGCAAGAAATACCAGGTGGTGAGTAACAAGATACTTTGGATTCTTTAGATACTGCAGCTCAAATTGACTGAACTACGGTGGCATCTAGAAATGTAAATGTGGAGATCAAATGTACATGTGGGGGTCAAATGTGGGGATCAATTATTCCTGAAAAGTCCATATATAGATAAGTTCAGTGTTAATCATTGAACTTATCTATATGTGGACATTTCAAGTACTGATACAGAATTGATCCCCACAGTTCACATTTTTCTTCAACCCATATTGAAGTTTCTGTACAATGTGAGCTAGCATAGTATAGTAGTTTGAGCATTGGGCTAGGGCCTCTTCTGTATGACATCACTGTTTAATTTCTGCCACAGGGTGGCAGCGGTTGGCAGGTTGCACTTCTGCATGATGTCGTCACCATCCTGCTGCCATCCTGTGGTGGAGCGTCATGCTTGTGCAGTTTTCGCAAAATGGAAAAAATCTGTTTTGCATCTGTGATCACATGGCACTCCAGTCATTTCTGGCCATGCGGAAGCTACGGAAGTGCATTGGCAATGCTTCCTTATGTAGTGGAGCAACGGAAAAAGCCTGGCTGTGGTGCGGAAGGAAGACATGGTGCCATTGAGTTCTCTCCCACATGGACCAAGTAAGTGAAGAGGGAAGCATTGCTAACACGCTCCCTTCTGGACCTGAGACTGCAGCAAGACGATGTGGAAGAGCGTCATCATGTGGAAATGGCCTATGACTGAAGATACGGGGTCAAATCCCCACTTGGTCATGGAAACCCACTGAGAATTCTGTAGCAAGTTACACACTCTCAGTTTCAGAGGCAGGCAAAGGCAAAACCTCTCTGAACAAATCTTGACAAGAAAACCTGTGACAGGGTCACCTTAGGGTCATGTTTGCACTTCTCCAAATTTTGTGATGCAGTTCTCCTTTTAAAAAAAATGCACACAAAAACATTTGTGCATTAGGTGAATGAGCATTAAAAATGGTCATCATTGTGGCAATACAGAAATGCATACAAAAAGCCACACACTGGGAAGAAATGCTTGAAAAATTCACAATTTCATAAAAATTGCAAACAAAAATGTATGTGCTGTGAATTCTTGTACATGGAGAGAGGCATAAGAATTTTTATATTAACTTTTTAAATAATAATAAAATGATACAGAAATAAGTCAGGATGAATTTGTGTTTGAAAACTTATCAGTGTTATATAAAGGGGGGAACAGATCTGGCATTGGCATTATTCCAAGGCAGGCCATATGGAAATACCTTGATACAGTCTGTCGTGCACCTGAGACATGCAAAGCAGTTCCAGTAGCATCGCATCATTGCTCTGAACCATGACTGACTGATCAAGGGGGAGGGCAGGACACAGGAAATAACATCCAGAATTCTACATGAATTACTTAGTTACAGGTAGCCCCCTAAGGATTGTGGTGCAATCCTCTCAAACCTATCTTGCTGGGTATCCATTGCACCAAGAGACAAAAAAGGTGGAAACATCACCTGCATCCTGATCACCTCTTTCTTTCAGTGAAGCTGATGTTTGCTAAAATAGGTTGGGGGGGGCAGTCTAAATGCCACAATTTTGATTATTCTGGGATTGTAAATACAGATCAGTTCTGGATCTGTAATTCCAGGTTATGCATCTGTAAGTGTAATACTGAGTTCTGAACAGTATTGACATTGGTGTAATATGGCAATTCATTGCCCTAGTAGCTGGTCAAGGTATAAATAGTCAGGGATATAGGCCTATATTCAGTGATATGTTATTGAAGTAAAATAATGTGTTAGTAAGGTTCCACTGTTTTTCTCAATTAAACAATAATGAGTTTATTCTTATAGTGCCCAGGCATACTATCACTTGTACAGTCAATTCTGATTGTGGTACTGGAAAATGTGACCCTCCCCCACTTGCTTGTACTGAACTTGGTATCCAAAAGCAAGACATTGTTTGTGCTAGGAGAATGACACCATTGTATATTGCCAAGGATAGATATTTCAGTTGGGAAAATAGCAGTGCCTTGCTTAGCGAAAGCTGGGGGAACTCATATTGGGCAGAGAGTAGAGGTGGGGAACCTCTTTTGGAACCTTTGAAACTGATCCAAAGTCTCTGCTTCTTTGAGTTTGCATCCTTTTATCAGCCAAGCCCTCAAAAAGTGAGTGAGATAATGTATTTCAGTTCTTTCTTTTCTTTTCTTTTCTTTTCTTTTCTTTTCTTTTCTTTCTTTTTTGTAAGATGTTACCAAAATTCAAAAATGTCTTCATATCTGAGAAAACACTTGAGAATTTAAGAAATCATTTGGGAAGAAAAGTGATACTGACTGATTCACCCATTTCAGACAAAGCATTTTGAGCGGCTAACTCTTAAAAGTGGGGCTTCAGTCCCTAAATATTTCAATAATGTTTGTAGTGTTGAATTAGGGCTTGCATTTTCCCCCGAATGACTTTTCATCTATAACCACTGTATGGTAGGCAGGTACAAATTGTCCTGTTCAGTCTGACAATAGCTTTATCTGTTGAATTTAACCAGTGCAAATGACTGAGGGCATCTTTTGATCCTTCCCATAGTTTCCATAATTTCCAAATTTCTTCATAAATATGATGTAAATATCTTGTGATTTTTAAAAAAACAATCATATGTGGCAGAAAGTGAAATTGGTAGACTTCTCCATCCTCCTCTTCTGTTCCATTAAGTTTTTATCAAAGGTTCAATGACTGTCATCTTTCCCATTCTAGTCAACTGTTTACCACTATCTAGTTCATTGGAAGAGTAGCATACAAAGAGAGATCATAGGAGAGAGAAGATTTTAAACCTTTCTTCTCCCACATTCTCCCTCTTTGCTTCGCTGGTCAGTGCAGCAAAGAAGACAGAGCTGCTTAGTCTTTTTATCCTTTTCTCTACCCCAGTTTAACCCTTTCCGCCTCCCACCCTGTTTTTCTCACTTCTCAAGTTTTTCTTCTGAAGCTCTACCGACCACATCCTCTTTTTTTATTTTGCCATTTGCCTACAGGCTTGGAAAAAAGGCAGCTGATTTAAATGGAAACAGCATTTATATTGGAAGTATTGAAAAGAGTGGGATGTGGTAACAATTTCGTTGAATGGATTGAGGCTATTTATAAAATACAAAGAGCAAAATTAGTTGTAAATGGAGAGCTAACACAGGAAATACAAACTGACAGGGGAGTAAGACAAGGATGCCCAATTTCGCCTTTGTTGTTCATAGCAACGCTGGAAATATTAAATACAAGTATAAGATCTAATCTGGCCATTAAAGGGATAAAGATTAAAGATCAAGAATATAAATTGCGAGCTTTTGCTGATGATTTGATTTTCTTCATGGAGGAACCAACTGCAGGCATCAAAGAATTAATGACGGAAATAAATAAATTTGGAAAGGCCACAGGATTTAAAATAAATAAAAACAAAACTTATATTATGACTAAAAATTTGAGACAAAAGGAGAAAGAAGAAATTACAAAGATATCTGGCTTCAAAATTGAGAAGAAAGTGAAGTACTTAGGATTTTGGTTCACCGAGTCCAATAAAGATTTATTCGATAACAATTACAAAAAAAATTGGAAGGAAATTGAGATGGACTTAAAAAGATGGAAGAACCTTAATTTGTCATTATTAGGAAGAATCGCGGCTATAAAAATGAGCGTTCTCCCTAAATTTAATTTTTTATTTCAAAACCTCCCTGTTATTACAAATGAGAAACCTTTTAAAGTCTGGGAAAAGGAAATATCTAAATTTATATGGGCAGATAAGAAACCACGAATTAAAAGGAAATTGATGACTGAATTACCCAAGCAAGGCGGTTGTGGCTTACCGGATTTAAGACTATATTACTACGCGAACGCCATGACGTGGATATGTGACTGGATCCAGTTGAAAGATAGAAGAACATTGACAATTGAAGGGGCAAATATGAGATTTGGTTTTCATGCATATTTGTGGTATGGGAAAGAGAAGATTGATAAGGAATTTAATAATCATTATGTACGTAGATCTTTAATTAGAATATGGAAAAATATAAAAAAGCGAACATACACAAAAATACCCTTATGGATATCTCCCCTGGAAGCATTTTACGCAGACTGGACAGATAAAGAACAAGACTGGCTTAGATATAAAGATCTTGTACGGACTGACAGGTTTGGAGCGAGTCATTTACTGTCACGGGAAGAGTTAGAAGAAGCGGGGCACAAATTAAACTGGTTTCCATACTTACAATTAAAAGAGAGATTTATAAAGGACTTACAAGAAAAAGGAATTTCTGCTCAAAAATCTTATAATGATTTAGAGTCCATTATATTTTTGAAAACCAGACAGAAGATTTCTCTTTTTTATAAATATTTTTTGGCTAGAAATATGGAGGATGAAAAAGTAAAAGACGTTATGATAACATGGGCTAAAAATTTTCAGCATGAAATTTCTTTAGAAAATTGGGAATTGGCGTGGAAGGATACATTGAAATTTACCAGCTCACAAGATTTAAAAGAGAACTTTATAAAGATGATGTATCGGTGCTATTTAACACCAGAAAAGATAAGTAAAATATACAATACCGGAAATAACAAATGCTGGAAATGTAAAGAGAACACGGGTACGTTTTTCCATGCCTGGTGGACGTGTTCCATGACTAAAAAGTACTGGGTTAAAATATACGAGGTGATAAAGGAAATTTTTAACATAGCTTTTCCTATGATGCCCGAATTATATCTGTTAAACATGACATTTATGTTTAATAAGAATTTTCAATCGAGAAATAAGAGAATTATACTTTATTTAGTGATGGCAGCAAGACTTGTGTTTGCTAGAACATGGAAGTTAGCGACTGTCCCTGAAATATCACATTGAGCCCAGAAAGTAGCTGAGTTAAAACAATTTGATACTTTTTCGTTATATTTAAAAGGAAAAGTAAGTGGTACAACTGGTACAAAGGGAAACGGGTGGCAACAAGTGGTACAGTACATGTTGGATAAAGGGTATTGGGCCTGAAGGAATTAGTATAAAAATGTTATTTAGACCGAAGTTAGTTAAAGAATAGAGGAAGTAATGGGTATTACATGAAGTTGTGTATATTGTTAAATGTATAAAGGAGAGAAGACTAGAGAGAAAGGTGAAGTCAAAACACTGTTAGAAATTGAGATCATCAAGTTAAGTTCTTGGATAATTGTAATAGCTATTTAGGGAGCTTCAAGAAGATATTGTAGTCAGTAATTGATTCCGGTCGAGTAGACATGGAAGTCAGGAAATGTGTGAAGACAACTTGATAATAATGATATTAATGTAGTATAAATTACTTAAAATACATTTCCATGGAAATGTAAATAGATATAAAAATGATATTTGTAATATAACTTTGATAGAATAATGTGTATGCTATGGTTTTATTATATATTTGTATATGTAAAAATAAAGTATAAAAAAAAATAAATGGAAACAGCAAAAGTGGTAGAGGGATCTAAGAAGGATGAATGTTCTTTTAAAAAAATAAACAAAAAACAAAATTTCTAATTGGAGAGACAGAAAAACTGACAGATTCATCCACAACTAAATCGTAATTTTTTTTTTAAGGGTTGTGGTTTTGTTGTACGTGTTGTCTTTGGTGACAGGGAGAGTTACTGCATATCTTTCCAAAACCCTTTTTTTTTCTTTTTTGTTAAATAAGCCATAAAATCTAGTCCACAGTCAATTGATATGCTTTAGAACATAAATTTAAAGAAAAAAAAAATCAAGGATAGTCACATTTTAAAATTATTGCGACATGCAAAAATTTTGGTTATATAAAAAAAATCACTACTAAATTCTGGCTTTTTTATTTTGGGGCCATTCAAAGATACTTTGGTGTGAAATGCTTTTGTCAAAGTTTATTTTTAGAGACACTAACCATGATTAGAATAGATACTACAGAAGCATCTTAAAAAAAAAATTAAAGAGGAGGTGACCCACTTATCCTGGATAAATGTTGATTTAGTCAAGACAAATTAAATTTAGATTATCTGTTGGAACGAGAATGAATTTCCTTTCCTCCAGTAGATAGAAAAAAGGTTTTGCCAGGAAATTTCAAAGTACCTCCAAGGCCAGTAGTAAAAACTTGTTTTGGAGAAAAGTCCAGAGATATGACCTTTAATTCAGTTATCAGATGTGGGAAATGGCATACATGGGGTAGGGTGTAGGGACTTTAAACAGTGTTCTCATATATATATATATACATATGTGTGTGTGTGTGTGTAGTGTTGAATCTGATGGTTGAAGTAGAAGTACAGGCAGAGGCACAACGTCTCCACTCATTCCATCTTCCTTGCTGCTCTTTCAATTTGTTTTTCATGAGTTTCCTCCCATTGAAAATAATGGGACAGACTTTAGCCATCCAGGCTCCAGGCCCTGTGCCCTGGAGAGCTGTGGATGCCGTGGAATGGCAGCCTTTCCCAGCGTACATTCTTGACCACCCTTGGAACTCCACTTTTGCTACCCTTTTCTGATGTCAGGATTCCCAAATTAGAAAGGAAGCATTACAAGAGGGAGGATTCCCCTCTGGGGATAGATCACTGTCTTTACCTGCAAAAGGAAGATCTAACAAATTTAATGGTCCTCGAATCAGCCTTCCAGATGTGATAAGATCACAGTCTTAAGAAACTAGATATCTAATATAAGGCTATGAGAAAGAGATTTAGGGTCCCCTATATGCATATGAAGCCAATAAATATTTGTGGATTAGTAGCTTTTTGAAAAAAGTAGCTCCTGATGCCACAGAGAAGGAGGAAGTGGAAGAGGAGAGGGAGAAAAAAAGTATTTATATAAATAACTTTAGTTTGATGCCGAAAGTGTAGTATATTAAATACTGATCTAATATATGTATCATGGGATTATATTAAAGTTCAAAGCTGTTGCAGGACAGTCTCCCAGGTTGCATATTTAATAACAGGCATTGATTTACAATACAGTGTTTTAATTATGCTATTGAACTGTGTCCTAGACATCTTGAATGAAGGCATAAAAATGGATTATAAACTTCTTAATGAGAGTTCACATTGTTCTGTACAGATACTAGAGGAAAGTAAGAATATCCGATTGAAGAGAATGGTGACCAGCCTTTCAAATTTGCTTTGATGGGTAAATTAGTGGATATAGTACACAGCAGGAGTAATTTCATTTGGTGAGCTCATTTTTCTTTGAAATGCTATGCATTTCTTTAGTTTTGGATTAATTATTTTGCTTTAAAATTCTGTGTTTGGAAATGAAAATGAAATAAAAATATGGAATTTTATGAAAAATATACCAAACATAACGATTACAAAGCAGCCAAATGCATTTCAACCAGATTTGATCTTCCATGTGATCTAACAAAGTATTAATGCTCCAAATTTTCATATAGCTCATAAAGAATAATACCTTGCATTTCTGACCACCAGCAGCATATCAATTAACCCTTGTACTGTTAAGAAAACCAAAGCTTACAGTCAATTGGAAACCATCAAACAATTGGGCATATCTACATTCCAAATTGTGAAGAGTATGGCCCTTTCCACACGCGGCGAGGGAAACGCTCCCTGCCACTACTCACTGGCTTTTTGGTGGGTCCGTTTCGGTCCATCCTGATGAGGAGCAGTACGAGCTTGTCATTCTGCACTGCTCTGGCATCCAAAATGGCAGCTTCCAATTGGTGGAGGCTCCCCACCAACTGCTGAAGCTCGCCAGTCTAAAGCTTGCCCCCGGCAGATCTGCAGGTTCGCACTGATGTACGCCTGCAAATCTGCACCGGAGTGCGGGAACAGAGTGGCATGGAGTGGCGTGCTCCATGCTTTTGAAAAATCTGTAAAAACAGGTTTTTAAAAAGCACGCTGCACAACCACTTTGGGTCACTCCGGAGCGGACTGAGGTGCGGAACTTTGACAAGTAGTCCGACCCAGTCTGCTCCCAAGGTGTGCACGACCTCTGTTAGAGGTCACACCGCGCCGTTGTACTTACCCTGTGCGGAAATGGCCTATATCTCTGTTTCCAAATTTATCTATAAAGAGAAACCAAATTTTTTCTAGAAAGACAAATTCTGCTAACAAACTGATGGACAATGGGCCATTGGGCTATAAGTTATTTAATTCTTTTAGCTATACAAAATATGTTATGTGAATTTGTGCATTTTATAAGGCTATTGAAAAAAAAAACTTTCTGAATATCACATGTACCAGTGTGTGTTATGTTATGTGGTTCTTCACCATGAACTGAAGACATTAATAAATGCCTAAATGCTAACTAGCCCAAGCAATTTGTAGTAGACCATACATTATTGTTGGTTTAGAGGAGAATAAATTAAGAAACTTGGAAATGATTAAAAAGCAAACAAAAGTAACAAAAGGACTGGCAGAGATAGCATGCCAAATGAATACTGCCAGAAGTTTTAATTAGTTTCCAGACAACCATTGATTGATCTGTGCAGGAAGACATTAGAAATGGAAGGCCTTCCAAAATCCTGGAGAAAGACAAGAATAATAGTACTGTCTAACCTTAAGGAGATGTTATAGGAAACAGTGAAGGTAATAGACCCCATATAACCAAGACAATAATGTTTTGGCTTCTCTCTTTGCTTAAGATAACACAAAATTACATTTAGACACACAGCCAGATAAAAACAGGTTTATTCTAGGCATATGCAGATACCCCCAAACTAGATGGAGGCAGCTTCTATGAGTGGAGCTTTGCTCTCAGAGTGTCTCCCCATCAAATGTCCCTCCACTACCACAGCCTACCAAATTCAGCAACATAACCTGGCCATCTGTGTAGCCTTTTCAGAGAGCTAGAAGGAAGTTCCTTGGGGAGGAGGCCAAGTGGAGACTTCTTTTTCTGTTAATCCCCTTTCACATACCTAAAATTTGTTCCAGTCTTTTCTCATCATCCATTACTTCCTAATCATCAGAATGAGCAAAGACTTGTGGATGATGATTCTCCAGCACTTGCCACCAGACACAACTCATCTGCACTTACAAACATGTTTTTTTCCTCGGGCCCAGTCCAAAGAACCTCAAGGTCATACCATATAACTCTGTGATCCTGAGTCTCTGTATTTTCTCTCAACCATATATAAGAATTCATGTAAAACCAGACCTTATTTATGCCAGGCAATTTCTGAATACTTTCCCCAATGGGAAGATGTTCTGAACCTACAGAAGACTTTTCACAGTGATAGATTACACTCCATATGAATACTGCAATGTGGTGATGGGAAAACAATGTTGAGGACATTTTTAAAACGTTCATGTAAGTCCACTTTTGGTTTGACCTACTTCACTTACTGATCAACCATTTACTGAGGGGTGCTCCCCTCCTCCCTCCCTTAGAAATAGTTGGAGAACATCAACAAAACGGTATCTGAGAAAGATAAGTGAACCTATATAGAACACTAAGTTGATTGGTCACAAATTCAAAAAGAAAAACAACAACAACAACACTTCCTATATTTTCCAAAGTTTCCTTCCAAATGTTTTCTTTAAAAACTCAGAGGTCCATATTTTTATCTTATCTTATTCTGGTTTTTTGAATGCTTTACTTCAAACTATATTGCCTTAAAATAGCATGTGTATTTTTGTTAATTATTTTGGCTTCACTTCAGCTGAAGAATTTGAATTTCGTACTACCAAAAAGCTGAAATGCCAAAATTATTTTGAAATAACAAACCCTGAATAATGTGCCTCAAATGTGCATTTTAAAAAAAAAATCCTTTCCACTATTACTTGTCTTAGGTTGCTATGTCTAATCCATTTGTAGCAATATAGTCTTCTAAATTCCTTCCCACTGGAAGGGAGACTTTCTACATTAGTTCAGGTAAAAAGGTTCTAAAATTAATCCTTGGAATTCAGAGTAAAAGAATTTCAGCTAGAAGACCTGGCTAGACACCTTGGACACTCAGCAAGAGTAAATAGTACTGGGTTTAATTGACAGATAGTCTGTCTCAATATACAGAACTTCTGACTGTGATGTTCACAGTATAGCTGAGGATACCAGGACTCTACTTAACTATTTCCCAGGATGCTTCTGATCCATGGTGATACTTGTTGATAACAATATAAGTTTCCTTTGCTACAGCTTTACTAGCCATCTGTCTTATGAGCTGAACCAGTACTCACTCTTTAGAGTCAGACCGATTCTCTTAAGTCTAGTGGAGGATGATGAAGTCTAGATCAACCTGCACATGCAAGCTGGACTGTGGCTGGCACCCTGTTGTTTACTCTCAACAGACCCATTCAATCAACAGTTAAATGGTGAGTGAACATATAGATAACTCTCCTTGATTTAAAGGGTTGACTCTAGTTGGAACTAAGAACATGATTTAGGGAAATAAAACTGTGCTAAGAAACAATTGCAGTGTAGTGGTATGAATGATGCTGTAGAACTCCAGAAGACCAGGGTTCAGATTTCCCTTCAGCCATGGAAACACATTTGGCAAGTCAGGATCTCTAAGCTTTAGAGGGAGGCAATGACAAACCTCTGAATAAATCTTGCCAAGAAAACCCTATGATAGAGTAACCGTAAACTGGAGTTGACTTGAAGGCAGGTGACAACAACAAGAACTTTGATAAGGCTAATCATTCAGGTGAGCAGGAAACCTTAACAGGTACTTTTGCCGGAGAGCTACAACCACATCTTTGATTCTGATGTGCATAAATTTCTATGTGGGGAAAAAAAAAACCCTTAGCTTAAGAAATTACTACTGGTAAATATTTAATTCCTTCAATATTGAATTGGGAGATCAATGAAAACAACTCTTGAATAGTTTCTTCCCCTCCCTCCTTTTTAAGGAATCATATGAAGCAACAGAAGAGACAGCCAACGGCAACCTTTATTTCACTAAAGGTACAACCCAAGACTCTTATGTTAGTCATTTTGAGGGATTTGTTACGTACTTCTACTTTTGATCAGTCACGTTTCACTCCTCCGTTAACGTGGCAAGTGATGCAGCATAACAAGCTCTCCTTTTTTTCCCCATCTAGTAGTATTTTGCTTGGAAACAAAGTCTACTTCCATATGGAACAAGCAAATTGAGTGACTGTGATTGCTACATGATTCAGATTTTCAAATAGACAGGCAAAAATAACACAACCCAGTCACTGAAACTGTCATTTGAGGTGAAAGTGGTGGTTGGCATTTGTAATGTTCATCTTCCGATTTGCCTGCTTTCCCACTGAAGGCAATGATGCAGTGATTGTAGGAACTGCTGCATCTGCAAATAAATAGGGTGAAGGCATGAATATTCCAATACCAGTGGGCCGTTAAAATTTTCAATGGAATCCAAAGACCCAAGGGTGGAGCTCCTTTATATATGCTGGGGCTTTTGAGTGCTCTGATTCCTTTCTGAAATTCCTTATATCCACCCAAAAAGGAACCTTGGAAATTTGGGGGTCAGTTCAGAGCAACCTCCAGTGCACATTACTGAAGTTAAAACATGAATCCAGACTGGCGGTTCATGCAGAAATTTTGGATTGGCCGTGGTGTTACACCAGAACTGGAAACAAATAATCAGGTGAAAACATTTAGGATGAAGAAGCCAGTTACTCAAACTCGGGCTAACTAAAGAATTTATCACATGGGTAAAACTGTACCATTTCAGATTTCAGGTGAAGCACTGCATGTCTGAATATTCCCTGCAGGGGGTAAATAACCTACATAAAGAAAACTTTCACAGCAGGGAAACGGCTAAGGTTAGACACCTTTCTAATTTTTGATGTGCAAGATGGTCTTTGTTGACATTCTTGTTGCTCATACTAGCTCAGTGAGCATTAATAGTGAATACAGTAAGCCTGCTAATAGATTGCGATGGTGTTGTCTGAGAACTGTAGAATATGATCTGCAGTTTGTGTAAATCAGGTCTTGGAAGGGAAATTAAAGCATCATATTTGAAGGAGTGTGGGGAGGCTTCTCACATTCCCTATGCAAAAAAAGAAGGCATGGGGAGGAGGCTCTGGATTTGTTACACAGACTTTAATTTTTAACAAAACAGCACTCTGTGGAAAGAAGCGTGATGATACTGAAGGCTATACGGTTTTAAGTTCTCCTGCCTTTCCCTGTAACATTTACACAGAATAGTTATGTCATCTGATCATGCTTCTCCCTTCATCACTAGGGGAATTCCATCATCTGGAATGAGAGCAAGAAAACATGATATCATGATACTTCCATAAAGGGTGGTGGTTTAATGTAGTTCATATTTTAATGGAAATTTATGTAGACCACACTTCCAAAACTAATCGGTGAACTGAAACTGTTGCACTTTGTTATTTGCACTTTCCAAATTTGATATATGGGTCTCCAAGCTGAAAAAAAAAATCATTCAAAATTGCATATATTATGGGAAAGAACTCACAAAATATGTATATATTAACAATAAAAGGTACAAAAATACCTTTTACAAGGAAAACGTGTACCAAAAGCAGAAGGCATATGAATGTTTCTGTCAAAGTTTTAAAAAATATGCTCTAATTCAGTGGTTCTCAACCTGTGGGTCCCCAGATGTTCATGGACTTCAGCTCCCAGAAGCCCCAGCCACTATGGTCAGTGCTCAGGGCTTCTGGGAGCTGAAGTCCATGAACATCTGGGGACCCACAGGTTGAGAACCACTGCTCTAATTCATGTGAACACTGGATGGCATGAACTTAAAACATGGAAAAATGAAAGATAAACTGAAAGAGAAATTAATAGATTTGTCCATCCCAAATATATCATAACTGTCTAAATATTACAGGAAGAAAGGGAGAATGTGACAGTGGACTTCCACACTGAGTATCATGTCTAGTCTAACTGACAGCAAAAAAATAGAAAAAAGGACCAAAACCAGGAGTGGTGCTTAACCATGGCATTCAGAACTAGGCTCTCAACACTGTTGCACCTATTAACACTGCTGTGCCTATAATTATAATACTGTAATTCCCCATACATAAAAAAATGAGTGCCACCCACAATTCTGATCATTCACAAATGTGCAGTCACACCTTCTCTTCAAGATAAAGCTGAATGACCTTTTATTCAGAGAAGCCACAGCCCCACCCAATGTCTTGGGATTTTTATTTTGTTCATATGCAACAGAGACATTCAGATACCCCCTCAAAAAAAGAAAGAAAGAAAGAAAGAAGGAAGGAAAGAAAGAAAGAAAGAAAGAAAGAAAGAAAGAAAGAAAGAAAGAAAGAGAAAAAAAGGCGAGTCCATATTTTGCTTAACTGCATTTTCTGCAATGTGCAACCTCTTCATACATCTTCATGTGTCAGCCTGCTCCAAACAACTTCCATACACCTTCCACCTTAGTTGGTGTGCAGTTATCTCCATTCTCTGACGCAGCTACCCAGGGGTAGGGTTTACATATGAGGTGCGGTATGTAAAACTGGTGATAAATCTCATCAGCTTTTCATGAGGGGGAGCTGGGTTCTAGATTTTGCTTCTGCCTGCCAAATACCTGATTGGTATACATGCATCTTTCCAAACAGGACCAGCGAACTGACCTGTGCTTATGGGATCAGATACTTTGATTGGGGCCTGAACATGGAAAAGGAAACACACAACAGACTGGTCAAAACAAGCTGCACATACAACACAATGCAGGAAACCATGGCAGTAAAGGATGAACGTTCCATCCTTGCAGCAACAAAAGAGTTCTGTATCCTTGACTTATCCTATGCACAACTTGATTGGCATTTCAAGGTTTTTGAGGCTACCTGCTGTTAAATTTTCTGGGAGAACTGTGACCATGAACAAAGTAGAGAATCCAGGGCCAAAGAAGTGAACAGAATGGAGTGTTTTTGTTTTATACCAAGACATAAACCTTTTTCTCTGCTTCCAGTGTAGGAAATTAGAACCCAAAACGGAGTACCAGTTAAAATCCAGATATATCTTTTACTGCCCTCAGTACCAGTAACAGGTCTTCTTTGGCACTTGAGAATGGTCACAAGTATTTTGCCTTTTTTTATTCATAGAGAACAAAATTTACAAAGTCATTCATACATTTTGTCTTTTCTCTCTTTTTTTTTTTGTATTTTTTGTTTGTTTGTTTTTTACTGACTTTGAAAATTGGGAATATTCAAAATACACTTTTTACCCCACTTCATTCTTTCATTATTTACAGGTATGTACAAAGAAAATGTAAGAGTTTTTTTTTTTTTTAATTGTATTAAAAATCTCTGCTGGTTGATTTCATTATATGGATGTTCCATGGGATGGCTCCATGGCTTCTGGAATGACCCCACCTGGCACGGACTGAAATGACATTGGGATGGGAGTTTTCACAGGGCTCTGACGAAATAGTCCTCCATTTGGTGATCTGTGTTTACACTGTATAGAGGGCATGGTGGCTGAGCTGCTAAGAGGCAGCGGCAGGTTGCTACCAGAGGCACCCGTGAGTGTCCTACTGGCCCCATGAGTTGTCTGTTCTGGTAAAAAGGAGGTGACAGAAAGTTGTGTGTTCTGGTATTCACGGACAGGCTCTAGGGTCTGACTGGGTGGCATGCCACCAATCTCCAAGGCCGAGATTTCAATGGAAGCTGGAGAGAGTTGCTTGTGAGCTAAGTCTTCATCAATTAAACTGTTCATACGTCTGTGGACCTGCTCCAGGTTAACTTCTTTGTCCTGTGTGAGAGGAAGAAAAAAGACAATTAATCTAAAAGCATGGCAAATTTCATCACCGTGCAAACAGATGATGATGTCATATTTGTCTAAACAGTATTAAATTTGCCTTTCTACTGACAGTGAAGATAAAAATGTGAACCTTTCTGGCCTCGAGATTCAGACCACTTTGACAGAGCGTACTTTGAAGTAAGTTGGAGGTAAGCAAAGTGTGGCTTTAGGGCTACATGTGCCCCCTCAGTGCTAATTTTGCAGCATTCAGCCTTTTAAGGCTTTGTGGACCATTCTTTTGGGGGCAAAAGTGGGTAAGTGGCTCTTCTGGAACCTATTTAAAATCCTTCCCCAGTTTTTCAAAACCAGAAATGAACTTTTGGTGACTTCCATCCTTTCTTCTCATTTTTCTTTGGTATTTTTGATGGCCTCACATCAGGAATCTGATCCCTAAACCTTCCATGCTTACCCACCACTGTACTAGACAAAGCCTCCATTTTGTGACATGTACTAAGTTTAAAATAGCTCACTAGCCATGTATAGAAGGTCACCATGAACTTAATAAACATCTAGTTTTTGCAGCCTGGTAGAACTAAACATCATGATTATTTCAAACATCTAGCAGCAGATGGCTAGTGGGCTGGACTTAGTTTGGAGAGCCACGGGTTGTACACGTGTGCCTGAAAGCTTACATTCCTATGGTTGACAAATTTCATGATTTGGCTGAATCCAGATTTATATCCATGCAACTTGCCTAGCAGAAACAAATGCCCCTTTTCTCTCCCCATGGCAGCCTCCTTCACCTCCCCAAAATATTACAAAGTGGTTGGGAGGGCAGCTGAATGGGGTAGGCTTTGGCACAAAGGGAAAGGGGAAAGTTATTGAGCAAAGGCAGCTTCCTATCTACTTATGGATGGTACATTTCACTAATTGGAGAGATATTCCCTTCCTTTTGCACCACAGATTACTCCATCCAACACGATCACCTAATCTTCAACATAGCATTTTCAAAGAATTGGACCTTGGAAGGGCTATCACAAGATTAGCATAGGCCCGGGGAGGAGGGAAGGTTGGTTCCATCAACCCAGTTGCACATTCTTAAATATGGATCCAGCCAATTAAATCATTATTTTGTCTTTAATTTTTACTTTCTATAAAATTCCAGGGACAGATCCAAGTAAAGCACAGGTATGTGAATGTAGATATGTAAATGATTGACTTTTCACACACTTAAAAATTAGAACATCTCCCTTACATTTTGCTGTAGACCCGTAGGCCATTTCTGCACTACGCTGTTGCAATGCTATTATTCCACTTTCAACATCCTGTGGAATTCTCATGTTTGTAGTTTACTGAGGCCCAAGAGTTCCCTGGCTGAGAATTCTAAAGGCCCCTCCCTAAACTACAAACCCCAGAATTCCACAGGATATTGAAAGTGGAATAACAGCACTATAACAGTGTAGTGTGGAATTGGCCCTAGACTAGCAGAATGTGGTTTGATTATACTGTTGTATATCATTGGAAACAGGTTTTATTTTATGTGGCCAGGCAGCAAAGCCACAGTTTGAAGAGAATTCTCTGTTAATATCCACAGTATCATCCAACTGCATGATGCTCACTCACACATAACAGTGTGCCCCCCTCTTTCCCTATTCCATTTGTTAATGTGAAGTGTTATGCGTGAAATGGTCCTGCGGGTTGGAACGTAAGAGAGAAACCATGCTCCTCACGACTGGACAGATAGTTTACCAATCACTTTGATAGAAAGCCAGAGGGAAGGTCCACAAGGAGGAACCTAATAGTAACAAAGAGGTAATTAATAGAAGAGAGTAGAGAGATAGAGAGATCTGACTTGCCTGACTTGGGTACAGACTGCCAAGTATTGTGGGCAAGTTCTTCAGACAGACTGCCTATGAAGTCTCAGAGCAGTGGTTCTCAATCTGTGGGTCCCCAGATGTTTTGGACTTCAGCTCCCAGAAGCCCTGAGCATTGACCATAGTGGCTGGGGCTTCTGGGAGCTGAAGTCCACAAACATCTGGGGACCCACAGGTTGAGAACCACTGCTCTAGAGTACTCTATTCACAGTGACTCCTCAGGATGAGGCATTTAAGACTTGGCCAGCTCTGGAGAGCAAAGGTCTCTGAAGCAACAGTGGTGGCAGTTCTTTCCAGGTGGGACACAATGTTCTACTTCTGAAACTCTGACACTCAAGAAAGCCATCTCACCTTGCATAATAAATGTGCCAGCTTTGCCAATTCACATTTATGTTGTTTCCCACCCAAGTATCTTGGAAGCCCATGAAAGGCATTGTGGGGCACCAAATGGCAAGCCCTTCGTCTGCTCTACACATGGAAACTATCTTGGGGCCATGACCATTGGTACCGTCATAGAAATACTCTCCCCTTTGAGCCCCATAAGAACAATAACTACTTATAGTGACCCATGAAGACATAAGCCATGGAAATGGTATTGTCAATCTTTACTCAAAGGATTCAGATTTAGTTGAAGAATTCAGCATCACCCTAAATCTGGCTTGATGGGATAGGGGGATGTATGGGGTGGGAATCTAGTCCAGCCATATAATAAAACAGGCCAAATTATTCCTTCTCACCTAATCAGTTGGCAACCTTATTACATCAGGGCTGCCTTATCACCATGTATCTGAATTACCCCTCTGCTGTCATGTGAAGCATCAGAGAGCAATCACTGCAGAAGCTACACAAAACCACAACACACTGTCCAAATACCACCAAAGAACTGCAATTCTTCAGACAAAGGAAAGCAGAGTATTCACTATTTATGATAGCTGTGGAAGCATTCATGTTGGTAAACAGCAGCTCAACTTCCTTTTGCCATATGATCTTATGTTTTAGAAGGTAAAGAGAATTGCAGTTTCCTTGAGTATTCTGAACAATTAACTATGAGAGATGTGTTCAGTGGCCCATGACTATAAATGTGAGAAGTAAAACAAAGAAAGATACCATTACAAGTTTCTCCACATAATGGATGACTGGAAATAAATTCCTATAGCATCCGACTTAATTTCAAACTTTTATATCAAACAAGAATATCTTCCTCTTATTTTTATAAAATAAGATTAAGCTTGTGCAACTGTAAATGAGATCATGCTGGTGGTCTTAATTGCAACATGGGAAATACTATTTTTGGACTACAACTCCCAGAATCCTCCAAACAGTGGCTATGCTGGCTGGGGTATTCTGGGAGCTGTCATCCAAGAAGACAACTTTTCAAAACTCCAGGTTTCTATTATCAACCCCAAATCTGCTGCCTAAGAGAGCCACCTCACTCTAATGGCAGGGCCTACTCTGTGGGTTAACCGGCAAGTGTCTTCGATAGGTCCAGTATAACTGATATCTTGAAAGATATTCACTGTGTACTTTCCAGGAAGATGGCTGAGACTATTCATGTCGATAATGAAAGATGAATACGAGGGTCATTTTGATATTCTACATTCGCTCCCTTTGTTATTGCTGTCCAATTTGTGTAGTTCATTTTGGCTCCAAATGACTCTTTTAGAAATTCACAAAGGAAAGGAGCTTTAGCTATTATAATCTCCCTGCTGAAGGGAAAAAATAACTGTAGCATATGTACCCCATTGCCATTTTTTAAATATCTACTGTGTATTTTGATACCAAAAGTGACTGAATAAACAACTAGTTTTTAATATAAAATAATTTACAACCTCATTAGTCAAAGCTTTCAGTGAAAGGTATAATCATACTAAATGTAAAAATAAGACTCAGTGATGTACAGTAATTTAGCTCTGGCAACTGACCTAGTCAAACATCAGCTAATGCTACATAAAATTTGCTGGCTGTGTTGACAAGCAGTTTTTTCTGGGGTTAGCTTAGCAATTATTGTTTTTTATTAACTCTAACTGGACTACACCTGCTTTAAGAACTGTTGTATGTGTTGTCATTGTGAGTAGACTAGATCCAGCCATGAAGCTTCTGTTCATGAAAAATAATTGGTATGTATTTATTGTTTACTTATGTGTGTATTTGTCAATGCTTTTTGTATATCATTTTTTTTGACAATACGCTCTGTACAGAACATGTCATAGATTAAAATACTGATAACCCTTACAACATATTTAAAATAACCAAGGGGTAAGGTAACATATAAACCTGTAAGCTGTAAGTAATTTGGTCAGCTGTAATGGATAAAGTAGCTTTTTAAAGAAGTGTGGATGAGCAAAATGGGTCCTTTATTTTTGCAGAAGGCCTCCCTGAACATGTGTGGCCTTTGCTGCTTGGAGGGGAGGAGTTTGATGCCCTCCCCAGAAGAGGACACCAATGGCAGATGGCACAGTCTGCACCATGTGATGGAGCAGGGCGGAGGTCTATTTATTCCCAGCTCATCCCATATGTGGGCTCTTTGAATCTCTGGCACGACCCACCCCTCCCACCCTCGTTGCAGTATACTGTACCAGGTCACTTTGGGGCCAGGGAGGAATTTCCCCCCCCACTTGTTGGTTTAGTTTTGTTTTGTTTTGCCTACCCCACACTGCTTTGACTGGAACAAAGGAAATTGGCTGGGGTGTGGTCATTTAACTAGGCATTCATCTAGCGAGTAAAAGGCAAAGTAACTGTCCCGGTGGCCACCTTGGGCACCCACTTTGGGTGTAGGGAAGCCTCCAAATCTGCCTCTTGAGTTGTGTGACCTAGAGGGTGAGAAATATAGTGCCCCCCTGAGGAATTCACTCCTGCCTGAAGGATTTTGTGACTTCAGTGGGAGTTACCTTGGAAGAACCTCCCCTTATAGAGCAGCCAGCAAGCAACCAGTAGCAACTGGGTTGCTAAACAGGTTCAGATGGTTTCCTCAAAGGAAAGTTGAGAGAGGTGGACAGTGGTTTGTCACCGGGCCTCAGCTGGTCCCATGTTTCTCCTCTTGCTGCTCTCTCCAAGTCCATAATGTGCAAATAGTTAAATAAATGAAGAATAAATTCAATAAAGGTGGCCCTTAGTTAACCCAAGATAATGTGTTTGGACTCCTTATTCCAGGGTTGGGAGATCAAGATTCCAGTATCTGTTTCCTGGCACTTCATCCTCAGTACAGTTGAGCGGGGGAATATGTCATTTCTGCACAGGCAATTGTGTATCAGGGTACCCATTTGAAAGCAGAAAGTGGTAGAAATCAACATAGATCTCAGTTGCTGCACATTGTGGCTCACACAATTAGGGATCTTCCCCCAGATCTGAAGAAAATATTTGTAATCTGGTTTGTTGGGAGACATGTTGTTGGTCACTGGAGGCAGAAGATTGTGGACATTTGTGGCACCCAGATATATACATAAAGATCTCAAAATCCACATTGCTTACACTCCAGTGTATTCTTATCAGGAATATACTTTAGGAACCATCTTAAAGTTTTGAAGGTTAGGATGCAATAGAGTAATTATCTATAGTTAGAGAACACCCTGTCCTAACTTGAGGTCATACAGCAGCACATTGTTATCCTAAGAGATGAGGGACTTTGAGGTCTACTCACAGTGTCAGTGTCCCCTTAGAATTTGGGGAAATTATAGCTCAAAGGAGGCCTGAGAGAGGAGGGTAACAGCAGGATCTTTTCACTTGAGTAAACCAGAGGACTCCAGTTGAAATTAAGAAAGTGTTTTGACAAACACGCAATAAAAGTCAGAGACTCTCAAGAACCATACAAGGCTATTGGAAAGTTGGATAGAGAGAGATTAGAGGTGAAGAGAGTGATAGTTACCAGTCTTGAAGCAGAAGATCAAAGTGGAATGGCTCAGACAGCATCTGATATTAGCAGGGATGAACAGCAGCTTGGGTCGCATGCATTATATCCAAATACTACAATTTGCTGGGGGCAAAGCTAGGGTTTATATACTCTATTTCCTACCTTGTAGGGAGAGCATAGAAAAAGCGATAACAGCTTTCTCATGAGATTGACAAAGACATCCAGAATGGTCTGATTGTCTTAACTCTATGTGACAAAACATTGATGACAGCCATGACAATCTCTTAATGTCTAGTCAGGCAGAGGGTATAGGGAATATATCCATAGGGTGAGATCACAGGATGGTCTCTGATTGTTCCACTTGGGCAGTTTCACCTTCCATTGCGTTCAGGTGTGCACAGAGCCTGATGTGTTGAAAGGATTATCGCAAACCCATTAGTGTTGGGTTTTCCCACTTAATCCTCTCTGAACTTTTCACCTGACCATATCTCAGGTCAGTTTGACCTGGCAACATTCTCTTTGGTCAGAGCACCTTCAATCATGTTTTTCAGCCAAGTATGTTCAGTTATGAAAATGGTACATCCTACAAGATGGGTGTGTGTGTAGGGTATGGTAACAACATCTTGAACTTTAAGATATTTAAAGCAGAGTATAATATACCACTTTTAACTGTATATAGAGCAAGAACTGCCAGATGTCCAAGCTGAGTTCAGAAAAGGAAGGGGCACTAGAGATCATACTGCAAATATATATTGGATAATATATACTGGATATATTGTCCAATGATGGATAATGGAACACACCAAAGAATTTCAGAAGAAAACCTGTGATTTATAGATTACACAAAAGCCTTTTACTTTATAGATCAAACAAAATATTGTTTGCTCTAAAAGAAATCAGGGTGCCACAACATCTGATTATCCTGACATGTAACCTACAATCTGGACAAGAGGCCACTGTTTTCCAATATGGAGAAACAAAATGGTTTCCTATTGCCAAGAGGGTAAAGCAAGGCTGAATTTATCACAGTTTAATTTATATGCAGGACATATCATACAGAATGAAGGATTAGAATCAGAGAGATCAGGCATGAATACTGCAGAGAGGAATCTGAACAATTTAAGATATGCAGATGAGACCACATTACTTACACACAGTAACAAAGACTTGGAACAACTACTGAGGAAAGTTAAGGAAGAAAGTGCAAATGCAGAGTTACAGTTGAATTTTAAGAAGACAAAATTAATTAGAGATAATTTACATAACTTTAAAGTGGTTAACAAAGATATTGAGGGGTACAGATTTCCTATACTTTGGCTCAGTCATTAACCAGAATGGAAAGACATCCATGACGGATGTAAATGACATTCTCAAATATAAAGACATATAATTAAATATCAAGGTTAGAATCATCCAGGCCATAGTATTTCCAATTTCTGTGTATGAAAGCTGGACAATGAGGAAAGCTGATGGGAAGAAAATAAAATTGGTTTGAAATGGATTGCCAAAAAGAGAAATGAGTGGGTCTCAGAACCAGTCAAGCCTGAACTCTAACTAGAAGCAAAGATGACTGAACTAAGGCTATTGTACTCTGGACATATCATGCAACAATATGATTCATTGGGAAAGCCTATAACGCTTGGTAAAGCAGAAGGCAAGTGGAAGACTGCATTGCAGGTAGATGCTTGCAGATGGATGCAATGCTTACTGGGATAAAATTTCTTGTCCTTCTGAGCAATATACCACCCAAAATGTGTGTGTGTGTTGCGGAGGAGGATTCCTCACGACTTGCAGGAAAGGTAAATGAATGGGCTGAGATCCTACATCATCTCAGCATAATGTAAATATCTGCCAATGGAGTTGTTATGTTAGCACTATACAATCTGCATATTGTATATTGCACATCACAATAGCACAAGGTATGAGAACCAGTGAATGGGTATAGCTGTTACACCACTATGCAGTGGACAATGCAGAATGCACAGAGGCAGTATGCAGTGCAAAATGTGCATTGGCAGACTATTTTAGGTTCAGAGTTGCCCATCTGCGACAGTTCCACAAATGGAACTATGCTCCTGCCACCATGAGCTGGAGACAGCTGTTCTGCATTGTCCAAAAGAGTTATTCTGCATGCATAACATGATTTATGTCTGTGTATCACTTCAGTAGGATTCTGGCTGTTATATTACATTAAAATTTAAAATATAGTACAGTATTGTATTGTATAGTATGGTATAGAAATGTGTTCATTTCTATTGAGAAACTGGTAGAGACCTTTTCTTCTCAAATTATTGCAGAGCAAATAGTTGATTTGCATAAGAAATGGCATTTTAAGCACAGAAAACTGCATTTCCTGCACAGGAATTGATATTTCTGCATAGGAAAATTATTTTTCCATGCAGAGAATTCTTTTTCCTGTTCATAACATTCTGTTTTCTGCACAAAACAACCATGTGCAAATTTTGTACAGCTGTAGGTCCTGACCTGGAAATAGCTTTCAAAAATGTTTTTGAGGACTTTTTCACAGGAGGAAGAGAATGGCTGAAATTAGTCATTGCTACCTTTGAGAAGAAACCTAGTCGGAAAATAAATCCCTGCTGCTTGGAGTAAGCAGATTTTGTGTGTCTCTCCTTACCACTGCTTATGACCCTAGAAAAAGTGCAACTACTCGTGCAGAACAGTAACCGGATTCTGGCTTGAGTCTACTGATCATACAATTAAAAATTGAAAAGCCGTGCTAGCAATCTCTTCAGCATTTAAGATGTCATAACCCAACCTTCATGACATTTGAAAGTTTGTAAAAAAAAACCCAGCAAAGGTGTAATGGTTTGAGCATTGCACTACAACTCTGGAGACCAGAGTTTGAATCCCCACTCAGTCATGGAGACCCTTTGTGTGACCATGGGCAAGTCATACTCTATCAACCTCAGAGGAAGACAAAGGCAAACCATCTCTGAACAAAACTTGCCAAGAAAACCCCATGATAAGCTCGCTTTTGGGTTGCCACATCTTGAAAATGACTCAAAGGCACACAACAGCAGCAAAGATTGAAAGTCATGTGTATAATCATTGCACCACTGCAATGACAGTTTCCCCTACCTACCGGTTGCAGGATGCCTTGAGAACAAGCAGCTGGAAAGGCTACCTCAGGGTCCTACCCCAACTGCTTGTCCCACGATACCTCTTGACTGAGTAAGCACCACAGATATAATTTCCTAATATTGCTCCATTCTCCAGCACCTCAGAAACATTTTGGAACAGAGTACTGCCTGGCTGCAAACATTTTGAGGGTCACAAACATAAACACCCAGAAGTTAAAAGATCATAGTTCCAATGTACAGTCTTTGAAACTGTTGAACTAGATGCCAGCCATTGTTTGTCTAATTGCTTGTCCACTGTATTAACCACTCTTTTAAATACATTTTGTTTTATATTGTGAACCACTTTGTTCCCATATTAAGAGAAAAGCAAAGTATAAAAATAGACTGAGATCCTGTATCACAAATGTAGTTAAGAGTACTTACTTACGAATTGTCTTCTGACTTGACTCTCCAAACTTACTTTAACAGCCACCAGCCACGCTGAGTGATGAAGGTCTATTCTGCTACTGATTTGGTTACAACAGAATGTTGTTTCCAGGTGCACCCCAGCAGTGATATGTGGTATGACAATCAGAAGCAGGACCCCTGCTGGAACTCCTTATCTCCCTGCAAACTGCTAGTAGAAAGATGCCAGAAATGTCCCAGTTGCAGTCAGAACAGACCTCTGACACTTGGTGCAGCTGTGGTTCTTAAGGTAGGTTGGGGAGGGATCTTGGTAATAGTGCCACAATCACAAGCATAAATGCCTAACCATCATTAATGTGTATGTCTAGTTTATACATTCGTAAGTGCTCAACAGGTTGCCAGCCTAAATAAATAAATAAAATTTGTATAATGTCACCTAACTCTTATTTGTCCAGACCTACTATAAGTCTTTTATTCATAACGCTTTATTTTAGTTTATCAAAATAGGCAATGTCAGTTAGTTTCTTGTAATTAATTCCTTTTTTTAATGTTACATTTCTAACATAGCAAAGGAATAACTTTACTTTTTGTGGTGTAGCTTAATTGGTTACTTTTAAAGCTGTACAGTATGGAGCCTCACTGCTTTGATGTTTTGTGTACTACAGATGGAAGTCTTTGAGCATGTTTTTGTTTCCTGAAAAGATAATACACAAGTAACTATTCAAGTTCTTTTTAAAGAAGGGGAATGTTTTAGTTTTTAGTTCTTTTCAAAGAATGAGAAATTAAGGAATGACCGTATGTGTGTGTGTGTATGTGAGAGAGAGAGAGAGAGAAAGAAAGAGAGAGAGAGACTAAGCCCATTTCCACCCTACACTGTCACAGTGCTATTATTCCACTTTCAGCATCTTATGGAATCCTGGGGTTTGCAATTTAGGGAGAGGCATTTAGAATTCTCAGCCAGAGAGCTCTTTGGCCTCAGAAAACTACAAACCCTAGAATTCCACAGGATGTTGAAAGGGAAATAATAGCACGATAACAATGTAGGGCAGAAATGGCCTAAGATCCTCCAACAACAGATGTAGCTATGATGATGAAGCTCCATCGTTGTAATTACTTCTAATGATATCACTTCTCTTAAAAAAATACTTTTGAGCCGGGTGGCATTACAGCCAAAGGATTTCCCAAGGCGCTGTAGATTGGAAAGCTGGGGAAGGCAATTGCAGCATTCCCCTAGTCACAGGGCTCACTGAGATAGGCAGCTGAACAGACTCCTTAGGGTCCTGGTATAACTGCTTTCTCAACTGGCCCCTTGATCAGGAGAGCAATGCAGTTATTATTTCCTAGCAACCTAACCTGCAGCATATCAGAAACCTTTCAGCTGGGGCACTGCTTGGCTTAGGAGATAGATTGTTGGGGTTATGTTTGGTAAATGATGGTTGTAGATGCAACCCTCCCTTTCTCTCTCTCTCTCTCTCTTTGTATGTGTATATGTGTGTGTGTGTGTGTACACGCATGCACACACACATATGATAGAGACTGTGTGTGTGTATATCTGTGTGTTGTGTGTGTGTGTGTGTGTATATACATACATATATACCAGTGTATAAGAAATACCTGTGTATAAGACACCCCCCCATTTATACACTGGCAAATATTATTGTGTATAAGATGCGCCCCATTTTCAAATAGTATTTTTCAGGAAAAAGAGTGAGTTTTATACTCCAGAAAATACAGTATCTATATGAAAGAGACTTTGGCCGTTTCTGCCCTACGCTGTTACACTGCTATTATTCCGCTTTCAATATCCTGTGCAGTTCTGGGGTTTGTAGTTTACTGAGGCCAAAGAGCTCTCTGGCTGAGAATCGTAAAGACCCTTCACTGAACCACAAATCCCAGGATTCCATAGGAGGTAGAAAGTGGAATAATAGCATTATAACAATACAGTACAGAAATGGCCTTATTCAGGCCTTTGAAGCTTTGAGCTATTGTGATTTATGAAAAATGTATAATTACTTTTTAAAAGTAACTTTCCAAGGTCTGTCAAGGAGAACAGAAAAAAAAGAGCAATCAGCAATATGTAATGGTTGGGCTCAGAAGTATTAATCCTCAAGCAATGATCACTAGTTTTAGAACAGAAAAGTGTCTTTTTGTTATGTGTGAAAAGTTCTGGAGTGTTCTTTCACTCTAAAAGAACACGTCTGATCCAACTTGCTTTAGCGGCTGTTATTCTAAGTTAGGGAAGGCGTTGTGGAGCTAAGGAAAAAAACTTGAAGCTGAAATAAATGAGAGTGCAAAATGAGTTTAGAAAAGGGGCATTAACCAAAATGAGTTTGGGAAAAGGGTGTTATGACTAAACAAAATGGCTTTTATGAGACTTTGTTAAGATTTGTTGGGTGCTAGAATATTGCTGTAGCTAGGAAGTCTCTATTCATTCCTTAACAGCTTTAATTAACTTTAGAAGTTTATATAACAAATATGTGAGGCTTTTTTTCTGGCATAGTGGGTGTTATTGTTATGTAATTATGAAAACCTACACAACTCACATATAGATATAGATACGAAATGGAGGTATCATAGTGCTTATGTAAACACACAAGACAAATATACAACATTCAACACCAGGTTTGGAACAGGAATTGCTTTGCACATCATTTGCTTTGCTTCTTTCACCTCATCTATAAACATAGGAAATCAGTTCTGAGTGAAATGGTGAAAAGATGGAAGGTTC
Source organism: Iguana delicatissima (assembly GCA_948472985.1). Lineage (NCBI taxonomy): Eukaryota > Metazoa > Chordata > Lepidosauria > Squamata > Iguanidae > Iguana > Iguana delicatissima. The sequence goes on along the minus strand of CAOKZL010001457.1, from coordinate 234,044 downwards.
CCATTAATCAAAGAGTTTCCATCTCCTGGTGGAAGAGCTGTGAGAGATGGGTGAGTGGTGGAATGTGGTAGGTAAATCTCTGTGTCTACCTGAATATGTACAATTATTTCAGATCCATAAACCATGGGATTATGTAGTTCAAATGCACTTTTCAATGAGTTCACCTGTGCTGGGTACTCTGTGGTTGCACCTAGGTAGATCTTGTACTATATAACATTTATTTTTTTTCTGTAATTAATCTTTCTGTATCCTATTACACTCTTATCCCACCCACACAACTATGCAACTGCTAATATACCTGTGGCTTTAATACTATATTCCATCAGTATAAATGAAATAGTGGGTTGAAATCCATGAAAACTTATTTTGAAATAAACCAGATAGTATTAAAGGTCCTGCTAGATTCCTTCTCCCACCTACTCCCTTTAATATTTAAACTGAAGACTGGGAAAACATTAGGTGGGTGGACCATATGTGTAGATCCCACATCAGTACTCGTCTATGATGTAGCCTATGACCTATGATTTAGACCGATAGACCTATGCTATAGATGTGGGAATTTCTTGTATGACTTGCCCATTCCTGGAAAGCCACCCCTATGTCTAAGCAAAGTGAGGTGGCTGCCTTGGGCAGCAGAGTTGGGATCCACATTTGTTTGATTGATTTATATGCCACCTTTTCTCTCAAGATGAGACCCAAGGTGGCTTCCAAAAGGTTGGAATAGTGAGAGAGCAGCAAATGTTAGTTATTTAACATATAATCACTGATTTTTTTTTCTTCCAGGAAGAAGAGACACTTATGCTTTTCTGTCTTAGGTGTCAAATCATTTAGCTTAGGACACCATGCACCTTGACTTTGGAAACATGGATACTATTTAGTGCTGTGCCTCAGACACCAGCATGGCTTGGGTCAGCTTTGCATGCTTACTATAGAGAATCAGTAAATCTACCAGTAAATCAGTTAATTTGTGAACAAAAGAGCAAAGAGGAATGGGCTGTTATTTTAAAAAAAGAAAAAAGAAAACACTTGGACTATATTCTTTTTAGAGATGAAGATGAGAATATTATGATATTCCCCATTTGGACACAGTTCCATTTGCCAAAAAATAACTCTGAATGTTACATAATCACAGCATTACTGAGATAAATCATGCTCTACAAGTGTTTAATACTGTTCTACTTTTTTTTTTACACATACTACAAATGTTTGTTGGAGGCAGAAATTCATGAGTAAATTTGAGATTTGGAGAATACTTTGGGACTCATTTGTATGTTTCTGTTTTGGTTAGAGGAAAATTGATTTCAGATTTTCAGATTACTGGGGGGGGGATTGTTTCAGATAAGGAAGGGTAAGAGCAGCAAAAGGCATGAAAGTATCAGCTTTTATTCTCCTTGAATTTATACCCTTATATTACAATGTGGGAAAATAACAACACACACACACAAATATAGCCTATAGAATTACATCTAGGTTCACGACCATGATAAAGCACTATATGAAGTAAGGTCCCCCCCCCCGCATTCCCTTTTTAGTCTGGCCTGAATATTGTGTGAGTCAGTTTTGTTCGATTACTTTGAGTTCCTATATTAAGAGTGAGATAATAAGATGTTTTCCTACACAGTGGACAAGTTGGTTGTTGGCACAATTGAGATAATTTCCCAGTCCACTGATGTGATTCCATTGATTGATTGATTGATTGATTGATTGATTGATAAGTTTGTTTTCTGGTTGTTGTGACAGGAAAGCATTTCACAATCTGCCTAGCTCATTAAAGGAAACCTTGTGGTCTTTTAAGCAAGTGTTGCATCTACAGTGATATTTGGGTTCTCAGTCCCTGTGAAGACTATATTTCATAATGAATTATATGTTGATGACTTCCCAAATTCCCAGTAAATTTGATGGTGGGGAAAGCAAACCCATCCTGCCTTCACAAGTGAAACCTGTTAGCATTTAAAAAAAAACAACAACTTTTAGCTACTCTCAGATATTTTACTATACAAAGGACTTTCTAATTCCCCTCAAAAATTGCTGTAGGCAAAATCCAACGGTAACATGACCTGTTGAGGCATTTTGCTTGTGTTGTTTTAAGTTTTGTGGCTTATTTTGTAGTCTTCCAGCTCTTTTTTACATTTCACTAAGGATATTCTCATCCTAATTAGCTTTGAAATAATTTGAAAGATGAGAGACATATAGGTTGTATACATACACACACAAGCTTAGAGCTGGCTGATTCCATGCATGAGCAAGTAGTTTTCCATTAGATAGAAAAATGAACCCACTTGACTTCTAGAAGACATGTGATTTCTACAATAATTTCAAGATTTTTTTCCACTTCTTTTTTCCCCCTTAATGTGAGAGAAACTGGGTGTACCTCATAACAGTTACAGTATTCACATTTGCTAGGTGGGTGAAATAGTTCAAAACAGTTCACCTCATGAATGGCAGTCTAGGACAGACCAAGCCAAGTTGTATCTGAGGTGGCACATTGCTTGCTGATAGTGGAGTCCTCACCCCAAAATCAAGCCTGATTGCCTTGTGTGAATGACCTTTGGAGTTTCCAGAGCCAATGTTCCTCCACAGCTAAAGGTCTCCTGAGATCAAGGAAGGAGTGATAGCCTCATACAGCAGCTCCTGGGTTCAATCTCCAATATACGTGGTTAAAGGATCTGGGTTGTGGTGCCTTTGGCTTAGATGCTACAAAGCTATGTGGCTGCTGGAACAAGACTATACAAATGAATCAATGGTGTGACTCAGAACAATGCAGATAAAGAGCATGGAATGAGGATGAATGATAACATTTTCCAGGAAAATGTCACATCAGATGAGTGTTTTGTACGCATGCCAAGATCTTTGAGAAATGATCCTTTTGAAAATGCCAAAGTTGAATGCTATGGAAATGTATAGTTTCTGCCAGTGAGGTGCGTGTCTTCATGACAGGCAACTCAATTAGCAGGAATGGTGAGTGCAAGAGTACTTTTCAAGGAGTGGTTGCAAGCATACGATTCTTTACCGAATGATTTTATGAATGCTTATCATGATTCTGAGATGCAGACTCACTGCACTGGCAATCACAATTTAAAAAGTTTTTTTAAAAAAAAAAAAAAAAAGAAAATGGAGAAAAGAGTGGAGAAAGTATCAAATAGCATTGCTTGTACGTACAATAGTGGAATCAAACACTCATAGCCCATTCAATCCTGGTAATAGTGAATCAAACACTTTTGAAATTTAGTTTTGCAATGCAGTTTTACAAAATAGGTCAAAATAGAAAGAGAATGTCAGTGAGAAGGTTGTTTTTGTTTAGGTGAGAAGTGGGGAATGCAAAATGCTTTCCCGTTTCCCCCAATTAATTGTGTTGCCCTCGAATTTCTCCCCATCACTAATCAATCACACTCATCTATCTTTTACATGCCACATAACAACTAATATTCATTTCTTGATAGTCTCAGATTGATTTCAGCGTGTTTAAGCTATTGTACAAGGCACACTGAGTCAGGAACAGATGCCAGTGAATGCATTCACACAACTATAATGATGCTGCAAATCAACTGGACTCAAAGTCCATTCAATCTTAAACCAATTTTTTTTAAAAAATGTTTTTTTCAGCCTCACCTGTCTTGGAGCCGAAAATGCCAGAAATTTGCTGCTTCTACACTTTAGACAGATTTTCCCCTTAACATATACTCTTTCATGCCAACTTATTCTTCAGTCAACTTATGTGCATATTTATGATTTGTGACTTAGCCAACACCCAATAACAGGCCAAAGCATTAAACTACTGAAAAAGTCTGGCAGTGACTGGTTTTTGTTTGTCTTAGAATATCTGTGTGTGTGTGTGTGTGTGTGTGTATCTGGAGTATTACATATGAGATATAATTATAAAAATGTTCACCACTTTAAGATATTGTTGAACTGGTGTCCAAATTTAATAAGTAAAATTAGTACACCATTTTAGGATTCACTTTTTCTGCAGGGTTGGGCATACTCTGTAGTTCAGTGTGTGCTTTGTCACCTCACTGTTTCAGGTACTGGACCAGTTGGACTACTTCCAAATGTTTATGATATAGTAATCTTTCCCCAATCACCTCCTGTGCCAAAGAATATTTCAATCTCTTCCATAGAAACCACTTTAAAGGATTCTGGGGCATGTTGTGTGGCAGGGATGGAGAAAGAGTGGGCCCCAACCATCTGTGGACCCCAAGCCCCCAGAATATGATTCTTTTAAAAAAAGTGGGCAAAATTGCCAAAGAATGGCTTAAAATGACATCTGGGATGGCATTAGGTAGCAGTAACCCCCTCCCACCTATGACACCTTGCTCAAATGTGTATCAGCAAAAGATTGGCCAAAAATATCTGAAAGCTCAACCTGCAAAGTATACACAGTCAATCTGGATCAAAATTTGGACTGATTTTTGGCTGAAGATGTAATCCTGAAATTTGCCGAAGGGGTAAAAATTGTCCCTGCCACAGTTGCCCACCCCTAGTTTGGTGTACATATACACAAACTGTAATTTTCATGCACACATGCACCAGTAATTTCTTGGAATATAGTTTGAAAACAACTGGCCTAGCCAATTGCCCTGAAGCTAATCAGACTGAAAACAGGACTCCTGCCTTATCTTTTATACCAGTTCAGACCCATATGTTGCAGTTATTGTACTTTCTTTCCTTGTTGGGAGTTACACCCTGGCAGTTCAGTGTAAAACATACAGATTCCACACTTCATTCCTCACTCATCCCTAAAAACAGAGACACTGATAGATGACAACAGTCCAATATTCTAAAGAAGTTCAGCTTAAAACTGTATGCCAGAAAACAGTTCAATCATCACAGAAATTAGCAGCCTCATAGACAGGTTTACAATATCCTTTCACCTTTAATTGGCATAGTGAGTGTCTTCCATCTTGAAGAAGGTAAAAAGCTAACAGTATTTTTCATCTAGGAATCCATGTGTTTTAGCATCACAGACATTTTATATTACGTTACTGAGAGAAAAGGGAGATATGTGGTGAAGGATGATTCTGATTTTCTTTTTATTATGACATTGTTTTTTTTCCCTCTAGTATTGCGCTGAAGTTTTGCTTTTCATTTAACTTAACTTGTTATCATGGCAAAGTGGTTTGTTGCATTACCAATCTGCTGCAGTGAATATTCAGGATGAAAAGAACTAATGTTTCCACTTTGAAGACTTTTGGGAAAGGGCAGAGTGATCCCACTCTGCTCTAATTACATTGTGCTGTCAACCGTGTGATCTGGACTAAGAGCTGTTGTATGGTGAGGCTTCCTTAACTCTGCCAAGGAATTTCTGGTGTTCTGGGTACCATTCTGCATAAATGGCTTTCAAGCATTGGACATGGAAGCTTGTGTTTTGTGTGTGAGAGAGAGAGAAAGAGAGAGAAAGAGGGACAGAGGTGCAACACATACATATAGCCATGTTCCAAGGCTTCTGTGAAGTGTAAGGAAGTATAGACTTTGGCCAAGTCCCAATGCCTTTTTAGTGCAGTGCAAATATACACCTTTGGTAGTTCTGCAGGAGCCAACAGTTATATAAGTGATTATATTGTGGGTGTCATGGCCCTGAACACATCAGTTGTACAACAGTTGATTTGCTCCCCACCCACCAAGTCAAAAGTGTGGGAGAGGCTATGAATATGCTTGCAGAATGATTGAATGCACAAGGGACTAGACCTACACAGCCTCTGAGAAAACACAATCACTTGTGCAACTGTTTTTACAATCCTCCTACTATTTCAGTAAAGGACCTGAAACCTTCTCCAATATGCCAAATCCCCATTCCTTTCCAAAATGCTTCAAGGATGGGTGGGTGTGTATTTAGGAGGTAATTTGCAAAAGACTCAGTGAGTAAAAGTGAATATAGAAGAGTACCTTGCTTCATTGTATTAAAACATGGGCATATAACCATTTGATAAACTAGGTGTCTATAATGTTCTACCAAATGGGACTGGAGAGCACATTTCTGCTGCGTAGCTGAACTGAATGAGAGATCCAATAAACAAACAAAGCAAAGCAAAATGAAACAACTCTAAAATCCTCCTTACCACTTGGCAGGACATTATAACAGGTAAATGTGGATGGACATTTACCAAAATTTCCATTGTAAAGATAAGCCTGTAATTTATAACATATTGCTAACCCGTTAAGAAAAACCTGCCATTTCCATTGTATGATAAGATGCAGACATATGGTGTAGCATGGCAATTGTGGCCCAGTGGAATTTCCATGGAACAGCTTTTTGGAAAAAGAGATCCAACAGAATCTGTATCCTCAGAGAATTTCAGAATTCATGAGACAACATACACACACACAATTTCACTGTGAAAACTGAGGCCCACTCTGTGCTTACCTCCAGTTATTATTTCAACATCACTTCCACATCCACATTTCTCTCTTTAGTCTACTTATCTATAGTGCACGTCATACATAAAGTACCATCTCACATTATACATACCTAATATTGCAACTCTGAACTTTGTGAAATGAGGCTGGTTTTGCCTTTCTATAATATATGTATAATAGGGATGCACATTATCATATATGCTATTCTCATGCTTGAGAATGAAAAACCTAATTTTTCCCCCTTTGACAGATGAAGTGATGAGAGAGAAGATGTATGTGTGTGTGTGTTCTGAAGGACAGTATTGACATTTGCAAGACTTGTGTGTGTGTGTGTGTGTGCGCGCGCGCGCGCGCGCAAAACACATGAACAATTTTAATGCAAACCATTGTTGCAGGTAATTTGTTCCATAAACTTTTTAAAACTAGAAGCCTGGGATAGGCAGTTTGTATCCTCTTGATCAAAAAGCATGCTTTCTCTATCTGTCTGTATTTTGCTTCAACAGGAGCAAACAAGTTTGGCTAATTTCCAGCATTGTTACTGTAATGACAATGCCAGAGCTCCACCATCATAGTTACAATTGATGATGCCCCTGCAAACCTATCTTCACACTCTGTCAACATCTTGACTACTGGAGATTGGGACACTGGGAAATGACATCCACAGCATCCTCCTGGCCTTGAGAATAGGCAGATGGGGAAATGCTTCAGGGTCCTGACACAACTACTTTGTCTCAAGGCATCCCATGGATTGGAGCACGCTGCTGGTCTAATTTCCCAACACCTTGATCTTCAGCATTCTAGAAACACTTTGGCTGGGGCACTATCAGGCTGCAGAGTTAGATTTATGGGACCACCTTTAGTTGTTCATGTTGTGAATTTCCAGCACTTATGCTATTGTAAGTCCATCCAGGAATACAGTAACAGGATGACAGCCTTTTGTTTTATTTTAACCTTCTTGCACATACTGCAAAGATATCGAGGGAGGGAAGCATTTATTGTCCAACTCTTTTCTAGGAAACCTTCCTCCCCCTGCCAAAAAGACCCTCACACTGGTTGCAGGTAATTTGTTCCATAAACTTTTTTTTTTAAGAGTGTCTTGCCAAATTGACAGAGCTTGTTTTCTTGAAAAAAATAAATTATGGTGAATATTCTTTATGTCTCTAATGCACAAGGTAAAGCAGAGCTTATGGTTTTCTCCCATCACTCTTTTCTTTCCCAGCTTCTTCCAGCACAGAACCCAGGGCTTTGATACTATAGGACAGGCTCACACATGCATGATTATTATTTGATGACTGCAATGTTACATGGTGCACTTGCACACATGTGAATGAGGTATCACGAAACAATCACCATGGAGAGAATTTTCATATCACCTCCCAGCTGTGAGGTTTCTAAAAAGCATGAGATATCTAGTGAGGCTGTGATACATTTGTAGTGTGCTAGGGCTCCAATCCTAAACTCTGTTGCCTTGTAATGATCCTGTTGGACTCAGTGAGCCTTGCTTTCGGACAGACATTGGGGCTGCAAACAGTCTTCATAAATGAATTGACCCTGTGTAATATCATCCTTTACAAATCCTGGTGGGTCTGAGGATGAATGGCTGTTGCTTGTCTCTGAAACCTTTTTGCTGTCATCAGCTCTCCTACTTACTTTGCCAACTATGAATAGCATGAAAAACCTACAGTTTACTGCACTGTTTTGCCAGTGATAGAATTGTTTATTTCCTGCTCCCAAATAACAATTTATTTCATATTTGAAAATTAGAATACAATGCAATACAGATGATTATTTAAAGGAAAACTTTTAGCAAAAAAACAAAGTACACAGATTTCAGACATGTGATTGAAATACAGTAAGAAATAATTTAAAAAGCAACATAAAATACAAACATACAATGAAGGGGAAAATATAACAGTTGCATTTTTGTATGTTTTCATTCACATGAAACAAAGAACAGAACAAGAAAAGAAATAACCATGAACATGTGTGGAAAACTAAGGCAGATGGCAGGGGGCATGTGAAATGCAAAAAGGAAGAGATAATAATCTAGATTGCATTTTTAAGTACCAAAGATACTCAGTTCTCAAAGCAGTTCAACTAACATATACTGCAGATATGCAAAGGTTCCAGCTGTATCAAATGTATCTTGGAAGAAATCCACATTAATTGTAACAAAGCCTGACCACATGTGCCACATGTGCTAAACAATGACCATTATTTTTCCTTTTGAAAGGAATGGACATTTTCAAGGTTGGTCCTTAAAACCAAGGTATATGATCAGCCATTCCATGTAATATCTCTTTAGCTGCTCTGTACCATTTTAGATTCTATGGATAACAGCATTGCTAATTTGGCACATGTAATAAAGACCATTTCACATCTTATCAAATTAACAAGTATATGTATCTATAACCTATAAACTTTGCATTATGTCTGTCTTTTTAGCAAATTTTTTTTTAAAGAGTAAAGAGCTGTGAGTGTGTGTTGTCTTTTTTATTTGTTGCTGAAATTTGCATTAAACTCATCTTTATGGCAGTTATGGTATTTTATTTCTTACATTTTACTGGGAGACTCAAGGCTGAAGAGTTATTATATGTTTTGAAATGTGAGGCCTATACACACTTTTCATGCAGCCAAGAGCTCAAATGTGTGAATGCTTCCCTATATTAAAAAAGAAAGAAAAAGAAAGGTGTGCATATAAAAAAGTGGCAGCTTGCCTTCAATCTGACATGCTAGCTTCAAATGTGCATGACATTTACATGGTACTCTCCAACTATAAATATATTACATGGGTCCATTAATTGTTAAGCTTCTTGAATGAAAGTTTAGTTTTTTAATGCAAATATTTTGAGGTAGGTTAGAATACATGCATCATTATTCCCCTATGTATAATTCACATTGCTGTTCTGTATGGGATGATAAGGCACAAGCTATGTAAAACCAGAGGCCTCCTGGGATGGATGGTTTTCATTCTCTACACTGCCAGAGGGATGCACAGTGATATTGTAGGGAAATATCACATCTACCTACTGAATGTTCTGCAAACTGGAGCCTTGTGTGATTATTTCAATAAGATATTGGTTGGCAGGAAGATGAGTGAAGGCACTGACAATGACAAAACGCCACTATTTCAGCTTCTGCAGCACTATCTTATGACTGGCCCTTTCATGGAAGGCATCTAAGATGAAAAAGTCATTCTCAAAGAGTGATTTTTTTTAACATGGTTTGATAAGAAACAGGTAAACATGATTCACTTTCTGATGTTAAAGAGCAGCAAGGCTGCCATTTCAAGATTATTGTAACAGACAGTTGTTTTCATAAGACAGCAGGGAATGAAAGGGAAAGATACTTAGCCAAGATGCACAAATACCATCTTTGAAGATGTCCTTGCTGAAATCTCCATTCTACACAAGTGGAAAAGGAACTGGAACCTCTCTTCTCCTTTGCATTCAGCCTTCCTAGTATTGTTACATCCCAATACTTGTTCAACTGTCACACTACTCTATGAAAAATAAGACTGCAAGATACATTTGCAGACTAAAGGCACAAAAGGCCAGCTTGTTATCTCATAGAACATTTGCAGTAAAAAGAAATGTTTGTATCTGTGAACAAAATCTTTAACAGATATGTTAACAGGATGAAGGGTCAATAGCAACAAATGAAATACTGTGTAATTTCAGCAGAAAATCCATTGTAAAAAGGACCATTGTTGTGAACTCTTTTCCCAGCAATTCTGAAAAATGTTCAGAGCATCAGACCATCTTCCATGGAGAACTCTCACTGATAGCGTCTAACTTCGGGGTTCCTTATCAACTGCTACAAAATGATGCAGATGTAAATTAGGATAGGTATAGAAGATTCAGTGCATTTTTTTTTTTACTGCCATGGTTTTCAGATTAAAAAAAGAGAGAGAGAAACAACCACCTGATGTTAAAGAGCTACAAGGTATCTTCACTAAACTGAGGAAATGTAAGTACAATCTAAATTCTCAGTGGGGAGAAACATTATAAAGTTAGCCAGTACAGGGAATTGTCTAAAAGTAATGCTACACTTTGCACTAAAGCTCAACAGGCATATTAAACTATCACACAAATACTTTTTTCCCCTACTCTGCAACCATCAAGATTACTGTCTCTTCCTTAAAACTCTCTGAAGTGATCCCTACATTTTTATTGCCCCTTTCTTACCATATTTTCACCTTCTGAGCTTGGTTAAAAAGAAATTCTCTAGAAGGAAGTCCCACTGAATCATGGTTGATCAAATTTTCTATGATTGGTGGCCAGAATTCTATAGCACTGTTCACATTATGTAACTATGCATATGTTTAGCTATGCAGCAGACGTGCTAGAAAACCCTGTTAAGGAATAGAGAAGATATGCATCAGGACATCGGCAAGAATGCTTGATCAGCATTGGTGCCCAATGAACATCAGTCCCATTGTGAATGGGTCCCTGTGCAATGGTCACTTGGCAGCTCTGTTACGTAGTAACATAATAGCAGCCCTCTATTGGGTACAGATGTTATAAATCTGTCCAGTTCTGATTACTGCATACTTAGGTACACTTGCAAAGGCATAACTCCCATATGGAATTCTGGCTGGTTGCTCTAAATTCTTGGTGTAAGGTATCTGTGATGTTATCAGGACTTAACTGACTGGAATTCTGCACTAAGAGTGGTCAGTGAGCATAACTCACTGTCAAAGATTGTTTATCAATTGACCTCTAGGCCTTGACTCCAAGAGGTGGTCATATTGGCAAAGCTGGAGTTTCTAAAGCATTCAGGAAATTAAGAATAATCAGAATCCCACTAGAATGCCAGGTATGAATCAGGTAGAGAATGAAATATGAGCAGAATAACTGTGAGAAAGAATATTAAAGAATGACAGAATAGCTCCCTACCTAAGTGAAAGGAAACAGCAATACATTACCTAGTTAGTATACCTTGATATAAAATATGTGACTTCTGTTACTAGTCCATTGTTCTCATACGTGTGATTTTTATTATTTTATTTGACTGCCCTATAGAACATTCTATCACAGATGTTTAGACAAATGGTAAAACCTGGACTGTTCAAAGCAGAGATGGGTGTGCTAAAGCCCAGGCACATCTGAACTAACTCTCTGCTGGAATGAAAGATGGAAAGAACTCCCTCCCTTACAACTTGGCTCAGACTATAAAGTGATCTGATGGCATTCCAGGAAATGACGCTGAACAGGGAGACTATGGAGAACAGAACATCACGCAGCTATGAGCAGATGCAACAATCTTTTTAAAAAAGTTTAAGCAGTTAGGAAAATCTCTAGGTCACCTCATAAAGTAAGGCAAGTGGCAATCCCTTGAAAATTTAAATTAAATTTAATTAAATGTGCATATCACAAAAAGCCCATCATAAGTCCTCTTTTTTAAAAAAAGAAGAGAAAGCAAAGGAATTGAGAGAGAAGAAAGCTAACTGTTTAACAGGGAAAATGTACAGTTTTTTAAAAAGGCTATCCTGAGCACATTTTTATTATCTTTACTGAGGCATTCCAAGGCAGAGGTACAATTGTTCCTCCATATCCATGGATTCTGTATGCACAGATTGAACCAATCATGGTTTGAAAATAATTTTTTAAAAAAATCAAAAAACAAAAAACCCTTTGATTTTTGTCATTTTATATAGAAGTCGCCATTTTACTACACCTTTGTAGATAACGGATTGAACCAATCACAGCTTTAAATTTAAAAAAAAAATCCAGAAAGAAAACTTTGATTTTGCCATTTTATATAAGTGTCACTATTTTACTACACCTTTGTACATAATGGGATTGGAGCATCCATCAACATTAACATCCATGGAGAGAGGGTCCTGGAACCAAACCCTAGTGGATATCAAGAGCCTAGTGTAGTGTTTAAACATATACAAGTGTGCTTTGAACTTCCAACTTGTCTTCGTTAATTAAGAGTTCTCTCTACTAAGGAATTGGCTTGATTCTAGGCATGTTTACTCAAACAGATATCCAATTTTCTTCAATGCGATTACATATGAGCAAGCACAGGATTGCACTGTAAGGTTGATCTTCTATGTATTTACTGACAATGAAGGACCAAGCTAGATTTTATGAAAGAAGTCTGTGACCAGTTCTATGGAACAGCAACCACATGTAGATGTGGACTAGGGCTGAGGGTGGGGAAAAGAAGGGCATAATCTTTTCCCTGTACTGATTTCCTGATTAAAAATTGCACCTTGCTACTGTTTGCTTCATTTGGGAAGTAAGACTATGTGAGGGACTTTCAATCTTCTGGATGCTTTGGACTGCTATGCCCATGATCCCATTCCCTTAGTCATGCTCACGGAGACTTCTGGGACTTGACATCCAAAACATTTGTGGGGCAAAGATTCCCCCACTTCTGTCATTTAGGATACAATACGTTCTCCCACATTGAACAAATAGCTGCTTTGGGGGAAGATTTTAATAAATAAAATACTATGGGGGAAATGTTGCGTTTACTTTATGATTGCCATCCCTGCACCAATAGCATCCAACTCCATTTGGCTACTAATAATTTTAAAAAGTAGTGATCTTGACCGTGGATACCTTACATCACATTCAGATGCCTGCCCCCCCCCAATTCTTTCTGATTGTATCCTCAGTGCTGGTGCTTCCAGAGGAACATATCCAGGACTAGGCTGTGAAGCTTTTACTCTGGTCCACATCAGTTTCAGTTGACTAATCTGCTGAGCGAGTGAACTATAGGTTTCAGTTCTCATATTAACATGTATCTGTGCATAGACAGACCCTTCCACGCACCATTTCCTTGTAAATGAATAATGAGCTCATGATGCTTACGGCTGCATGAGCAAAATGAGCAAAGCTATTTTCCTGTCACATAAAGATTCCTTTCAAGAGGAAAAAAAATACACTGTGGAAATACATACAGACTGATTCCCTATTTCTTGTACTCAAAGCAAGTACTGAATACTTGGAGGATGAATGGAATGGACAAGTAGGTAACACAGACAAGTGGAATGTTAATGATCAACAGCTCATTCTCTCCCTTCCTCCCTCTCTCTTTCTCTGCCTAGTTTCTATACAGTTGTTGTTGTTGTTGTCGTTGTTATGTGATTTCAAGTCAACTCCAACTTATCACAGGGGTTTCTTGGGAAGATTTATGCAGAGGAGGGTTGTCAATGCCTTCTTCTAAGGCAAGACACTGTGTCTTCTAAGGCAAGACATTGTCCCTGGTCTTCCGGTTGGTTCCCATGGCTCAGCTGAGATTCAAACTCTGCTTTCCTAGAGTCCCAGTCTAGCACTTAAACCACTATGCCATGCTTGCTCTTATATGTGGCAGGCATGCCAATTATTGCAATACCTCTGGCAACTAGAGGAATAAAAATAGGAAGCGATGGGTTTATGTCTTCTCTCTGCTGGGTGTGGCTGTTGCTCTAACTTTCTGGTACAAAACATCTGTTCAAGATAAAAGAAAATTTGAGTGCCCTCATGTCTCAAAGCTTCCCTGAGAGGAAAGGCTGTTAAATATTTTAATTGATGCAAACAGAGGCTGTCTTTATTGCAAGATATTGCTATGGCAAGTTGATTATTATTGCTTTGAAATATATGTGAGGAAAACCTTTGATAACAAGCAATTTCACATTCTTTCTCTAAGAGATGTTTTAACTAAAAATCATGTATTTAATGCTATTTTTAGAAAGAGAGAACGGGGGCGGGGCGGGGCACACCAACCATTCATGAGCCTAAATGACATATTGTTTAGTTAATGAAGAGAATAAAACTACTGTTAATGAACAGAATAAAGATTCAGTCAACTGTCCACACAAAGGAAAATAACATTACATATTTCTGTAAGAACACCTGCTTTATTTACATGCCGTTCCCACCCTTTCTTTGTAAGGGAATAAGCTCTTCCTCAAAGTAGTCTGAGTTACACAAGATCACATGAGGACTTTACTGCTGCCTTTTCTTTGCTCTTCCATTTTCATATAAATCTTTGCAGCCCCCTAGCCCCCACCCTGCAGCTATATTATTCTCAAACTACACGTAACTGTCTTCATAGACTGTAACTGTCTCTCTGTGGTGATCTGGAACGGCCCCATTTATTTCCCATTTCATAAGCAAATTTATTAAGTCTCTTCCTATAAACTAGGGAGTCAGCAACCTGTGGTGTTTCAGATGTCATTGGGCTGCATCTCCTAGAAGGATGTAGTTATTCAATAAGTTTCGTCTCTAAGGCAGCAATGAGTAATTTCATCTATTTTCTTCCTATTGTAAGAAAGTCTTCAAAAACCACACAATTTTTGAGGGCTATCCATACTTCAGGTCTCATTCTATGCAAAAATCACACATGGTTGGTGAGCACAGAAAATAGCACTTTCCGTGTAAGAAACATTAATTCCTTCACACATAAAAAATACTGTTTTCTATGCAGAAAATGCTGTGATTTCAAATTTATTCTGTGTAAAATTTGCATATAGTTGATTTGCATAGAAAACAGCATTGTCTGCTCAGAGAACAACATTATCTGAACAGGAATTAGTGCTTCTGCATTGAAATATTATTTTCCATATAGAAAATCCTGCTTTTCACAGGGTATGCTGTTTTCTGTGTAAAACAACTGCATGCAAATTTTGCACAGACCTGTTAGGGTTTCTCAGCACTTGAAAAACATGTGGGGTGTGTGTGTGGTCATTTTTCAAATATTTTCTAATATTCTTTCCAACCCTAATCTGCTATCAACACTATTCATCGTAGCCAAGAGAAAGGAATAGAAACTGCAATCCAATAACATGTTACCCTTGCTTTAAATAACATACTTTTCCCCCCCCCCAAAAAAAAACTGAGAGTGTTAAAGGCTTGCAGAACATCAGGGGAACACAGATTACCAGCCACATGTGATAGCCCACCAACCCTATGTTCTTATTGCTTACCTGGAACTGCAAAAATTGTTCTTAAAGCTCTTGGCAGGACAGAATGTATGGCTACACATAATAGGGCCCTTCAAAGGTTGCTGGACTGCAACTCCAATCATCCCTCACAATTGACTATGCTTGTTAGAGAAAAAAGAAGTCGTGTCCAACAATGTCTGGAGGGTTACAAGTTGCCCTTCTCATATATATAGAAAGTTTTCAATTTGGTGGGTTACCAGTTTGCATGTACCTGAATTAAAACATGCCAAAACTATTAAACAGAAGGGAGCACACTTTACCTATTTGATTCATATAGAGTAGTAGTCAAATTCATGTCACCAGAGGGCAACACAAATGCTTCAGCTGCAGATACCCAAGACTAGATGAAGTAAATAAGGCAAATAGCCTTAAAATATATATTTTTTTTTCTGGAGTAGAGAGGGGAATATCTTTCTGCATTGCTAGTTGGGTACTATAACATAAACCCAGAAATGCAAATAAAAAAATAAATAAAATAAAATTTAAAAATCCAGATTTAGGGGATAGAGATAAAAGATGACATTTTCGAGAACTTTGCATGTGTGGATGTGTGACTTTGGAACCAACTTGGCAATTCCCCAGCTGGCCAGGAGATAAATATGAGCTAGGCACGAGCTTGATTTTTGAAGGAAATAGGAACACTGGTTATATGAATTTAAGGCAGCTCTACACATCCTTGTCTGTCATTCTTAACAGAGGGGCCAAAGACATGGTCCCTGAGCTACTCTCTTACCCCTAAAGATGGTCTCTCCATGGCAAAGTTGAGGCACAATGGTGGGGCAATGTGGGAATATTTGCAGTGCTGCTGCTGCCCAGGTTGTATCTGCTCTATAAACAAATACAGGACTTTAGTTGCCAGAGCTGTCATTTTGGTACCTCCCACAAAAACAAAAAAACATTAGGGATATAATGACAGAATTTTTAAAAATGATGATATAACTTCTTTATAAAAAAAAAAACCTTGTATTTAAATGCAGTTATCTCCATTCACAGTCTAGTGAGCTGAGTTGTGAGAAAGCATCTAGAATTTCAACAGCTTCAGTTTTCTCTCCTTCCCCAACCCTCTGTGTATACTTTCTACCCCTAATTGTGATAGGAATAAAAGTTATGGACCTCTTTTGGTGTTTCTTGATGACAACGGTTGCTGCTCCACCACAACTCCAAGGCTGCCACCAAACAGGCCAGGAGGAGGCCTACTGCCAAAATGCAGAAGACTCCTGCAAAACTGTGAAGCTTCAAGGCCTTCCCATCTGTCTGTGCATTGGTATGGCTGTTCAAGTCGCAACGTCCCATCCGAGGCCACCATTTCTCTTTGAATACATCCAAGTATCCTGCTTCTTGTAGTTCTAAGATCCTGCAGAAATTATGTAAAGAAGGAAAGGGACATTATTTTCCCACTAGGAATGCTTACAGAGAGGAAATTTGCGATAGAAAGGCCATCGGTATGTATTGTTTTACAAAGTATAAACCAGTTGCACGAGACATGACCTCTGAAAATTTCTGCAAAAAGCAATATTAATAACATGAGACTCAGAAAGTTGCAGTATAGAGAGTGAAATAAAAATCAGTATCTAAAAGCCTCCTTACATAACGGTTTAGATCCAGAGATTGTATTAGCTAAAGAAAAACAGTGGTAATACTGTTCAGGAAATTGCTGCACAAGATTTGGGCAGAACATGGACACAGATGAGGATATAAAGTCTTGCAAACTTTCTCATCTCTGATGAAAAAGGGTGACTCAATGCATCTCAATATAGTACTGAGAAAATAGTGAAACCTTGCAAAATTCTTCACATTTTGAGCTTTCTTTTGTGAAAATGTCTTTTGTAGGGAAGAAGTGCAAAAATCCAGCATTTTGCTTAGAAAATAGTGTGATTTGTGCAAAATACGTTGTTTTCTGTGAAAAATACAGGATTTGTTTATAAAGTATTCATTTTTTGCATGCATGCACATGTACACACAGAGAGAGTCTAGATCCTGTATTGGGAGTCTCTGTAGCTAAGTCTCCTGATACACTGTAGCTAAGTCTCCCTAAATCCTTTGTGTAAGCTAGGCAGTCCCCTTCTGCTATGGCCATGTCCAGGTGGTCAAAGAGTGAGGGGATCAGTGTTGATGCATCTAACTTTTTTCCTTTAGCTGGGTACATTGCAAGGAAGTTATCTGCAGGAACATCCCAAGGATCCTGGGAGATTCCTGCTGGTGCCCGGCACAGACAAAGCTAAACATCTGGATGCATTGCTGCTGATCTCCTTGCTCTCTGACATCCTGGAAATAGTAATGTGCACAGCTTACAAAGTAGCACTTGGGGAGAGCTTTTGATTGTTGCATAGTGAGACCAAAGCAATAACCCAAAACAGTAAGCTGTGATGTCATAAGGCACCTTAATAACAAGATACCAGTGAATTCTTTTTTTAGTTGCCAAGATTTTTTCAAAGAAGTCCCAAGGTACGAAGAATCATTAAAAAATCATTGTAATCTTACCCAGCAAAGACATATTTGTAAAGTCCTTTTTCTTCCATAAAACAATGAGATTTATATCACCAGACTTTGAGCCCTGCATTTGTTGAAACACAATTCTTTTGATCCTTGCATAAGAGCAATGGATTTTGTGACAAAAGCCACAGTATTAAGAATAACATTGTTACTATTCATCCTCCCAACTCTCCATGGCTTTGGAAAGCAAATCATAGGCAGGAGTTCTCAAAAGCTACCTAGCTGTAAAGTTAACATGTATGTGTGTGTGTATAATTACAAACATGATGTAAATCAAGCCCTAATTGTTGATGCCTACTCTCCCCCTGAAGAGATGTAAGGAAATCTCTCAAGGTGGTACAACAGTTTTTATTGTGGTCTTTTTGTGCAGCCCCAGTTAGGGATTGCTTTGCAAGAGGAAGATGACTGAACATTCACTATTAGGAACTGTTTTGAAATGAAGAAGGGTTTGCTTTTGTAGATGCAATAATAATGAAACGCTTGACACTGCAGCATTATACTGCATTCACTGGTACTATATTCGAAGCAGCAGAAGTAGAACCTCCTTCTAATAAAAACCAAGAGATTTGTCCTCAACATCAAGCTGTACATGAGTTTGCCTCATGAGAAAGAACAACAGACTCTGTCTTCTTCTGCTGACCAGGGAGAGTTGGGAGAGGAACATCAGCACTTGCAACATAGTAACTATTGCCCTTCTTGTCAAGACCTGTAGCATGGATTTAGAGACAGGCACTTAGGTTTGGTTTTTCACTCTGCCTTCCTTCTGACATTTGGTTGGAAGTCCAATGAGTGGAGGCAGCATCAAGCACATTAAGTGCTTGATGTTGCCTCCACAGTGGAACAGCTGGTTGTAGTAATCTTCATCAGCTGAAATCATCAAAGGTTTCAGACTTTTCCTTTAAAACAGTAGCCATAATAGCCACAAACAGCAACCATTCAAGGGTTTTCAGTTCATTCTTTGCACCTGAGTTTGGTTAGGCAAAACAGTTCATATTTTAAATAAACATGTATATTTTAATAATTTGTTTCGGTGGGGTCCTGGCACAATACTGCACAGGAAAGCCCCAGGGCTTGTCAGTATCTCTGCTTGCCCCACTGGTGACTACGGGTTTCAGTTATTCACAGCTATTCGTTTTTAATGAGGCATGGCTCTATCAAAGTTCTACATCTCTGAGCCAACCCAAATGGAAGAAAGCTGTGTTATCACTAGAGCTGTTTAACATGCCATGAAAACATTGAAGGCCATTTCCTACCTGTGTATGTGTTCTCAAATCACCTTTCAACTTATGGTGATTCCATGAATTTCATAGGGTTTTCTTAGGCAAGGAATTACTCAGAAGGGGTTTTGCCACTTCCTTCCTCTGAAATATAGCCTACAGCACCCGGCATTTGTTGGTAGTCTCCCATCCAATAACTAACTGGAGCTGACCCTGCTTAGCTTCCAAGATCAGGTAGGATCTGGTATCAACCTCTGCCCCCCCACGCCATTCCCATAATTCACCTGAATAAGATGTACCACATCCTGGCCCTGAAGAAGGGATAAAAGGATAATGTATTACTATTGACCATAAAACACCTCATGGGCAAGACTCTAAATACCAGCAAACAGGATCCTTGGTTTCATGATGGGAAGAAATTGAAGCAAGACCAGTTTTTGATTACCTTTGAGAGAACAGATCCCTGTACGGACTGCCATGTTGGAGCGCTATCCCATATCCTTTGCTACTGATGCTGTTTCCGATGACTGTCACAGAACACTCATCGTCTGTCAATGCTGCATATTCCACTACTGCAACATCCCACAAGAATGCATAGTTGCCTTTCTTTGCCTGTGAAAATAGCAGCCAAAATAAAAAAATTTTTAAATGAAACTGAAAATATTTCTCAGTCTTGGGTATATCCTCCTAGAAATTCAAAGAAACATCCTTGGCTCCATAACAGAGTTTTGCAATTCTCTGCAAAAAGTTTCTGGACAGAGAGATTTTTCTTACTTCAACACAACATTTATTTAAAACTTCCCTAAAACTTTTGCATACATTACCCAAGAGTGGGCATATTCCAAATTCACCTTTAAATTTCACCATAAATAAAAGTATTTTATGGCACTGTAGAACACACAAAGTCAGCTCACTAACTTTTGAGTACAACTTTTCTCAATATTCCCAACATAAACAACTTCCACAAATAAACAACATCTTAAATTTCCTTTCAAGGCCTCAGCTAAGCAAACTTCTTAATTTGAATTTACTTCAAATTTCACTTAAACTACACTTTATGGAAATTCTAATACCAATCAAGATCTCCTTCATTTGTTTTTGAAAGTAGTTCAGATTCTGTTTTAGAAGGATGGTTTGGGCAAAAGTCTATGCCAACTTCAGTTTTTAAAACAGCATTGATAATTGACTTGTATTACTTAGTTCATATTGTGATATGCATTTCAGAGGTGCATAAAAAACTGAGAAATGTCACCACGGGCTACGGAGTTTCATTCCCCAACAACAGTTACCCAGATGTCTGAACATCCACAATCAAGGCACCACAGTGACAGTATCTCTTTGTTGTTTCTCCCTGTAATCTGGTGCACAGCAGATGCACAAGTAGCTTCTCTTTACCTATCATGGCAAATAGCTACTAAATGAAGGGATGAGGCAGGTTGCTTATCCATCATAGGAGTTGTGAGGGAGGACACTGGCATAATATATGTAAAGCAGGGGTGTATTTGGGACCCTCAGCCTTTTCAGACTTCTCAGATCACTTTCTTTATGGCCAGCCAAAAGATGAATTACTGCCCTTGGAAGCCCTCAGGAATGGAAATTCACCTTTGAAATAGGTTGCAGCACTTCTCCTTGTACTGTTTAACTTTTCTTTTTTAAATCAGGAGTACTTTTTCAAATCAGAAGTAGACTTCTAGTCATGGGAGGTTGTTCAGTATTTTGTGCCATCTGGGCACCACTTGAAGGGCCCTAGGGACAAAACACATCAACTTCTGTACCTGCTGCAGTGTCCAGCTCTGATATAAAGTGATTCTTTCTAAGCATTTGCTGATATAGTTCAGGAACTCCCTTATTTCAAAGTCAGAAGCTTCCCTTAGCTGTGCTAAGTACCAATAGCTAAGGAACTATAAAGATCTCCAAAAACACAGGTGAGCATCCAGTACTGGTACGATGTTCATGTAATGCCAGATTGTAGCAGCAGTTGAACATTTTTACAGATTGCAGCAGGGGACATCCGTTATTTCATTGCATGACCAATTCTCCCAGGCTGGTGCTGCTCTTGCTTCCCCTCGCATGAGCCAAGATGGTCACTGTTCAGCCCACAGAGGAGTGCTAGAAACTGCCAACCAGCTCCATGACCACTGACTGCTCCTGTCAGCTGCTCCTGTCAGTTGGCACACAGATGCCTCATTTGGAGCCAGCAATCAAGCGTTAAGAATATACAGTCCTGTTCCACTTTGTGGGTTTGACTTTCACAAATCTAAGTACTTGTGAGGTGCACATGTGCCTTCCTCCCCCATCAGCAATAGGCAAGGGAAAGGGTGGGGGAGGCTCACACAAGCCTTCCTTCTCTCCTCTGACGTGCCTCCTCTCATTCCCTTGCCTCTGGCCACGGTGTACCAGAGGTAAGAGAAGGACCTAAAGAGGATATTTCAGAGCCCTAACCAATAGGATGCCAGAGGTATACACTAAAATACACCAAAGTTTTATATTCTCCCCTAGCTAATTGCACGACAAACTATTTATAAAAAAACACCCAAAGGCAATAGTCTAGCCCCCCAAATCTAGTAAGCCCCAAAATGACCAGGAAAGCTCACACTGCAATAGAAGCAGGTAGGTGGGCTGAACAACAACGATCAAATAGGCATCTGAACAGGCTGCCGGGCAATATATAATCAAAGACTCTGTCCCTTCACATGCAGCATTATGGCACCCAGTGCCAATCACAAAATACCTGGCTGTCTCCCATAAATGCCACCAAAATATTACCCTCTTCTGCAGCGTGTTTGCCACACAAATCCAGGTACATATTCTGTGCAGAAATTGTGGCTTAGGGCATCAAACATTTCTTCCAAGCAAAATACAATATTTTCACACAGGAAGCACTGCCAAATACAGCCTCCTTTACAAAAACCATTGCTTTTCATGCAAAATCTACATTTAATTGCCTAGACTAAACTAAGAAAAATGGAGCACATTTCTGTGCTAGCAAGGTTTCCTGAACACAATACAGAGCATCTTACTGCTGTTCTCCCTTTCCTCAACAGGGTATCTTCGCTGTCAGGGCACTCTTTTTGTTCATTAAGGATGTAAATATTGATGAGTATTCTTCTCATACACATTGTAAGTACATTGGTGGGCTTTTTACTCTGCCAGAATCCTAATGGATCATGGCTCCAAAAAGAGCAGCTGCAGTGGGATTTTGCAGTTTTGACTGGCCTAAAATTAGTGTCAACTACTGTAAGTACATTGGTGGGGGTAAAAAGGAGAGGTTAATTTTTGAAGAGTACTTTTAAGCTCACTGAAAACTGAGAATTTGGTTGATAATAGCAAAAGGAAAAATTAAACGTGAAAGACTATTTTATCTCAAGTCATTTCCACACTACACTATTATAGTGCTCTTATTCCATTTTCAACATCCTATGGGATCCTAGGATCTGCAGTTTAGAGAGGAGCATTTAGAATTCTCAGTCAGTGAGCTCTTTGGCCTCAGTAAACTATAAACCCCAGAATTTCACAGGATGTTGAAAGTGGAATAATAGCACTATGTTACTTCACTGGGAAAACCCTGTCCCAGGGTCTAAAATTTTGATATTAAAATATGATTCTGTGTGCCAGAGAGGTCCCCCGAAGGGGCACATAGGCAGGCATGGTCAAAGATCGAAAAACCAGGTCAGGCCAGTAAAATCCCCAGTCATGGAGCCCCAGGAGACCTCAAGATGTGTAAACCCACAATAAACAATGGGTCCGAGAAGCTGACTTGAGGGGACTGGAGTGTCTGCCCCAAGTTGAGCAAATATTCCACCAGGCGAGGACCAGAAGTCACACCACAAAACATAGCCAAAGATCCTGAGACTTTGGCAACACCTTGCAATCCCATCACACGAAGTAAAATTACCATGGTGGAGCTTCATTAGCGCTCCAACATCCATTGTTCTCCCTGGGAAAGGATTAGTCCTCCAGCTACTTTTTCCCCTACAAATAGTCCCAGTTTTTGAGTGGTTCTTTGGATCACTCCCAGTCATCCCAGCAGACCATTTCTCCATCTGTTGAGTGATCCCCTCAGCCCTCTCTGTGCTGAGCCCCACTTCTCTGCTGTTTTTCCCGGACCAAGGACTTCAGGATAAAGGTGCAGTATCACCCCAGCTACAGCCCTTCAATATTCCCCTATGCAGTTTCCCCTCTTTTGCTTCTTAATAGGGCTTGAGTGAGTGTGTGAGTGATTGTGTTGCTGCGTGAGACTTTCCTTCAATAAAATCATTTATTGGACAATTTTGTTTGGTTTTTGGCTTGGCCTGACCCCGTAAAAACTAGGTAAAAGACCCTGCTAGGTTACCCTGCCTCTTGCATTGCTATTGCTCGTGCTCTGGCTAGTTTCCATTCCCCACCACATGGAGCACATTGTGGTGTCCCCCAAGGGACCCCAGAAATCAGGATAACAACTATAACAGTGTAGTACAGAAATGGCCTCAGTTCTTGGGTTAATTCTCTTAACAGAAAAAAAAAATGTGTTGGTTACCACTCCCTCAACCAAGTAGAAAACCTATGATTAGAAGTTAAAAGAGAACTCCTAAGGAAGGGATGAGCTTGTTCTGAATCCTAGTTGTGAAAGATTGCAAATACCTGTCCAGTTTTGAATTCACTCATCACTACCCGTAAAGTACAATTATTTTATATTTACAGTTGGCTACATTAACAAATTCAATAAGTTTGCTGTGTTCTTACCTGCATGGCAAGTTTGCAGGTTGGGATGGTAATAGAGTTCTGGCAGTCTCTGTATCATGGATGCTCACGAGCTCTGTCTTCCCAGAGGATCATGCAGCTTGGTGTGGGGGAGGGGAGTGCGAACCACTGACCAGAAATAGCTATTCACAATCTTCACTCCAGTCAGGTGGAGGTTATTTACATGCCTGCTCCCACATATGCTCACCAGTTGCTTTCCGAGCGTTGTGAGAACAGATTGGAAGAAGCAGCAGGACTGAAGAACAGAGCAAGCCAAACAAGAGCTAAACAAAGAAGAATTGCTCAGAGGAGGAAGTAGAGGAGTAAAGCTGGGTAGAAGAGATCTGTGGAAGTGGTGGCAGTGGCATGAAAAGGCACGAGACAAGAAGACACTGGTGGTGGGAGGGAGGTGAGGAGGCCTTGGGGGGTCAGATCTAGCTGTTGAGGCCGGAAGTATGCCTAAGGTTCCTTGAGGGTTATAATGGGGACTTTCTATGGAAGGAGGCATGGGAACTGGGTTTGGATTGGCAGGTGGACTTGGATATGGCAGAGAGCATTCAATTCAAGGTTTACTTTTGGGGTGCTGGTTCACCAAGGGTGGCTGGCTGGCTGGCTAGAAAGTGATAATAGTTTATGACCTCACTTTCTGCAAGTTCTTCCTTATATTGGGGGCCGTTTCTATTTGGACAGAGGCTATCTTTTTGGTGTGAAAATCAAGCTGTAGTGAGTGTCATTAACAGAATTATCACAGTCAGGAGTGTCATGAAAAGGTTTGTGCTGGTATGCTTGTCTGCTAATACAACAGTCTCAGTTTTTTATGTGCCAAGACTGGATAACAGAATCACGAATTCATTGTCTCAGTTTCAGGAAGATAGGTTTCATTTGTTGGTACCAGAAGCAGGTCAGCAGCCAACATCATTCCTAGTTAACCTTCAGCAGCCTGGAAGTGCAGCTTGATGCAGGGAGTACTCAACTTGGGGGTCCATCCAACTGAGGGCTTACAGCAAAGCTGTGGGAAAGTTCCTTGCATTTAGAAAGTGGGAGGGGTATGGAGAGCATGGCCCACTTCAAAATAGCAGGTCCTGTACTACTTGGCTTACTTGAAGGAGCCAGGCATGTCAGCAAAGTCCATGTCTCTTCACCTGGTGAATATTACATTTTTTTAGCAAGGCAGGGGAATTTAGTGACCCTTGTGCCAACTTCATTATAAGGAGGATGATAGAGGGATGGATATGGTTGAAACTGAAAAAAGTGAATACCAGGAGATCCATCTTGTTCTAGTTGCTCAGGAAGCTGGTGGGACAGCTGCCATCTCTTTGCCATTACATGTACAAGTCAAAGCTGTTAAAAACAGCTTTTACCATAGCATCTTTGGCACTGAGGGTGGGAAAACTGATGCACAGGTCCAAGAAGGACAGATCCTGTCAAGCCCTTCAGGTTGGGGATGTCTCCTTCAAAGAAATGGATTAAGCTTTGGATGAGGGACTTCAAGTGAAATCAGATGGGTTGTGTGGCAGTTATTTGGCTCAAATGATTGGAAATACTGGGGCCCTGCCCAGTAAAACCTTACACAGTTATATCGTGGTATGTGGCCTAAGGGGCCTGGCCCCCCTTTTTCCCTCTTGGACAATGCCCTCTAACACAGTTCCTGCTGATGTCAGTTCAGAGATCAGCCCTGGGGCACATAGGGCTCCCTGATCCAAATGTGGGGAGCAGTCATTTAGAATAGGGGCTGCTATGGCAGCAGCTAAGAGTGGCCTTCAAATAGGGGTGATTAAAAAGTTAGATAGATGAACATCCAGGGTATATGCAGCCAGGAATGAGTATCAATGTAGAGTAAGGTTTTCAATTGCAAAACAATGTTGAGAATAGGTGGAGAATATCTGGGGCCCCCTGTGGAGATGGAGAGTGCAACACGGTTGGAGAGACAATAGCATGAAATGCACACTGTGGCAAAGCTGAAGTGCTGATGACACCTATCATGTGGAAATTGGAGAAGAAGGGGATGGTTAAGCACATGGCCATCCTCACCAGATTAGAGCGCTAGTGGCACCATCAATGTGTAGGGACTCTGGGGACTTGGACTTCATACCTTAGAAGGTGTAGGTGTGCCCCCCCTCCAGATGGTGGATGTTGAGGCCAGGTCATGTGCATATACACAATAAATTCACTGAGTGTTGGTTGCAGCTGAGGTGGGTTGGTGGGTGGTGGGTTTGGAGGCCCTCCCTGTCCCACCTTTTGTGATGTTTGGCATGGGTCCTGGATCTGGGATATCTCTCACCAGTGTCTCCTAGGCATCAGTAGCATTGAGGGGTTCTGTTATGCCCTGCCTTGGAGGCCCTGACAGTGAGAAGGAAACTTCTGAGTCAGACGCAGAAGATAGCCCAGAGGAAGACAACAACCAGCAGCATGGGCCAAAGCAAGGGGAAGTGAAGGACCAGCAGCAACAAGAGTCAGAGGGCGAAGCAACACAGGCACCTATCTTGCCAGAACGACCAAGAAAAGGAAAGGCTCAGGCATCCAGCTTGTTTACATAACAAACAAACCTTAATGGGGGAACACCTGCATCAACATTGTTAGCCTATAAAAGACAAACAGGTGGCCGGTCTCCCCGGGGATTGACAACTGATCTTCCTGGTGGTCAAAACCCTGAGCTTCCTGAACTCTGACAATCCTTGGACCTTTGCCTGCCCTGACTACACTTCTGATTTGTGCCTGTGGATTTGGATCTTTTGGAACTCTGGACTTCTTATTTGAATTCGGATTTGCTTTGAACTACTCTCTCTCTCTCTTCTCTCTCTTTCTTTGCCCTGAGTAATAACCCTCCTCCTCCAGCCTGCTAATTGCTGCCTGGCCTGTCTGAGACACAACAGGTCCTTTAAAGGATTTGGGGGATGTGGGATTGTGTTGGTCTTTCCCAATTTTTTTTTTGGGGGGGCAAACAGCTTCTTTGCACACACTGGTGGCAGGGGGGACCATGTGTGACATCTACCCAGATGGATCCTTTTCTATCATCCCACGGGTTCTGGCATCAGGTCGTCAGGTTGGATTCATTGATCAACAGGAGAACTGGTTGATGTCTGGACCCAGATCCACATGTATGTCAACCCTACCCACAGCTTTAACCAATAAAAATTGTGGCCTATTCTTCCAACTTAATTGGGTGTATTGGTGTGTTATTTTCATGGAGTGGGACCCACCCCTGAACATGCAATATTATTTCCTTCTTAAAAAAACTCTTGAGGTCCTTACTGTCACAAAGTAAATCTTTGTGACTGTGAGAATGAACCATGTACTCAGTTTTATTTCAGAAAAACAATGTGCCTCGACTATATGAATTCTGGAAAACAGTGAACTAATCAGAGGAAGGATTTTGTCTAATGTCATGGTAGAGGAAAGAAGCTGTGTTCTCCCTCTAGTTTCACTTGTGGCTAATATTGACTTATATTAGTACACACCTACACAAGCTTGTCGGCAAATGTCAGCCTTAATTGGGATTCCAAACAGTGAGTACATGCTGTGTGTGTGATGAATGCAAATCATTTCTGTTAACATAAGATACAAGCAATGTCTCTGGATGGGAATTCAGGGGGCGGGGGATGATCACTTTGCTTGGTTAAAGTAATCATTGACTTCCCAATGCATTTAACTAATATGTTTTTAAGTCTCTAGTGAATGTACAAAGAACAGAGGAACAGATGGGCTGAAGAATCTAATGCAAATAAATGAGTAATCATAAACACTGGGTTCCAAGATAGCCATATTTTTAACAATGTTTTGTGCTTTCCCATCAGGTCCAGGGGAGTCACAATTGTTGTTAAAGAGAAGAACACCAGTGCCCCCCATTGGCACATGTGAGTTTGTTTTCCTTTCTAGTATGCCTAAATAAAGATTGGAAAACCACATTAGATTCTCCTGCAGCCATAATAGCGGGGATTGAAATCAGTGTTATATGAGTTCTTTTCTCCCACCTCTAAGTGTGTAGTAGAATTCACCTTGGGTTGTGTAACAACAGAAGATTTCATATTTTCATGTACGTGCACCACACAATTGACTGTAGATGGTCAATAAATAGAGAATCTTCTATATTACAGTATGAGAAATGTTTTACTAGCCATCATGAAGGCAGAAGAGAAAGTGCACAACAGACATTTTTGTCTACCATAATAAATACTCTAGTTCTTAAAAAGATTCAGCCACTATTCCCCTTCCCCCCACCCCACAAAAAAATGTGAAAAAATATAGTTGTCTAAGAATAAAAGGAAGGGGCTAGGATTTCCAACAGAAAATTCCCAGTCCACTTACTTACAATTACCTTGAAAATTCTTGGGGTAAATACAGCAGTACTATTGTAAAGCCCCTGTAGGTCCATAGTACAGATATAATAGCTGTCATTCTTGAGAAACAAGGATAATTAGACTAGTTTCCCTTAAGCATGCTTACCCAGAAATTACCACAGTATGGCAAACTCCAAAACACTTTACATGGATGAAAGAATGAAGACAGTTCTTAGTCGATTAACAGCAATGTAAAATATTTTTAAACATATGCATGGTTTTGCATGTATTTTTTTCAGAAATGCATCACAAATCTCACAAATGTGGAAACTATGAGAAAAGAATGCATTTTCTTTCACAATGAGTCTTGGGAGATGCAAAATGGATACTATTATCAAGAATGTTTTCTCAAAAAAAAATCTATTTTTTATTCCTAAAAGTGACCAAACCTTGGGAAAAATGTGATGTATGCCAAGTCCACACTATGACATACCACTGATCTAGTCTGTGTTATAGAAGTAAGGGGAAACATCTAGCCCATGGCACTAATCCAGGCCATGTGAAATTTCCATCCAGCCAAGCAGATTTTTCCTGGTCTTATCACTAAACAGTGATTGGAGTTAAGGGACAGCCTCTTCTTTCCACGCTGCAGTGAAGCAGTAATAATTACAATGTTTTTGCATCCCTCTCATATCTAAGGCCATTTTCACACTACAATGTTATAGTGCTATTATTCCACTTTCAACGTCCTGTGGTATTCTGGCAATGGTACTTCACTGAGGCCAAAGAGCTCTCTGGCTGAGAATTCTAAATGTTTCTCCTTAAACTGCAAACCCCAGGATTCCATAGGGTGTTGCAAGTGGCATAATAGTACTATAAGGATATAGTATGGAAATAGCTTTACTGTGGTTTTGCTAATCCCTGAGCAAGGGAACAGGCAAAAACAACACAGGAGACATACAACTACAGGCAATGTTGAGAGTGGTGGCCTTTTTTGCTCCCATCCACAAACACCATAAATCCTGATTACCTGCATTAGTTGTTATGCTGCATGTGATAACAGTTTTACCGCTTCAGGTAGTACGCTGTTATTTATTGTATTGTTATGTTTTTACTGCCAGGGATAGTGAGAAGAGTTTTTGAGGTTTTGCGCCTCCTATACCAAAATATCATTTGTGGTTTTGAATGCTATGTACATGTTGACTTAATTGAAGGGGCTTGGGTGTCATTGGCTTCTCCACCTCAGCCAACAAAGTGCCTTTGAGCAAGCCTACAAATAATACTGCAAATAGTAATAGTGCAGCCTGTGAGAAATCACTTCACTATGGCTCCTGCACAGCTTGGTTTGTGTTTCACAAAATAGAGACAAAATCTAGGAGCAAATGGAACCTGAGACACAAGGTTGCATCAGACATGTTTGCTTCATCTATTTTGTATCTGCTTGTTGCTCCAGGGGTTTTGCTGTCACCAGCTCTCTTGAGTCTGCAGTCTGCTGACAGGAGTGATAGCCCATATCTACAGTATGCCTCCTATTTGCTCCACAGGTGCTTGGGGAAATATTATCATCCGTAGACATTCCATTTCCATTACAAGCCAATGCCTGAAGAAGAACACTGCTTTTTCAGTCTCAACTGTACAGACTGTGTGTGGCAGAGACAGAATTTCTCCCTTTCATTCTGGAAAGCTTTCAATCTGAACTATAAAGTACGGCAACAGTAAGGTGTTTGGCTATGCTGGTTGCCTGCTTTCTATCTCATACATGGCACCGGAGTTCTGAGGTCTATGCTGAGAATTTGTCATCACAAGCTAAACAGACCTCAACTCAGCACAGAGATAAGTGTACTTAAGGCTCTTGTGGTTGTATTGGAACACAGTCATTATATTTACTCAGCTCCTAAATATCAGTAATTCTTTAGGTTTTCAAGTATTCTGCCTCACACAGAGACACACACACACACACATACAGGTCATTATCAACTGTTCTGACACTTGCAAGATTTAAGATTTCAAAGATTAAGATTCAATGGTACTTTTTTTGTTGTTGTTAACTGCCATCAACTTGACTTCGACTTATGATGACCACATGAACAAAAGACTCCAAGGACCCTATCATCAACAGCCCTACTCAGTTCTTGTAGACTCCGGGCTGAGCTTCTTTGATTGAGTCTATCCATCTGTAATACAGTCTTCCTCTTTTCCTACTGCCTTCTACCTTACCAAGCACTATTGTCTTTTCTAATGAGTCATGTCTTCTTATGATATGGCCAAAGTATGACTGCCTCAGTTTAGCCATCTTTGCTTCTAGGGAAAGTTCAGTCTTATTTGCTCTAAGACCCATTTTGTTATCTTTTTAGCAGTCCACGGTATCCATTCAAGTCTTCTCCATCACCCATTTAAAATGAGTTGATTTTCTTCCTATCAACTTTCTTCACTGTTCAGCTTTCATAATCATACATAGGAATTGGAAATACAATGATATGGTGAATCACAACTTTAATCCTCCGAAGTCCTTCTTATTTCTTGATTGCAGTTTCCATTCTGATTAATGAGTGACCCAAGACAGGGAAAATCTTGAACTATTTCAGTGTCTTCATTGTCTGCTTTAAAGTTATGTAAATCATCTGTGTTGCTATTTTTGTTTTCTTAATGTTCAACTGTAAGCCTGCTTTTGCACTTTCTTCCTTGACTTTTTTCCACAATCATTCCAAGTCTTTGCTATTTTCTGCTAATAGTATGGTTTTCCCTGCATTTCTTAAATTGTTGATGTTCCTTCCACCCAATTCTTATGCCCTTTCTCTGAGTTTAATCCTGCTTTACCTGCACTAATTGTTTTATGATATGTTCAGCATACCAATTAAATAGATAGAGTGATAAAATGCAGGCTTGCCTGACCCTCTTGACAATGGGAAATCATTCTCTTATGTATTCTATCCTGACAATAGCCTCTTGTCCTGAGTACAAGTTACAGTTCCCCAAAAATATCACAGAAGCAAAATGTGAAGCACATTCATTAGGTTCTTCTCTAGGTAAAACATCTGAGAAACTTAGAGGGAAACAAAAAAGTTTCAGTAAGGTGTTTTAGTCAATAAGTGGTAAGATTTCTCTGGAGGCTCCAGGCATCAACCAAAAAAGGGCTCTCTTTCCTCATAAACATGTATGATCATCTTGAACAAAAAATGTTGTGCCCCTGATCCCCTCCTTTCCCCCCCCCCAAAAAAAATCACCACCAACATGGACAAGAGCACCTTGGGACTTTGAGGATAATTTTGCTATGCTTCCTCCAGCTGTGTTAGACCTCAAAGGGTTCTTAAAAAAAAATCTATTCAGTTTCACTTTTGAAAGATAAATCTTTCCTACCCCTAAAACATCTGGGCTGAACATAACAACATCATTTTATTCTCTTTTTAACAAAGTCACAGCAAACAAGACTACTGCAGTACAATAAAACATAATAAAATTTCCATACTAAATTAAAACTAATTATATCCATATACAGTATATTAAAACATTTTCTCCAAACAGTGGAAGAAGAGCAGCTCATTATAAGCTTCCCTAAGAGTAATTTCACTGTTCAGGAAACCCAGGACTCATTCAAATGACACAATTGTTTATTTGTTTTCTGTGCTTTATGTCATTTCTGACTGATGGCACCCCAAGGCAAAACTATGATGGGTTTCTCATGGCAAGATTTGTTCAGAGAAGGTTTTGCTATTTCATCCTCTGAGGCTAAGAGAGTGTAACTTGCCCAGTGAGTTTACATGGCTGAGCAGAGTTTCAAGCCCTGGTTTCCAGGGCCCTAGTCCAATACCCAAACCATTACATCGTGCTGGCACTATGACTCCATTTTAATTGTCATTGTTCCATCCTATCAAATCCTGGGATTTGCAGTTTCATGAGGTATTTAGAATTCTCCATCAAAGAACTCTAAACTTCTATCAAACTAAAAAAAAAAGCTTCACCCGAGGATTCTATAAGATGCAGCCATGGCAGTTAATGTGGAATTAAAGCTCTGTAACTGTGCATTGTGAAATAGGCTTCAGAGTATGATACCTCCTATAACAGTTAATTTAGTTTTCCACATAAATTTTAGGCTTTAACTTTGACCCAGACTTATTAACCAAAGTGGCAAACCTTGCCATTAGACTATGACACATTTATCTTTTTCTGATAATGATATCTTTAATTTTTCCTGTTTTATTCTTCCTGGAAATTATTCTAAAATGGGCTGCAGTTTTTCCTATTCCACCAAAAACAGAGAATACCAAGTACCCTACACGCTAAGTCCCCAACAGATTTGTGATCACAAAGACAAACTCTTTCTTAATAAAGAGCCCCATTACAGTGTCTTTCTAACTAGGCAAGCAGTAATATGTCCAAATGGGCCTTCATAAAGGGCTTTCTATAACCAAAAATTGTAATATCAATTAAACAGGATGAGAGGATGAAAAGAAGAAGGGCAATTCATTCATAAATGCTGACACATAACAATCCTACCTCTGTTTGAACAATCAGATTTCTCAATATTTGTTCAACTGAGAGTCTGACAGCATAAAAATCAAGAGTTCTTACGTACTGCTCTGAAAACCCAAACTTACCAGCTACACTCAATACAAAGCTCCTCCATGAATTGAGTGCCTTCTCATCATAAGCCGATATTTTAAAAATCTGAAGGGCTACCGAATAAAATCTTCACCCAGTAATTTATTATTGTTTTACGTACCAAAGTCATTACTGATGGTAGGGATAATTTAGGACTAGCTAAGGCTGTTACTGCTGAGCGAGGAACAGGAAAAAAGAAATGAAGATATTTGCTTTATGCAATTTCTGGTGATTATAATTTAACAGTCTCCCAAGCTGCAGCTTCATATAGTATCTGTAGAGGAAGTTTTATTTTACAGATTTCCACATTTGGAGGAACCAAATCTTGGTGGCTGCTTCTAGGCTATGGAACGCTCTGGCAAGGGAGGCTGAGTTAGCCTCCTCTTTGCATTCTTTTTGCCAGCAAGAAAGATCTTCTTATTTAAACATGTGTTCAGCTTTTAAGTGACTGGGGTAGTGCAACAGGTGTGCTGGTCCTTAATGTAAAATCTCTCAATGTAAGATTTTAATGTGCTTTTAACTATTCTAAATTAATGTTTTTAAGTGGATTGTGTTTTCTTTTTTAAATAGTAGTATTTCAGACTGTTTTAGCTAGATAGTTTTAACATATGGGTTCCATATGGAAGAAAAGCAGAATTTAAAATAAACAAAACAAGTAAGCAAACCAATAAACCAAGCAGCCTGCTTTGGTACTATGTAATCTGATAGTACAAAACACAGCCCTTTCAAGTTTCTGTTTAGCATAATCAATATGTGCTGTCAAAAAGCCCAGCTGATGAAACACAACCCACTTGTATTTAAAAGTTGACTCTTTTACCAATAATTTTCCAACCACTGACTATTCATGGGGTCCAAGCCTGTTGCTAAAAGCATGTTTTTAGTTTTCTCATCATTTACACTGAGTAAATTTTGCTTACAATAATCACTAACTTGTTTCAGTAACCTTCTGAAACCCTTTTGAATATATTAGCATTATATTGTTGCATGAAGCATACTGAAATATCCACCTACATTTGCTGGAAAAAAATGTGATCCTAATATAAAACTCACTTCCTCATTTAGATATAGATTGAAAAAAAATGGAGCCAAGACACAACATCGGCAAACTCCTTTTGAAGATTTAGCAAGGTTCAACAATTGGCCATGGATGCCAAATCTGAACTTGAAAGTGGTATTACTATAAAGGTATTCATTTTGCTCTAACAGCCTGATATTTATATTCAGACTAATTAGATTTCCCCATATACGATGTCTTAGAATACAGCTTTAAGACTAATAAATACAGCACAAGTTTCCTATGTGTATTTAACAACAAGATGCTCTAACAAAAAACAATGACCCATTCTCAAATGTCCTGGCTGAAATCCAATTCATTCAGGAGCATTTTTCCCCCTAGGTATCCAATCTTCCAGCTTCAGAAAGAGATACATTGCATTAAGTTTTCCCACATTATCAAGCAGACTTATTGGTGTCTAACAGGCTGGATCATTACACTCTCTCCCCATCCCTTAAAAAAGGGGTACAACAATTGAAGAGTCCCTTTCTTAGGGAAATTTGCCAGATCTACTGATAAAAGTAAATAACGTGGCTAAAACAAGGACCCACCAACATTGAAAAGCCTGCCATATATTTGAGTGATGAAATTTTCCCTGGGGACTAGCTGTTTTTAATTGTAACACTGAAGATTTTATTTCACTAACATGAGCATGGGTGAAAATGTTGATAGTGTGAATATGAGGGTTTCAGCTACAATGTCTATCTGAAATGTCTCGTTAAATAGTTTTACACAAATATCTTCCCAATGTGCCATAGATATAAAATAATATGATTCACAGTGGCCTTTGCTCTCCCTAAATGACACAAGGGGAATTTCTGAGTTGAAGCGAGAGGGTGGTAGTTGGTGGTGGTGGTGGGAATGGCAGCCTCTGAGGTCCTCTGAGAAGAATATACAGCTTTCAGATTTCTGGAATTTATCCAGTCTAGTCTCGGTGAAAACTTTTTACTTCTTCCCATCCTCTGTAAGGGGAACGCGCACACACACACATGCGCACGCGCGCGTGCACACACACACATATGAGAATGAGGATAAATAATGTCCCCCAAGCCCACAGGATAGGAGGAGGACAAATCAAAAGGTGAGGGGGGCTGTCTAATATAGAACAATGGTAAAATACCCCAAAATTTCTCTTTATTTTCAGAAAATGAAATGTGATTGCATTCCAACCTTTTGAAATTCACATGAAAACTAAAGAATCAGATTTAGCAATTATGCTTACTATTAAAAATTTACCATCACCACCACTACCACCACCACCACTATCTAATCATACCATGTAGCCATTAGTAATTACAAGAACTGTGATTATTTTTAGTAATATCAGTAAGAATAGTCAGAAGATATATAGAGGAGTGTCTCCCCTTCCACCAGAAAACACTTTGTGTATAGTGTTTTGCAATATTGGAAGATAGGGTGATAAGACAAAGAGGTCACTTAAGGCTACTGGATAAACATGTGCCAAAGCAGTATTTGAAATAAAAAACTTTTCTAAGGTGCTGAGTATCCATTTGATTAATATCAAGAGCCCATCAACATGCTCAGCAATTCATCTGTAAACTCCTAGTGCAACATGTGTTTATGGGCATATTAAAAATTACAGAGTAATAAACTTCATTCTTTCTTGTATAGGCCCCATTGAGAAATTCCCTTAAGAGACAAATGATAAAGCACCAAGCAACACATGTATAAAGCAAACCCTGTGAACCTGTTAAATTCATTGAAGAGTTCACACAAAATGCATGAATCCCCACTATATACAAATTTGCATGAGTTTTCAAAATGTGTTTTGTAAAGTTCATTTTATGAGACTATTAAGGAAACCTGGGACGTTCTGAGAGTGAGACATAATGCACAACAGTGACATTTTACAAAGACAATAAGCTAGGGGTAGAAATCAACAACCAATTTTAGCATAGAAAGTAGTTGGCAAAATATATATCAGTATCAGGAAAGACACTGTTCGACTTCTCATGGTAAATCATGAAGTGGGAAGTTAAAGTTTTGCTTATGATCTGATGAAACAACAGATATGGAATTGGTGAGTTGACCAAATATTAAAGCATTTTGGACAGCAGAATGTTGTTGGAATTCATTAGGAACCAAAACATAAGAGCACTTAATCCTAGTTATTGTTCAAACTATATACATCTATGGAACTTTTGGATGCATTTGGGAAGAGTGGTGGGAATAAAGGACTAGGTAGAGTAGAAACTCCTGGCAGTGTAGAAAGAGAGGTATGGAACACCAAATGGCCTTACTCCTTACTTCTGCATATTTAAGGTGCTATTGGTATAGGGTCATTTGTGTATAAGTTGCATACTAATAATCCATTACTTAATTTTTTGCAGGAGTGATGTGTTTAGGGATGTGAAAACCTCTGTTTCTGTTTTGTTCAGTTCCCATGAACCCCATCTACATTTCTGTCTCATCCTTCTTTCATCTTGATTTGCAAGACTTTTGTGTTTTATTCCTATACTGAAATGCATGCACTCTGAATGTATTTCACCTGAAGTACGCATTTATTTATGCAATTTTCCATATTTCTGTAATCATTTCACTACATGACTACAGTAATTTTTTTCTGCATTTTTCTTATGTGGGGATCTAATTCTTTGCTAATTTCATTTTCAAAGGAAGCAATGAATAATTCAAAAACTGTGCACTTTTTGATGTGACGCCTATTTGCTGTTGAGGACTCAGTCTGCATACAGTTCTGCCTGTGGAGCTTTTGCACAGAAAACAGCAACGTCTATGAAGGAAACAGCATTTTCTGCAAAGAAATTGCCTGCATGAATGCTTATTTCTATACATAAAATGACATATTTTGGGACTTATTCTGCACAATATCCAGTTTTTTGTACACAGAATAGTAGTTTGTGTATTTTTATGCACAGATAATAGTAGGAAAGAGGAGGAGGAGGAGCAAGGGGGAAGATTCTCATCATTCCAGGATTCTCCTCATCATAGTTTCCTCACCTTCGAGAAACACATTTTTGACCATTTTTTGAATATCTTAAAGTATATTTTCCTCATTCTTAGTTGGGTACATTTTAGCCATTTACAGATTAAAATACACACACTGTTCTGCAAAGTTTTATTTCCCAGAAATATCCTGGAAGGCTTTCAAATGAATGAATGCTCAAGGCAAGGTGCACAATTTCTCACAACAATGTGCATGCCTTGGAAGGTGTGATAATGCTCTTTTCATCGAGGCTGAATTCCAAGAATTTTTTCCCCCATCCTGATATAAATTACCTGTGGTAGTCTTCATGCATTCAGATGTGTATGAGGAGGCATTTATATCTTATCCATGTGAAAATTTGATGTGGGGGAAATACAGATAAGAATGGGAAGAAAACAGGCTTATCTTGTCCCAACCACCACCTCCCACCACATCTGCATTATCTGAAAGGAACAAGGAGGCTCATCTATGTTTACTTCTTTTAATCTATGCCCTGCCCATGCAACATTTACAAAGGACGGGGTTCAGTTTGAGGAGGCTGTATGAGTGAGTTACTTCTCCTTACTCACGTATGGCAAATGCCTGACTTGATTTATTTTGCATTTAGAATAGGTATCACAAGCTTTGATGGGGTTGGAATTTGGGACTTGATAGGGTTGGGGGTAGGGACAGTTGCCTGAACCAAAGGTAGATTAAAAGAAGAATGACAAAATTACCATACCATATGGAATGTTAAAATTATAAAGAAGTGTAATGCCCAGCTTTGGAATGAAAATCAAATATATTAACAAAGGTTCAGTGTCAGGTTGTTTACACAGGAGAGAGAGTTTCTCTGTTTTTGCCAGAGAAACTCAGTGATTTGTTGAGATGCTATGTGCAGTGCAAATTCACCACGGAGTTGAAAATCAAATTACACCATTGCCTGACAAAGTATTCCTGCCATTGAGTGCTTTACAGTGGAAGTGATTTTGTATGGTTTCTGTCAACATTTTAACAAGCTGTGCTTTGAAATAATAACATATGATAATACTGACTGAATAATAGAGATGCAGATGTTGGCTTATTTTCCTGAAGCACACAGAAACATAAGTATTATTCTTGTTGGGCAAGATTATGATTATTATAATGCACATTTGTTATGATTCTTCACATTTCAGGATCTTTTCATGCAAAATTCAAATTAAAATCCCATGCTTTTTGTGCAGAAATCAATGTAGTTTGCACCAAAAACTGCATTTCGCTCAAGGCCATTGTTATGTACAAAGTCTTTTTCATGCAAAGATAATGGTCAAGAACCTGCATTGTGGGACACATATGCATCCCTATAGCTACTTCTTCTGATGCTACCTCCTAAATGCCCACATTTTAAGCAGTACAGCACTTTCTTGTTTTTGGAAAGTGAGAACATCAGCAGTGATGCACCCAGCTATTTTCCTTTAGATGAAAATACTGCAATAAGTACTGGTATGGACCTCGGGGGATCCTTAGATTACCTCACTCTCTTGCCTTTTCCACACCGGATAAATAAAATGAGGTAGCGCGAGCTCTGACAGACATCGCCCACACCTTCGAGTGTGCTAGCTCGTACATAATTGGCAAGCTCCACACCTTAATCCGCCCAGCTAAGTCGCCAACAGTCAGCACGCAAGCTTTTTAAAAAACGGGGAAAAGGTGGTTTTTTTTCCAAGAAACGTGCTGATTCGTGCATGATGTAATCGGAGGGCGGGCTGTGGGCGTGGACAGCTTCAGCAGTTGGTCCGCCCCACAGAGAGCAGGACGGTCTCGAAAGCAGCTTTCTGCAGCCAGAAAAGGGGAAAAGCTTTCTGGTATGTGCGATTGATCCTAAGAATGGGGTTTTTCCTTGATTTTAAGATTACTGTATGTGTGCATTGGGCTTCTGCCACCACGTCCTGCGCGTCTGCTCCTGGACTCACCATCTTCTCGGGCGTGGGATGCGCCATGAGCAGCCTCCAAGCAACGGTACATAAAAGCTTAAGTCCTCCACAGCATTATCAATAGAGGCCAATCGCCGGTGCCTCCTCGCGCGGTCTGTAGCCCATAGATGTCCCAGTTCAGTCAGCACAAGTCCAAAAAGCCAGAATACGGCTAAAATGGACCGTTCAACTTCAGGAAACACCTCTTCCTCCATCGCTCACAGGGAAAGATAAAAGCAGAAAAAGGGCGTGGAAACCCACCAGAGATAGGGAGCAAAAATGCACTCCACCCAGCTATGGCGCGGAAAACCATTCCCCCGGGATAGGACACGAAAATAAAAAATCGTCACGGTTTATTTCAAGGCTAGCAGGAGGAATGGGAGGAGGGAGTCATTGTGGGAGGAACTGCGGGGCATGACGTGAGCACGCACATCATGACGCACGGGGCCATTTTTTAAAAAAAGAGCTGCCGATCACATCCACTGTGCGAATTCCACGGAACGTGTGGAAATGGCAATAGACCGTTGTACAATATGTTCGCGGTAGCACGGACAAAAAAAAAAACAAACACCTGGAAGCGTCGCAGCACGAATTCCACGGAATGTGTGGAAAGGGCCTCTGAAAACTTGGAAATATCCATATATGCAGGGAGACCAACAAAGTGGAGTCTTTTGTTGTTCTGCGGTTGGAAGAGAATTCCAAACTATACAATGGCTGAAAAACAGAGTTGTGAGGTCATAAGGAAGAATTGTGACAGTGAACTTATTAACAGGGTGCCAACCAAGCCCTAAAATGTGAATAATCTCTTCTTTGGGATGTCTTTATATGTTCAGGATGAGAAATTTGGAAGTATTCTTTGCATCCTTACTGAAGAGCATGGTCATAAGGAATTGTTACAGAACACAGAAATAGACTTTTTTTTCAATGAAGATGTAAAAATGTGCTATGCAAATTTTATAATAGCAGCAGAGTTGAACTATCTCCTACAAGCATAGGAAAGTAAGATGGAGTTTAACATGTGACTGAAAGTCAATAAATATTTCTGCTCCACATACGCATGATGAATGCTGGTTGGATAACTTTTGTACAGATATTTGACAGCATCTGTAAAAATATTTTTCAAAGGTGCTAGACAGTAATTTGGCATCATCAGTTGCTGACCGACTGGAAATAAAGAGACACTTTATTTTAATTATTAATCTCTTTAATCTTGAAATCCCTGAAATGTGAAAGAGATGAGGGGAAGCTAGTGTGGGAGCAGCTGAGGCAGGTGGTTCTCTTAGGCTTCCTTTCCAGCTTCCCCTGGGTGAAACACCTGAGTCTCAGGGAGAACCTAAAAGCTGGGTTGTTCCCCAGCCAGCCCACCCCCAAGCTGCATGACTTAAAGTGAGGACTCAACTCCCAGGCCAGACCCAAGCAAAGTCTCCTTCCTCACCCCCAGGTCACATGATTTCAAGTAGACAGATAGAGAGCACACACCTTCACCAAATGGGTGCCATAGGTGTTCACTGAAATCCTACTTATCTTCCCCCACTACCTGTCAGGTGATTGACTATTTAAGACATCACCCACAGCCAAATATCCAGCTCCCCAATCAACAGTGTAAGACAGACAACAAAGACATGGAAAGGGGAAAAAAATCCAACCTGACTCTGAAGTGACCAGCAAGCTTGCAGTGTATCAAGCATGAGAGGCAGTCTGAATGAATGAGTAATCATTGCTAGATGTGTAAGAAATACTTACTGGGAGTTGCACCTGAATGTGCAACCATCAGGAAAAAGGGATGGACATGCTGCTGTGGCTAGTCAGATAAGAGATGTTTAGATTCCTTGAGAAATCTTCTGCTACTTTTATTTTTATTTTCTTTAAAATGTTTGTTTTGCTTAATAGAAACCTAGAATTTTTCTTAGCGACAAATTTGTAAGCACCTCCCAGAAAGAATGGGTGTTCAGTCCTGATAAGCTTTGCTTTTGCTTAACAATACTACAGCACATGGTGCTTCCAGACTATACAGTGCAGGGCATGAATCTTTGGGTTTCAGGAGCTGTCAGTTAAGAATGTCCAACTCTCAGAATTGGCCAGATCTCAGATGAAAACAAGATGCTTTCCCAATGGAAAGTGTATTTCAGCACTGTCACAACACTACACTTTCTTCCTGCTTCTATGGAAGTGTCCAACATCATACATTGTTGGCTGGGAGAGTGTTACTCTAATTTTCTTTTTAAAAAATTAAAAAAAAATAAGCACTGTCCAGTGGAAAAGGAAGCTTTGCTCTCTACAGTCAACATTTCAGATAAGAAGTCAATTAATTGGATTGCATCTCATGTTTGCATTAATGGAAATTTTTTCCTCTTCCTCTATTCCATTTATTAAACTTGGTTTTGTTCTGAAAAAAAAAAAAAGATGTTCTAGACATTTTAAATGGGACTCTGTGAGCTGTGATGAATGACAGCTAAAATATAAGTATTATATTTTATTTGACAATGTTAATAAACAACAGGGTTGGTTTATGCTAAGGTTTAGTCATGTGGCAACGTAGGTCAGCCAGGTACTAGAAAGGAACTGCATTGCTGTTCAAATTCTCAGGCAAAGTTGAATGAGTTAAATAATTTAAAAAGTGAATCATGCCTGAAAATTAAAAATTAGACTTAATTTGACAATGTAATTATCATATAAATTTAAATAATATTCCAAAGGTAAGAAAAAAATAGGATGAATTGACATTCTAATACTGTTTGCCAATGTGATGATAAAATATCAACGCTAAATAAATATATCTATAATGCATTGAAATTTGTGTAATGCAAATATAATATAGTATCTTTATTTATATTCTTATGATCTCTTATGAGCTCTACATCTGATATAATAAAAGGGTGCTAAATGGTAATATATCTATTATGCAAATACAAAAATTGCTAGTAAAATCTATGACTCTAATCTTAAATAGTGTGTTCATAGCAGCTGAAGCTGTACATGGATTTTGCACATTTCTGTTCAGCAGTTTGGTAAGGATGTTGTCATTCCATGATCAGGTGTTCACCAGGAAATAGGAAGTGGGAGAAATTGAGCTAGGTATCCTCACCCATCTTCTGAAATATTTATTGACAGGGTATCAGTTTTGCCTGTCTGACTACATATGGCTTCATCAGCACATAGTAAGTCATACACAAACACACACATATTATAATACCAATCAAAACAACATCAAAGTCAAAGTCATCTGTTCCTATCCAATGGCTTCCTGCAGTTCCTATATCAGTTGGAGCATACACATGACTGGCCACATTTTTTTAATGAAAGTTTTCAGATGCAAACATTTTTCACTCTCTTGAGTAGATATACACCTGATTATGTTGCCATAGCATGACTGCTTCAGAATACAGGACACCTAAACAAAGTCAGTTTAGTTCTGACTCCATTTTTTGGTGGTTAGAAAGGGGGGAAAATGATGCAGTAATGAGAAAATCAACCTAAAAGTTGGAAGCTAATGTACCTGACCTAGAAAGACCACTGCTAATTAAAACAATATCCCTAGGCTGATGATGGCAAGGAAGACAGCAAGTAAACTAATCAGTGTGTGTGTGTGTGTGTGTGTGTATGAGCATGATCTGGAGCTCATTAAGGTCAATGGAGGATTCTAACTACATTCAGTGGTTCATGATGTGGAACACTTCCAACAGCTTCATGATGTACAAGGCATACACTACACACTCACCCACTTCCAAGCAGATATTTGTGCACAATGCTTTCTATTTTAGGAATGGTGGACATAAAAGAAGTGCACCTAAGCTAGCATGTAAACTGAAACGAACTCTTTCTACTTGAGTGATGCTTTCTACACATATGTGGACTTGGGTCAAATCATAAGTTGCTCAGAATCTAAGTACAGGCAAGTGATAATCATGAGATTGGAAATGTAACACACAGAGACAGTGGTATGATTCTATGGCCATTTCCGCACCTTACCTGATCCTGTTGTCCTCACATCGTAATTCCAGCAGCACCTTTGCTAGGAAGGGAGCATAACAGAATGCTTCACTCCACACCTGATCAGCTCCCTGAAGAAGGGAGCGCGAACAACACACGCCTGCCTTCCGCAGCACAGCCGGGCTCTTTTCCATGCTGCACTGGGGAAGGAAGTGCCTCCATCACACTTCCTGCCCTTCTCTATGACCAGGAAGGATGGGAGCATCCCACAATCATGAGCGCTTAATGGATTTATTCTGTTAAGTGAATATTCTGCAATTGTGATGGGTGAGGGCGGGATGGCAGCAGGTCCACGACAACACTGTGCAAAAGCACAACCCACAGACCACTGCCATCCCGCCCCCATAACAGGACCACAACACCATGTGGAAATGGTCTTTGACTTATCATCATTATATATTCAGATTACTAGCAAGTCTACAAGAAAGCATCTGAGCAATTTCAGTTATATTTCAATATATTGGGGGAAAGGAAAAGAGTTTGATAAAATTAGTAAAATTTCTCAAGGACCAACTAATGCATCCATAGCCTCTTTAGAGTATGATTGAATTATACTGTGTGACCTCAAGAACTGAATACTAGGATATTCTAATATGAGAGTGCTTGGATATCCTGTTTGCTCTCAGACAGCTACACATTTCCTATTCAACTAATATGTCACTTGAGAAACAGCTTTATACACTGTTATGAAGGCCAACCACATTGCTTAGTTCATTATAGGCATTTATATTCCCCCCAACGCTCCTACTAAACTAAGTTTCTGAAAAGGTGATTTCAAAAATGTTGCAAACACTGCTAATGCATTTTCCATGTCTTAAAGTCTTCACCTTTTCTTGTTTTTGCTCATTTTTAATGTACAGATCCTAATCTGGCATCTACATATACTTGCAGGTCTTAAAACATCTATAGATAAAAATGGAAAGTTGATTTTCTATGATGGCGATATCTATAATGTAGAGAAACATAATAATGGATGAAGGAAGAACCAAGATAGAGAAGACTAAGAAGAACTGCCTTAGATGCATTACATTTTTAAAACTCCCAATGGTAGATCAATACAGCTGTTCAAATACAATGGAAGACACAGAATTCTTGAAAAATGGCAGGACACCTGGGAATGTGTCAGTTTTACGACCATTTCCTCCATCAAAACCTTTGTAGCTATATAAATACGTGTCAGGTGCTTCAGAAGTAAAGCATTGTGGCAGTCTATCCTTTTCCCCACCTCTGGAAATGAAATAAAGTCACTGATATAATTCTTGCCTATTTTTAATCAGTCCAAGAGATGAAAACAAAAACTGAAAAGCCATGTCAACTATATACTACTGGCAAGAAAAACAAAGGATGACTAAAATCACAGGGGGAAAAAAAAGACAGTGTCTGGAAATTGCCCCTTTAAATTCTTCCTCTGTAATGGCTTAATGTAGGGGTGCTCAAAGTTCATGAACCTATAAATATAGGTCAGATACAATTATTATATCTCACTAGAAAAAGGGTCTGACTTTCATATTATCTATCTATCTATCTATCTATCTATCTATCTATCTATCTAGGCTCAATACATTTTATTACCTGCCAGTGGTAGCTGATGGCTCCAAGATCAGTGGGATGATGAGCCAGATCGAGATTTCTGTTCAAACTTTATGCACTATTCATGTGCTAAAGCTTGTCTAGAGATGGGATTCAACACCTGAACTGCTCCTTTAAAGTTCAGACTGCAACACAGAATATATTCACCATCCATTCATCATCCTTCTTCTACCAGCAGCACTAATATGTCTCCAGCTGCTGTTGTGACACATCCCCTCTCCTCATATCTGAGATCAGCTGAAAACTCAACACAGTCCTGTATTCAAACATTGT
Organism: Iguana delicatissima; assembly: GCA_948472985.1. Lineage (NCBI taxonomy): Eukaryota > Metazoa > Chordata > Lepidosauria > Squamata > Iguanidae > Iguana > Iguana delicatissima. The sequence continues at coordinate 189,638 of CAOKZL010001457.1, read as the reverse complement.
TTTGACTTTTTCTGGGAGAGAAAATGAATTAAAGAAAATACCTTGAGGTACTTTCCTTGTTCTTCCCTCTTTAGGTAAACCAAGGGTTAATGAGGTGTTGGGATTAGCTTACATTTTAGTGTGGGTCAACATCACAGGTCACAGGGTGAGAATTGACCAATCAAAAAGGAAAGAGGTGAGCATCTTTGGGATGCTTCTAGATGCTTCCAAGGAGAAGTTATAAAACTTCTTGGGAGGTCATGTGGCCGAGAGAGAACAAAGGGAGAACAAAGGGACAACAAAGGAACATCTTAGAGATGGGATCTGTGCCAGTAGTAGGCTGCAGGCCCCATGCCTCGCCTCCTGGCCACATTCCTCTTTTAGACCATCTAAGACTGTGAACCTAATTGTGAGTAACTAGAAATAAGATAGTTAGTCGCGTTAGGGCTGTTTATTATTTTTGGAGTTGGCTGATCTTAAAGAATGTATCTGTGTTTTTGTAACTACTTGTAACTAAGTGTACCTGGGAGGGGGGAGCCTCTCACGTGTATTATTGTCTTGTTTATTTGCATGCCTTGAATAAATGCTTTTCTGTAAAACCTCTGTTTCCTCTCCATTCCCACGCCATCCTTCGGCACACACTGGATAGGACTTCTCTCACTCAGAAGGGGGGAGGTGAGAGGGAAGTGTAAGTACAGCCAACAGCTCTCTCCCAGGGTCTACAATTTATTAATTTATCACATCAAATTGATATCTCCACGTGGCTAATATTAGAAATCATTCCATGTGTCTGACAGGGTCACTGAAAGTGCACGCAGGCAGAAAAGCTGAAAGGTGGAAGTTAAAACTTTGGTCAAGCCAAAGTGACTCAGACCCAATCTGTGATGTAGCCAGGGATCCCTGGAAGACATTCTGACCATCAAACAGACAAAAGGGCCCTTTTGCACTGATATAGCAGCTCAATAGAATCACAATCAGCCTGCCTAATGTGGGCAATTTCCACTCTACCTGGGCCTTTTGTCTCATTTGGGCAGTATCATTCACAAAGGACTGAGAAAACATTCAGCCGGAGATGTTTGTCATTGAAGGCTTTTGATCTAGCCTCCTGTACTATTGTTTTCCCAGAGAGAGAACCAGCCCTCCAGGTATATTTTTTCTATAAAAACCCCATGTTTTTATCTGTTCGGGGGTTCATTCACATTTTCCTCCTGAATCCCTGTCAGTTTGTCTTGCCTCACCCCCCCTCTTCCCCCATTCTGAGTTTCATCACTTTGAATCTCCAGTTTTTCAACATTGGCTCCCTTGGGCATTAAATCAAGGTAGAGTATTGCCTCTGAACACCCCAAAACAAAATCCCTATCAATTTTCCTTACTTTCTTTTTCTTTAGCTCTTGAATGAATGCGTGAGGGTGTTTGTTGTTGTTTGCTTTAATTACTGAGGGTTTAATAAAATCTTTAAACTGAACAACCTGCCTAGTTTTTGGCTTGGTCTGACTCTGTAAAATCTGGGTTACAAAGTCCTGTAGTTACCCTCCCTCTTGTAAAGCTAACGCAGTGCTCTGAGCTGATTTTCCCCACAATTTTGACAGATTTTGGGAATCTCTTAAGGGAGCCCCCTAGCAAGCAGGGTAACAGAAGGAAAGGTCCTTAAACACAGGGATTGGCAATTCACTGAACAGAGTCCCACTGTACTGTTCAGTTAATTCAGAATTCAGTGGGTGGTGGCAGCAAGATTTAGTAAATGCTAGGGGAATTTCCAGCTCCTTTTCAAGGGTGAAAGTCAGACTTGAAGGGACTGGAAATAAACTCCAGTATGACATCTCATAAGTTAGGATGCATCAAAGAGTGTGGTACGGATGCCATTCCTAATGTTTTCTCTGTCTGGTCCTTTGAGGAATGTGGTCTTAGTGGGCCCCTGTCCCTCAATGCCTATTTCTCTTTGGCACTATCAATGCCACCCATGCTTGCCTTTCCCTTTGGGGAAAGAGAGGGCAAAATGTATTGAAGTTACTACTCCTCTTTCTTGCTCCCCTTGCTGTTCTGCTCACTTGTGTGAGGCAGGCCAGGAAATCAACATCAGTAACTGAACAAAATAGGAGAAACAGAAGGGCCAGGAGAATCTGGAAATCGGAAGTGGAGCCTGGCAAGTACTCAGCATTGACAACACCTGATCCCAGCCCTGCATGACAGACAAATAAATATTACAAGCTTTACCAGGAAACTTAGGAAGTGGCATTCCTGTTATTAAAGAAGATGTTCTGTGTGCAGATGCAGGAGAAAGTGGAAAAAAAGAAGAAGAAGAGGATTACTTGACCATACTATCTATTTTCAGCATAACTACACCAGAATGAGTATAATCTGAGAGTACATGGGGCTACTTTTCAGGCCCCTGAACTGCTCCAGGCTCTACCATCTTCTAAAAATGAAACCAGAATTGACTGGAAGTCCACTATTGGTTTCAGAGCACCCCCTCTCATGAACTAACACAGACATGGCTGAATTAGTACAAAATTCCAAGTACAAAATTGCCACAAATCTAGTATTTGATAAAAGTACAGGATACTGTAGAAGAATTCAAATCCCTTCTGATGAGGCATTCTACAGACTGCCAATTGATTCTAACAATAAGGCATCAGAAAAGTTTTAAATTCATTAAAACTGTGTCCATATAATGGTAGAGATGATATGAGTGAATGGATGCATAAAATAGCAAGTCAAAAAAACAATTCTATGGGGTGGGTAAATGCAGAATGACATTTGACCTTACAGTTCTAAAGTTCTGAAACAACTAAATAGAACCAGATTTGAATGCATGCATCCAAGAGATGGATGTGTGCATAAACAATTGACATATACATTATAATATAGTGGACCCTCTGTCTATATGGGAGTTTTGTTCCAGGAGACTCCACAAATAGTAAAAACACAACGGATCACATCCCATATTGTTAAATCATGGCAACATGTATGTGAATGTGCATCTGTGTTCATGTGATCACCATTTTATACATATAGCATAACACTCCATGATTGCTCAAAATCACAGAGTAAGAGGTTGTATATATGGAGGGTCTACTGTATTTATGAAAATGTGCAGTCTTATTTTCCTCGTGTTATGTAAGGACAATTGTTAGTACAAGAAATAAATCTGTTAGATTTGGACTTCCATGAGAAAACACTCATTTTGCATTTCTGAAGATGACAAATAGAACAAATCTTGTCTCAGAAAATGAAACATTTTTATTTGGGTTGCACTGGAGAAGGCACAATGTGCATAAAGCTGTGTACTTTTGAAAAACATTTCTAAACATGTGCCCCACTAAGAATAGTTACAGTTGAAAAAATGTGCATGACAATGCATAATTTAAAAAATATATACAAATGAACAAATCTTGCAAAAATGCATAAAAAATATTGGCACAGATTGTTTAAATCATTGATTCTCAACCACTGGTCCTCCAGATGTTTTGGGCTTCAGCTACCAGAATTTGTCACCATTGACCACGCTAATAGAGGCTTCTGGGAGTAGTAGAATTAAATAGCCGGTGGATCAAAGAGCGAGAACCCTTACTTGAAAGAAATGAAATCATGATATGGCTCATGATATGAGGATGCACCCACCTCTAGTTTAGGCATGCTCCCTGAGTGAAATGGAGTGCTTGATAACATGTCATGTTTACCCCATATGTGGGACTGATGGATGACCAGATAAACAAGAATTTTGTAAAAGTTATACAAGATATGACAATGGCAGCAAGCATATTGTATATGCATAAGTGGAAAGATCCCACAATACCATCTCAAGACAATTGGATAATGAAGTTGTTCAATATGGCTGAGATGGATGAATTGATGACATTAATTAGAGAAAACTCTTTGAAGCAATTTAAGAATCAATGACAGAAAGTTATAACATAGTTAAGAGAAGTTGGAGTGGGAGACATGAAACAATTGGTTTTGAATAAAAAGATTAGAACTACTATTGTAGAATGTTATTTTGAATCTGTAAGAGTATTTTGCATTCAAAGTAAGTAACAGAGCAACCACTTTATAAGTATAAATGTAGTTTAAATTTTATATAATTATAATAATTAGTAAGATGATCATTTATGTTTGGATATTGATAGAACTTAGAGGAAATATAATAATTATTTATTGGTACCTGTTTTCTAAGGAGTCAGAAGTCAAGTGTATGATCTTATTACCCCTTTCTGATCTGTTGTAGTTGTTGTAGTTTGTATAACTAGTTAGTTGTTTAGTTTTGTCAGTAGATATGTTGGTGTGCTGTTCCGTTATATGCTGATTTATATTTACTAAATGTATCTTCAATAAAAAATGTAAAAAAGTATTTACTCCATATGTGCTCAGTAGCTATGCCAGTACTGTCACTGCAGGAATTGCACTGTAAAAAGATGAATGAAAATAAAACAGTGCTGCACTGAGAAGGGTCAAAGATGTTAATACAAAGCTACAAGGCCAATTCACTGAGGACAGAGATGCAAATCACTACTTTATTTGTTCTCATGCAGGAGGTCGGTCAAAAAATGTGTTTTTAACTCCCAATCAGGTGAAGTTAAGCAAGTTTTTGTGCATTCTTGATATTTTGCCTTTCATGGCTTTTCTGTGCAAATCTTCACTTGCACAGAAATGGTGGTTTGTGCAAAATATAGTGGTTTCCATGCAAAGATCCTTTTTTTTTTTTTTGGTGAAAAAGCATTAAAAATGTGTGCATGGGGATGGGAGCACCAGATTATTCATTTTTACTGCAGAATTTAAAAAAAATCCAAGTACTGTAGTTGCTTAACTGACAGACTTCTAAGCGTACATATATGGTGCACAGGTTCATAGACCCTCAGAGCTTCAAATATGTGAAGGCAAAGTTTCTCCAGCAAGATGATAATAAAAAGATATTTACTCCAGAAAGTTGGGTGACTTGTGGCCCTTTCACAATACACAGTCAGGGCACTATGATTTTACTTTAACTACCATGGCTGCACCCTATGGAATCCTGAGGTTTGTTGTTTGGCCAGAAGCATGAAAGGTCTCTGGCTGAGAATTCTAAATACCCACTTTAAGATGCAAATTCCAGGATTTCATAGGACAGAACCATGACAGTTAAAGTGGAAGCACAGCGTTGTAACTGTATTGTATGAAAGGACCCTTAAATAATTGTAATAATTGTAAGTGGAAATCATGGTGTTTGCTTGACGTAGTGAGATGCAATGAGGGAGGAAGTCTACAGATATTCAAATATCAGGTTTTAGGTTCCTCCTGTACTCAAACCTACTGGGAGTAACCAAGGCAAGTCAGTTTAATCCTCTATTTCTGACAAAAAATCCAGCTGTAAACTCAGAACTTCATTTATCCTGAGTGAAGGACACTGTGTTCTTCATTGTTAGAAAAGTTAGCTAATGCTTTTGACATGCTTCTCACATTTTTATGGAGTTCTGCAGCTTTCTGCACATAATTTTAACTTCTGCATTTGTATTACATTTATTTATTTTAAAACTGCTAAATTATTACCCACCCAAAGGCTTTTGTGGAACTTTGTTCAGAGGGATACGAATCTTTAAAGAGAGTTATGTAAATAACTGTCTTAACAACTTGCGCTATACATAAAAAAACTTGGAATAACACTCTGATTGTGAAAGAAACCTGGGAGTCAGGAATATTCAATAAAGCTAAATGGATTAGAGCAAAAACCATTCCAGACTGGAAGTCAAAGATCAAATGTGTGTTTGTCGAAGGCAAAGTAATTTTGATTATCATTGAAGTGCCTACTTTTCTGTAAAAAGGGGGAGAAGATGCCACTAATCTAGCTCCAAACTGATTTGCAAGCTTGCTTAGGAAGAATAACTAGCAATGCATTACCTGTGCTTAAATTTGTTTTGCTTAAAAAAAATCCTATCATTTCTTATTACTGGCTGATTACTGTATAAAACATAAAACAGCTTTGTGTCACTCTACATGGAAATTTTAAATACAAACCTTCTATGAATAAACTCATTGTTCATCTCTTCTTACTTACCTTTCTGATGCCTTCAGAAGGGTTTGCCACACAGTTATCAGCTCCATTATTCTTACTGATTGTCTTCCACAATTCAGCAAAGGTGCTGTCTTGCTCTAAGGGATTTGTTCCTTTTGCTTTAAAGTATTCATAAACAGCAGAATCCCTGACAGTTCCATAAGACACATCCATTTGTTTGGAAAGATCCTGAAATGTTCTGAAATGCAAGAATAGTTGAAATGTTAGTGGAACTTGTGAAAACAGTTCAGTTTTACTAGTTACAGTGGTGGAAAAGTCCTGTATAAAGAAAACTACAGAAACATCAGACAACCATGGCATCATCAGATGGGCAACTTATGGCTCTCCAGATATTGTTAGAATGCAAGTCCCATCAGCCAGCCTTCACCATGAGATATGCAGGCTACAGCTAATGAGAGTTGCAATCCAGCAGTACCTAAGAGTTTTGATGTTGGTCACCCTGATATCCATATCATTTGGTGTGGCATAATACAGTGGTTTGGGAAGTCTCAGAAATTTATTGGAATTATTACTTGATAATTTAGTAATAATGATTACCAATGATTAGTCTAGTAACACTGCACGTTAAGATGTCTGGATGTATCACTGAGTATCACCTAAGCATCAGTTTCCCTATTTGTCTGGATTCATAGCTATCTATAGCCCAGTTTTGACAACAGATTCTGTCAATCTCACAGCATCTCCTCTGGAAGTGAAATTGAGTAGGTCTTCCTCACTTATCCAACTTCAGATCTTAATAATAGGTAAATGAATGGTGGATTTTGTCATGTCACCAGAAACGTTTCTGTTTGGTAAAATGGATAAAGATTTGAAGAGTAAATATGGATTACTTCTTCATTATATGATAACGGCAACAAGAATATCATTTGCTCAAACCTGGAAACTGATGCACCAACAACAGAAGAATGGACTGTGAAAGTTTCTGAGTTAGCCCAAACTGCCAAACGAATGTGGGTTTTAAAGGATAGGTCAATTAAAGATATTTTGAAAGATTGGAAATCATTCATGGATTTTATGATCAATAAAAAATCTAAAGATGCAATAATTTGTAGTGAGAGACAGCATGGTGTAGTGGTTTGAACATTGGACTACAACCCTGGAGACAAGAGTTCAATTCCCTGCTCAGCCATGGAAACCCATTGGGTGACAATGGATATGTCAACACTCTCAGCTGAAGAAAACTTCATGCTAGGTTTGCCTTAGGGTTGCCATAAGTCAGAAACAACTTGAAGGCACACAGCAACAGCAGCAGCAACAACAACAAATAGCCACTAGTAATTCTAGTAGGATTGGTTAGCTAGATCTGTAATGATAGAATAACTGTTTTTAGTTTATTAATTTTTTCTCTCCTTAATTACAGTTTGGATTGGGAGAGATCACCCTTTTGTGTTTAGTAGGTTAGTGCTGAAGTGTTTTACTTAGTTTGTATCCTGTGTTTTAGTATAATGTGCTAGTATTGTCTTTTAGTTTTAGTTCCTCTTTCTAATTGTGATTCTAACTGTGGATCTGATTATCTGTTTGTTTTAAACTAATGAATAAACAACCTACAAAAAACTAAGCAGTACTTTATGAATGATAAGGGAATACACTGGAAATGTGCAGAAGAAACACGTATGAGGCTAGAATCATAGAATTATAGAATCATAGAGTTGGAAGAGACCTCAGGGACCATCGAGTCGAACCCTCTGCTATGCAGGAACACACATCAAATCATTCCCAACAGATGGCCATCCAGCTTCTGCTTAAAAACCTTCAAAGAAGGAGACTCCACCACACTCCGAGACATCATATTCCACTGCTGGACAGCTCTGACTGTCAGGAAGTTCTTCCTAAGGTTCAAGTGGAATCTCCTTCCCTGCAGCTTGAATCCATTCCTCCTTGTCCTAGTCTCTGGAGTGGCAGAGAACAAGCCTGTTCCCTCTTCAACATGACATCCCTTCAAATATTTAAACATGGCTATCATGTCCCCTCTTAACCTTCTCTTCTGCAGACTAAACATACCCAGCTCCCTAAGCCGTTTTTCATAGAGCATGGCTTCCAGACCCCTCACCATTTTGGTCACCCTCCTCTGGACATGTTCCAGCTTGTTGACATCCTTCTTGAACTGAGGTGCCCAGAATTGGACACAGTATTCCAAATGAGGCCTAACCAATGCAGAATGGAGTGGTACCATTACCTCCCTCGATCTAGACACCATACTCCTATTGATGCAACCAAGAATCACGTTGGCTTTCTTGGCTGCCGCATCACACCGTTGAGTCATGTTCAGCTTGTGATTTTACCAAGACTCCTAGATCCCTTCCACACGTACTGCTATCCAGCCACGTGTATGCTGCAGCCCAGGCATGCTGGGTTTAAAAAAAAAAAGTCATTACAAAATGCTTTCTCCTGCATGCTACGTTAGCGCAAGTTTAGAATGTATGTGGATATTTATGCATGGCACATAAAAGGCAGAAAAAGAAAACAAAATAACAATTTCACACTGAAAGCATCATTCTAATTATTGTTCATTAATTGCATACACTTAGAGCAAGACCATATCTTGTCATAATGGGCATATGGGAATGAATGTTGTCAAAGGGTGGGGTGAGGAGCTGACTCTCCTCTTCCAGGCTGCTGTCTGCCTGTTTCATGACTACAACATAAACTAAAACAAAGCTTTGATGTATGTGCGAAATCAAAATGAATTACACTGCCAAACCTCGATATGAAAATACTCTAAATTATTACTGCACCAGCCACTGCTAAATGAATATATAACTGTCACAGAAAACTAGAGATATCGCTTTCATCCAGCACATTTGAAATGGTAATTTCTTTCTTTTTGTTAGTATTTATTCACTGATGCTTTTTTAGTGTCCAGACAAACAGGGAACATTTTCTTCTCATCTTGATCATGATGATTATTTAAAAAATGATCTCTCTCAACTAATTTTCAGTCAATAGACTAACTCACTCTTGCTTCTAGATTCCTTCCCATTTGATAGTCCTAAGTGTATTTTCTGTGAAAAATATCATCCAAAATCTAATTCTAGTCCCAATTAAAGCAGATTTACTGTGTTGGTGGGCATTACATAAGTGTCGATTCCACCAAGTCCCCATTCCTTCAGTCAGTCTACTCTAGCTGAGTCTAGCAACTGAATTTAGGCAATTGTGTTTAAACAACCCTGATTACTATTCATGTGTTTTCCTACATATCATAAGCAAAAAGAAAACAGGCCCCAAATAGATTGCAATTGAAACTTCAAGGGAAGAGAGACATGGGCAGACTAGGGCAAAAAGAGAAGTAAGAGTAATGGGAGGAAAGCAACCCTTCCATCCCAAGAGGGAATGGGTTTTGTTAGCAATTATCTGTTTGGTAATACGTATGATAGATAAAGGTTTCAATCCCACATGCAGGATAATGTTCAGATTATGTATGGTAGACTAGGAAGAGAATCTGATTGCCCAAAGATATATTGCGTGGCTTTAAGACAAGTTGTTAAAGCTTTCTCAAACCAGTTCACAAGTTAAAACTATAAAGGAATAACAATATAAATAATGACTGATTGAAAAGAGTAGCATAGAAGCATTCCAAAGCTCAAGATATAAAGTTTCACTTATTTCATTCTCACAAAGAATGAAAAAATTCAAAAATGTGTTTTACATTTTAGAGCTGCATGGTAAACAATTTATTCAAAAACACTGTGTTTTATGCACATTCTTGCACAAACCAGTGTATTTTGCACTGAGTCAACTTTTTCTGCAGAACATTGTTGGGGTACTGCAGAAAAAAATATTGTTTTTGCAACTGTCATTTCTAGGAAAAAGTTCTGAAATGTGGCAGCTGACCATTTCCTTGAGAAGGTCTCTCAGTATGTTAGGATATTCTGGCTGTGGAGAAGAACAGTTGTACACATTCTTTATATCCCCATTTAGTACACACCATAAATACATGTGAAAGTTAAAATTATCATTCACAGAATGTAGTGGTTTGAGTATCAGACTATGACTCTGGACACTAGGGTTGATTCCCCTGCTCAGCCATGGAAATCCACTGGGTGATCTTAGGTGCATGACACACTCTCAGCACCAGAAAACCTCCTGATAAGTTCACCTTAGGGTATCCATATGTCAGAAATGACTTGAAGGCACACAACAACAACAGCACATGCATAACAACTCGTTGTAAATGTTCAAGATGGAAAAGTTTAGATGTGAGCAGAGAAGTACTTTGGGGCAAGTTGACTGGGCAGGATTGCTTTCTGAAACAAATTCACAACTGCTGCAAAATATTGCATGGAGGAGATATGTGTCTTTCATCCCCAGAACCATCACAAGGCAATCTATGGTCATTTCCACATGGGGTGAGGGAATTGCCCCATGACACTACTCACCGGACTTTTGGGCTCCCTGGTCCGCTCCACGCTCCTCCGGAGCAGTGCATGGCCACCGCTCTGCACTGCTCCAGGGATGAAAATGGCGGCTTCCGGTTGGTTGAGGGTCTTGACCAACCGCTGAAGCTCGCCAGCCTAAAGGCTGCCCCCGGCAGATCGCAGGCTCACACCAATGCGAGCCTGTGAATCTGCATAAGGGAGCAGGCTCTCAGTGGCGTGCTCCATGCTTTTGAAAGACCTGTTTTTAGCGGTCTTTCAAAAGCATGCTGGACGGCCACTTGGGGTCGTCCGGAGCAGGCTGGGATGCGGATCTACGTTAAGTAGGTCTGACCCAGTCCGCTCCCAGGTGCAGACATCCTCCCTGGAGGACGCTCTGCCCTGTGTTAAAAACTCCGTGTGGAAATGGCCTATAAATCCTGGAAAAAAGGGAGGGAGGTGCTAGAGTTCACATTCACCTGAAAGAAAAACTTCTTTGCTCTGGAAGTTGCTGCCCTTAATCTCAGATATTTGTTGAATGCTTGCAACTGATCTGTGCTTGACAGAAACACATAATGCATGAAATTAAAGGTATTTGCTTGTTTATTACATTGGACAGGTGCTCGAGGGCTTCCCATATATAGAGATCTTTGACAGGAGCAGATTAAGGCAAAAGTCCTTTTCTGGCAGCCCTTGTTGAAAAATATGTTTGTGGCCATGGAGACTAGGTTTGACATTGTAGGTGGTTACATCCACATACACACCAAACACATAAATACACATAGATACATTCCAGTTTTCTGGGGTGGGGGTGCTTTTATGTTCTCTTCCTTCCATCAGTTTTGATCACAACTGTTGAAACAGAGGTAATATTAAGGTAGCCCTCCACTCTAAAGATCCTGCTGAAGATCACTGTGGTTAAGGAAGTCTGAACCTTTACTCTTTCTACATCCCAACAAATCATCAGCAAACCCAAAGTGTTGAACAGAGCTGACACGAGAGATTCTCTCCACACACATTATTTGAAAGCAGAATCAAGCTAAAGGTAATCCAGTTTTTTAACAATTTCTGTGAGGACATGGCTTCTCTGTTGCACCATGAAAAGCAGTAAACTGGGTAAACACGCAAACCAGGGCATTCTCAGCTTTAGCATCCTGGACGCCAACTTGTACTGACATGGCTCTTATTTCCGTGTCATATTAAAAGCTATCTGTCCACTTATTGTTTCTTTGTAAGCCACTCTGGAAGTCCTCCACCCTTAAACTGAAGAGTGGGGTAAAATCTCCTCCATAAGCAAGCAAACAAACAAACAAACATTCTTTTTATTAACTTTCATTGATTTCCCCATCTCATAATACAACCCATATCCCACAGTTCTTAATCTCTTCTCCTCCCAACTTCAGACACAAGGCACTTTTGAGTGTCTCCTTTCCCACTGAGTGCCCTGCATCTACTATAACAAAACTCTTCAAGCTTTTAAGCTGATTGAAGCATCTAAAGTGGTTTAAGTTGCTTTAAGGACTTCTATCATTTTAAGCTCTTAAGCAGCTTTAAATAAAGCTTGTGAATAGCATCAGTCACTATTTGTGAAATATTTGTGAATGGCTGGTACCGATGTCCAAAATTGCCTTGGAACCCTCCAGTGCCCTCTTTCTTCTGTACCTTCTGTACATATTTTTAATCTGGTCTTAGATATGTCAAAAATGTCATCTGAGATAAAAATGGAAAGAAGAGCAAGGGCAAATCACTGCAAAGCTTAGCATGAATAAAAGAACTACAAATAAGCCACTTTAAGCTTCAACTTCATTCTAAATTATGATTGTAGAGCACTAATCTTTATCAGCTTTCACTTTAGTCAAGGCCAAGTACATTATTCTTCAAAGAATATATTCTTTATTCTAATTGCAGAATATGGGACCAAACATTGGCATGCTATGTTTACTTGCTATGCAGAGTAGTCAGGCATCCAAGTACTGGAGTTTATCCTCATCCTGCAGAATCAGAGGCATTGGGATGGGGGAGAAGAATGATCTCTTCAAGGAAGAATTCTATAACTGAGTAATCTGGGAAGATAATCTTTCAGCAAGATTCCTCTTTCCCTCATAAAGTTTTCTATCATTTCCACCACTTCTTTAACTGATAGGTGAATATGAACAAGACTTGGCCAAGGGTTTTGTTTTGTTTTTTTCCTGATGAACAACATGGTTCCAACCACCACCACCCCTGATCAGATAGTAAAGCCAATGGGACAAAGAGCTGAATCTTGTTTCCAGCAATGGGGTGTTTCACCACAGCAGAGGGTAACAAGTGAGCTTCAGGAAAAGAAGGACAGACTGTGTGGCACATGTAGCTCTGCACTATAAGATGAACACACGGAGCTGATGAGGGATGGCTGGAGAGCTTCCTCCCCATTCATAGTATTTGATGACTGGCACAGTTGCACCTCTCTATAATAAGAGTAGTCCTGAAGGTGAACACAGCTTACACAGTATATGAGAATTAGTTCCACTCCAAAATATAAAGTGTCAAGAACCTGCTCTATGTTACATGCAGCAACACAGAACATTTTTATTTCTGCAATATGTAATTAACGCAGAGATAACTGCAGCTGATGTCTAAGATCTATACCATCTCCTTACCACTTTTTAATAATGCTTTCATTTTGCCTTTTTTAACCTAATCTCTGTTGACACAAGTATTAAGTAATAAACCTGTGATTACTGGTGGAAATAATCTCCCCCTCCCCTGTATTCTCATCATTTTTTAGCCTTCTTGCATTCTTTAAAGGCACCTGCAGTTACTGATCATAACATTTATCTTCCCCTTCCAAATCTTGTATTTCTCACTGCCTAGCATTACAAGAGTTCTGCAGACTCAATATCCACTCAGTTTGCAAAATGAAGCTGTTAAAGTACAGGATTCCCCATTTACTCTAATAACTGAATTATTAGTCCTCAATACACAGAGGGGTTGTTTCTAAGAAGAATTTAACAAGTGAAAGTTTTATCCATTATAACTGTTACCACAGAAACTTTTATTACCTATCAAATATGCACTGCTAGCTATTTTTTTAAAATTAATTTTTATTAAAATTTTTAATGAAAAACAATAAAAAACCCCTCAATTTTCCCAGTTGAATCTGAGTTTAACATTCCATTCCATATAAACATTCCATCCCATGCATTATCTCTATTTTATAAGAATCGTATACTATTACTTTTAGCTTATATGTAACTATTTGTATTTTATCTTTTACCACCTCATTTTGTCCTCCTCCTTTCTCACAGCCTTTCTTTCTTTCTCCCTATTTCATTCTTTTATCCAATTCAATACCTCTCGCCAATCTCTTTCAAAGCCCTGGATTGGCTTATTTTTAAGTGAAAAAGTTAACTTTTCTGTCACTACCATATCCAGGACTCTGAATTTCCATTCTCTTATATCAATATATTTTCTTTCTTTCCAATGTTGAGATTAAGTCACTCTTGCTGCAGTTATTATATATAACAATGTCTTTTGATGAGATCTTATTTCTCTTTGTTGCCCTAACATGTTCAACAAATAAAGTTCTGGCTTCATTTCAAAGTTTAAACCATACATTCTTTGAATTTCATCATGTATTTCTTTCCAAAACTTTTTTGCTATTTTGCAGGTCCACCACATACGAAAAAAAAGATCCCTCTTTCTCATCACATTTCCAACATTTTCCATTCCCATTTCTTGTTATATTTTTCAGTTTTACAGGCGTCATGTACCATCTATATAACATTTTATAATAATTTTCTCTTAAATTCAAACTTGGTGTAAATTTTACATCTGTCTTCCATGCCCTCACCCATGTATCCAACTCAATGGGATGTCCTATATTTTGAGCCCATCTAACCATGTTATTTTTAACAATTTCTGGTTCCATCTCTCTTTGTAGCAATATTTTATAAAATCTGGAAATTCTCTTTTTCTGGTCCCCTTTCATCAATACATCCAGTTCGTTTTCATTTCTTTCAAACCCGTATAATTTTTTATCCATTTTAAATCTGTCTTTTATTTGTCTCCATGGGAACCAGTTAATTTCATGGCCTTGCTCTTTTAATTCTTCTTCTGTACTCGTTCTTAACTTTGTACCATCCTTTTTCAATAGCTCTTGATACATTAATAATTTTCCCTGCTTTGTTGGAGCAATATTAAATGCTTCTTGGGGTGAGGTCCACATCGGAAGTCCTCTGTAAAATTTGTGTTTTATCTGTATCCACACTTTCAATAGAGACTTTCGGATACAATGATTGCTAAAGTCTTTATTCACCTTTACTTTATCATAGCATAAGTATCTGTGCCAACCAAATCTATTCCCTATTCCTTTAACTTCTTTTATTGTTGTGTTCTCTACTTGAATCCAATCTTTAACTGTTTCTAAGCAGCATGCTTGATAATATATTTTCAGCGATGGCACATCAAAACCTCCTCTCTCCTTTGCGTCTTGTGATGTTTTAAATCTTATTCTTGGTTTCTTGCCTTGCCAGATAAACTTCCGTAGCTTTTTTCCCCATTCTTTAAAGATGTTTTCTTCTCCTATTACTGGCAAATTTTGGAACAGGAACATTAGCTTAGGCAATAGGGACATTTTAAAAGCATTTATTCTTCCTAATAGAGATAAATTCATATTTGTCCATTTTTCCATTTTGCTTTGAATCTCCTTCCATGTCTTCTCGTAATTGTCCTCAAATAATTCTTGATTTTATTTGTTATATTTATTCCTAAATATTTTATTTTCTTTACTATTTGATATCCTGATCTCTTTTCCAAATTTTCTTATTCTTTTTTTTTGATGTATTTAATGTCATCTTCTTTTTTTTATCTTATATCCTGCTATTTGTCCATATTTTTGCAAGATTTCCTTCAACCACTGTATTGAATCTTGTGGTTCCTCAAGAAATATTATTACATCATCTGCAAAGGCCTTGTACTTTGTTTCCTTCCTTTCTGTTTTTAATCCTGTTATTTGTGGATCTTCATTTATTGCTAGCAGTAATAGCTCTAATACTGATATAAATAATAACGGTGATAACGGGCATCCCTGACGTACCCCCTTCTTTATTTCAAAGTTTTGTGTTTTATCTCCATTTATTATTAACTTCGCTGATTGATCTCGGTATATCTTCTCCAACCAATTGCAGAATACTTCTCCCAGGCCATATTCTCTTAATGCACTGCTAGCTATTTAAGGTGTTTGCCATTTACTCTGATCAGAGGAAAAAGACTGTCCAGCATGGAGGTCACAAATGGAATACCCATGGAAGCCTGACACCAGTACAGCCAATAAAGGAAGCCTTGATTTTTAGACAAAGCAACAGCTGCCTTGAGTGCCATTTTTGCAGGAAGCAAAAGTGTAAATTAAATAAGTAATAAAGATAGAATATTACAATACTCTGTTGGGACTGGTACTCTGTAAGCAGTATTATTCTCTAAATCACTGTTTAGTGTCAAGTCTCTTATCAGTATGTTTCACAGCAGTAAATAATATTGTGCTTTAAACACAAGGAATGTACTGATTCTGATACATATATACTAGGCTGAAACTAGTTTTTGCCCATACATGAGCTCTTTCTGCAATAACAGGTTCATTTGCTAGGATTTCATATTCATTAATATTCTAATTATTCAGACCAGATGTGCTGGATATCAAAATGTTGTCAAAGAAGGCAGGATTCACTGGCTTTTATCACATAAGACCTTTTCTCCTAATACTTAAGTATACTTAAGTGCAAGAAAATACATATATTTGTAACATGTGAACCTATCTGTTCAGTTTCCTTTCTGTTACAAAAATAAAAGGCTGCATTTCAGTTAGAAATGGACAGTCTGTTCTGCATTAGAAGACAGTAGGATGCATACATATTCTACTTGCCAAATAACATATATGATTCCTGATACCAATGTAAGTTTGGGTGAAGAAAGGCAATGTAAGATCTGAAGCTCACCCCAAAGTCCCGTGGGGAAAGTGAAAATTTAATTTGACAGAGAATGAAACGTCAGTTTGACAGGGTCTATAAAATGAAACAGAAATTTGTGTCACCAAAATAAACACAGTCATTTGTCTCAACAACAGCTTTAGTGTCTAATCCAAAGTGGATCAAGGAAACACTGACACATGTTTAATTTCAAGTCCTAAACAGCAAAGTTTTATTAACACTCACTTTTGCAAATGTGGCAATACTACAGGACTGGGAATTGTTACAGCACATCATTTTATTGAGGGCTTTATTGCAGCAATTACTAAGGTTGTAATATTTCAGAAAATGCTGAAATACTTTTTTCTAAAGTTCCTTTGTTTGCATCACAACAGAGACAATACATAAATATGGCCTTAATTACAGTTCAAGGGGAGGACAATCCATTGAAACATAAAGGAACTGAACTATGAAAGTAAAGAAACATCTGCTTTGACATCACTGCCACCCTGCACATAAATTTTGACATATGGCCTCCTTTATCTTTCAGGAAAGGCCACAAAGAGGTCTCCTGAAGTGTCAGTCTCTTCTTGATCCTCTTTTGGCTTAGTACCAAGACTTCAGTGAAGATGATGCATAAAGTTTGACTGTTTCAGAGAAAGAGAATACAAAGCAGGTATCTAGTCATTATGGCAATGGAGCTTAGCACAAACCCATTTACGGATTAGTGCCTAGTGAAACCTCAGCAATGAAAGGTCGGCTATTTAACATTTCTAGGGATGGGCTCTTCTCCTTCTCAGAAGTAGGATGTATTTAATATGCTAGTCTTTGTTATACATATACATATATATAAAAGAGGTACTTGGAATACAGAATTGGAAATTTCTTTGTTGTTGTTATTAGCCTTCAAATTGACTCTGACTGAGGGTGACTTTATCATAGGGTTTCCTTGGCAAGATTTATTCAGAGGAGATTTTCCATTGCCTTCCTCAGAACAGAGCCTACAGTGCTTAGTATTCCCTGGCAATTCTCTTCCAAATACTAACCAGGCCTGACCCCACATAGCTTCCAAGCTCAGATAGGACCCGGTGCCTTCAGGGTATTACAGATAATTTATGACTATATGTGTACTATATGAAATTTGTCCACTGGCTTTCAGTTCTCTGCTTCTAGTATATATTTCTTGTCTCTTCATTTAAAACTCCCCAGGCTATCTTCCCTTCCATCTTCCCATCTTATTTTCATGTTTCTGACTTATGCTCCTCCAGCTCAACCAAACTCAGATACTGTCTGAATTCTTTTTCTATTTCATGATGCTTTACTCATTTTTATTTTGTTCTTTCTCTCTCTCTCTTCTTATACCTGGAACACACCCCTAGAAAACTGAGGAGTTTCCACTCTTTTCCACAAAGGTCACCTGTCTGTGACAAAACTGGTTGCTTACCTGTAACTGTGGTTCTTTGAGTGACTGTCTGTTCCCTCACACATGTGGTTTCTGTGAGTGCCCAGAGACCCTGCCAGAACACTCCAGAGCTAAGTAGCTTGGCAGGAAACTTCACCCCCTCCCACGTACTTCAGATGATCTAGCCCACCAATTTATCTTCCCCTCAGTTTCAAAGTCTGCCAAAAAGAGCGGGGGGGGGCTGAAAGAGAGGAGGTACGGTGGGGTTTTGTGAGTGCACCTGACACTTCAGTTTGCCCACCTCAAAGAGTGGGATACTACTTTTTAAAGTGAACTGGTTGAATTACTCATTATTCTGATCACAGACCATTTATTTCTCAGTATTAACTGCAGTCTAGAAAGTAAACTATTGGTTTTCCTGTTATCATTGCATCCTTGAAAAATATAGGAAAATGATCTCTGTTTTCCGTTCCTTTCAGATCATCATAATTTTGAGTGCACTATTTATTCATTTATTTTACTAAGCCTTTGTATATCATCTCTCAGCTTGCCAGGGTTCCCAAGGTGATGTACAGAAATTTTTTAAAAAAAGATAAAATGAGCTAGATATTATTTAAAATAGATCAATACAATTTTTAAAGCACCATTAAAAAAAACAAAACAAAACAGGAAAGGCACCTGTGGCTCAAAGGACCGAATGAACTACAAAGTAGTAGAGTCTTGGCTGTATGCTGGAAGCTTGAGAGGGATGGGGTCAGCCTTCTTTTGGGAGGGATTTCCACAGCTGGTGTGCCACTACAAAAAAGACCCATCTCATATTCTTACTAGCTCAGTCTGTTAGGGATAGCTGGACATGCAGCAGAGCCTCCACTGATAATCTCAGATACTGGGCAGTTTAATATGAAGGTTGTCTAAGATTATCTTCTGTGGAACTCCCCCCACCAATTCCTCCATGCAGGTAATACATAGCAGACCACACAGCTGCCATATGCACTGGGTGGCCATGAAAACAGTAATTCACTCAGTCACTTTTTTTAAAAAATCAGATTCCTTATCCCACAAACAATTGCTCTAAATCTCAAGAATAAAGGAAGATCAAGGAAGGCCATTTAAAAAAAAAAATCCAGCTCACTTGACTTTCTAGTGTAACTCAAATTCTCTCTCTCTCTCTCTCTCTCTTCTTCTTCTGCATTTCTTTGCTGCTGGCTCCTCTGGTGCCAACTAGCTCACTAAGCTGCACAATATCCAATAAAGATGGATCACAAATCTAGCCACTCACATGACCTTTCCTCCTCATCCTCTTGATTCTATTACTCAGACTGAGTCAGAACACATTCAATAATTCCTAAAGAGGGGGAAAATTCCTCCCTAATTTTACTCGAATGAGTATTGAATCATGGCCATCACCATTATAGGCAAAAAAGTAATTTCTGCAATAGTAACCAGTTACCAAAGTAACTCCTTACATGTAACACCTTTTTTCTATGTTTTGATACTCTCCTTTCTATTCTGTTATTCTACTGAGACTACAGCCATAAATAAATCTGTATAAATATTCATCAACTACTCTCCATGTCTAAATATGCATATAGTTGTATTGTTATTTTCTATTTTGTTTCATACTGGACTGTTTTTAGGTTTTTCAAGCACCATTTGGTGGTGAGGGGGGCACAAATTATTAACAAAGCAGTTCAGCCCTTGTTACTCTTCTTTTTCTCTTCCTTTCTGCATTTTCTCCTTGCTTTCAAAATTAGTTCATAAGATGTTTGGGTCAGGGATCCACTTTATGCTACAAAGTGACATTTGTGTTGATCAGGTGCATCATTAACCGAAAGCAGATTTCACTATCATGGCAACCAAGGTTTTTACTTTAAAATGATGCCAGAGTCAGTTAAACACAGAGAACAAAGCCAAGCTCCTGTATTTCCAGAGTCAGCAATCTGGAAGTTCCTCCAGACTGGAAACAGTTAAGTTCAACTCACGCAGACTCAGAAGGTATTCTCCTCCGCAACTAAGCACTTTGAGCTCATAGGAGCTGTTTGGCAGAAGAACAGACTGTTTCACAATGCAGTGGGTTCTCTTTCATTTGAGATTTTTAATGGCTAGTGCAAGCAGTGGGTTGACTAGCTGTCTTTTGAAGCAAATTTTAACATACTTTCCAACTTCATGCTTCCCTTACTCAGTTGATTTCTTTCTTATGGCACACTAGTAGATCTCTCTCACCATTAAACTACCTTTCTATGGTGGTGGGACTCCATTCTTCTTTGAGGCAAGAGGCTATGCTGATGGTAGCAGTGCTGCTGGTAGGATCTCCCATGTCAAGAGTTTTTTTGCTGAGGAACCAGATTAAATGTGTCAAACAGCTACTAGGCAGACATTGTGCTGGGGGTGAACCTGATGGAGGATCTCTCAGAGACAAGGCCAGTGGCACCACAGCTAGCACTTGTTACTACTGCAGAGAAGAACAGGCCATGACAATACTTCAGAATGGCATCATCATGGTGCTTCCCTTTTCCCATCATCAGCCAGCATGATTGTGGGGTAAATCATTGGTGGAGTTTCTCCATCAATGGTCCTGATTACATGGCACTCCCATACTTACCTGTCATGTGGAAGGGCAGGAAGCACAATGGAGGCACTACCTGCCCCAGTGCACATAGGAAAGAGGCTAGCTGCACAGTGGAAGGAGGAGACATGTCCCTTGTACTCCCTTCCACAGGGATCCGGTCAGGTGCACAGGGGAGCATTCCCATCACACTTTCTTCCCACTAAAGATGCTGCCAGGATTGTGACAAGATGACAAGATTAGGTAATGTGCAGAAATGGTCTGTATTTTATGAACCGATCTGCTTAATTTTATGCTGAACATATCATACATAAAGCAGGATTAAATTCTGAGGAAGGAGGTGTGAATATTGGTGGAAGGAACACCAACAATATAAACTATGCAGATGACACCATACTACTGGCAAAAAATAGCAAAGATATGGAACAATTACTGAAGAAAGTTAAGGAAGAAAGTGCAAAGGCAAGTTTACAAGTGCACCTTAAGAAAATAAAAATAATGACCAAGTTGATTTACATAACTTTAAAGGTGATGATAAGATGTTGAACTAGTGAAAATTTTTCCATAACTTGACTTAGTCATTAGTCAGAATGGAGACTGCAGTCAAGAAATCAGAAGAAGCCTAGGACTTGGAAGGGCAGCTAGAAGAATCTAAAGGATAAAGACATACCAATCCAGTCAGATTGTCCATACCATTGTACAGGTTGGCCTCCACATTTGCAGGTTTCACTTTCACTGATTTGATTATTTGCCAGTTTCTCCAACCCTGCTTCTCACACTTCAAACACTTCTTTTCTGGCTGTTCTCTTGATAGCTCCAATTAGGCTGTGCAGCCATTTTAAAATCTCCCTTTGATCCTCATCTTTCTCTATCAATCACTGCCTGGCCAGTTAAGGAGGACTCACAGTCTGTTTTCTCAGCACCACAAACTCCGTCCCAAGCGCTCCAACACTTAATGAAAAAGATGGGTAACAAAGTATAGGGTGACCATGCTGATCCATCTCCTTTCCCTGAGCTGGTTTGGATCTTGGATGCCCATTCTCCCCACCATACCTCAGTTCCCTTCCCACAAATATTTGTGTTTTCTCCACTTTTGTGGGGGTTTTGTGCCCCTAGCCCTAGCAAATGTGGAGGTCCAATTGTATTTCTATGGTTGGATAGTCAAGAAGCTGATAGAAGGAAAGCTGAACAGTGAAGAAAGCTGTTTGGAAGAAAATCAACTCATCTGAAATGTGATGCTGGAGAAGACTACTAAAAAGTCCAAGAAATTAGTCCCAGATCAAATCAAGTTTCAGCTCTCCCTAGAAGCCTAAACTGAAATTGTACTTTGACCATAAAGTGAGAAATCATGACTCACAAAGAAGACAATACTGCTTTACAAATTGAAAGGTGGTAGGAAAAGAGAGAAACCACAATGCAGAAGGAAAGACACCATGGAGGAAATCTGGGCCCGGAGTATGCAAGACCTGAGCAGGGTTGTTGATGACAGAGTGACTTGGAGGTTTGTTGTTCATAGGATTGCCATAAGTTGAAGTCAATTGCATGGAAGTTAACAATAAAGTGGATTTCTAGCAGAAGTCATATACAAATTGCTAGGATAGATGGATATATAAGATACTGTAGCTAAACAGTTTTTATGAGCTGTCCTGAAGCACCTGAAGAAGAGAAGTTATACATTCTGACTAATGTTATAGACTTAGGCAGTTATATTTTTAGGCATGCAGACCACCTAGACAACTAAATATATTCTGTCTTTTAGGCTGGAGGCTTGTGTTGGCAATGTTTTTAAGGCCAGTAAGGTAAGCCTTTTGCTCAGGGCCACCATGCTAAGCTTTTCACTCAATGGAGCAACTAAGCTGCTCTATTTGAAGTGAAGGGTTCCACTAAGAAGAAGTGCCTGCCCAAGGGCAAGGGATCTTCTAAGCTTCTTTGAAGGGAAAATATATGCTACTGATATGCCAAATTCCCATTTGGAACTTTGTGAGGTTTCAATTGCTTAATTTGTTTCCTCCTCTCACCCTACCCAGCTCTCTTCGCCGAGGAATAAAATCACTAAATAGTTAGGTTTCAGGTTTCTCCCTCTGAAATTCAAAATAATGTAAATGTTAAATTCTCAGCTAGAATAAACATGAAGGCATGAATAAACATAAGGATCAATATAGTTTAACATCCATTTATTTTTGAGCTAGTAATATATAGTATGTAGCATCTTCTCTCTCTCTTTCTCTCTCTATATGTTTGTGTGTGTCTGTATCATGGCCATACTGGATGGTGCAAAATATTTAGTCCAAAATAATTTAGAGGGCACCAGTGTGGAGAAGGCTGGCATTTAAAGTCATGGAAAGAACCACAGGTTCTTAGATGTAGTGCATAGAAGGTTCCCTCAGCCAACGACGGGGTCACGGATATAGAACTGCGGGCCCAGAAATGTCCTTCCAGAGGCCATAAAAACATCTTGAAACTGACTAGACCCAAATTTTAAAGCATAAATCAATATAAAATTAAAAAGAGTGCAAGCAAACCAGCAGTAAAACAACCCTAACAAAGAAATATAATTGTAACTAGGCCACAACCCATTCAAATTTGGAGGCTCATTAAAATAGTCTTTATGATGGATCAAAAGACATGCAGTTTGGTATCCATACAGCTCCTCAGGGAAAAGAAATTCAACCACCCAGTAACTGCTACTAAAAAACCCTCTTTATGTGTTAACATTACAAACCTCTCAAGATGGTGAGACATGAAGTGAGACCTCTGCTGAAAATCTCAGCAAATTGGAATGTTCATGTGGAAGAAAGTGGTCTTTGAGACACAGTATAGGACATCAATGTCAATGTGATCAGCACTTTGAGTTCTGCTTAGAAACAAGGTGACTTAGAAGACTCCAGACAGCTTCTGTAAAGTAAACCTTGATTTTGCCACATACCAAGCCTTATGCTCATATGCAGGCATGCCCTGCTTTAGCTTCTCACCATTGCACAAATCCTCAGGCTCTCTCTGGCACTCGTTTGAGTTGCTCACCATTTTATATAGGGGACACCATTACTATGTCATTGTACAGAATGGGACTTGAGTATTCATGGATTTTGGTATTCACATGGGGTCCTGGAACCAAAGCCTTGCAGATACCAAAAGCCCTCTATATTTCCTTCTGTTCTTTGATGACCATAAGAATGGTGCATACATGCAAGATAGGCTATCACTGTTCATGTGACAAACCTTTGCACTAATATAACAGAAAATGAAGCCTCTGTATACATGGACTTGATCCAGCATGGAGTACACTTCTTTTAAACCTGACATGAGTGTTGTATATTCATTTGTTTCTGGTTTAAGCAAATAATTTATATGCTAGGCACAACAAAATTTGTTCCTTACTTTATTCATACTAAGTGTGTGTGTGTGTGCACGTGTGTGTGTGTGTGTGTCTTTCTCTCTCTCTCTCTCCCTCCCTCTCTCTGTCTCTACTGTAGCACCATATGTATGAAATGTAGATGCCTGAACTTTGGTATGTATACTAAAGGGAGGCATAAAGATATGCATCTCAGGGTAATTTGGTTTTTAAATCAGATTGACATATTTTACTCAATATAAATCCCTCTGTAGCTTGCAGTACCTTCTTCAGTACTAAGTGGCAGACTTCCCTAACCATCATAACACTATTACTTAAAACAGTGGCTCTTATTAAAAGGAGGTATTCCATTAGAAGCCAACATGACTAGTAAAAGTTGCAGTGAGTACCTCTTGAAACTTCAGGGCAGGAATGTGCAGGACAAGAGGCAGACAGTGTGGGAAAGTCTACATCCAGAGTAGCTGAGGTGTCAAAGCACCACTTTGCCAAACAGGAAACAAATGAGAATGTAGGTGGAATTTGGGGGAAAAAAACTTTTTCCTATTCCCAATCTTTTTTCATATCCCTAATTCTTAAAGAACCTAACGTCAGTGATAAAATGCAATACTGTAAAATGTGAACAGTAAAATATAACTTTAAAAAGAAGGCATATGTATTCTAAACGAGGAAGCAAAATATCAAACAGTTGTTTTGCCCGATATCTTACATATCAAAAGCATGACCTCAAGGCTCCTCATTTCACATTCTAGATTTGTGGTCAAAGCCAGCCCAAATGGGTGATGGTTGGTTCATTAACAGTGCAATTTACACAGTCAAGAAGACTAACAGAAGTAGTTCCATTGATTGCAATGAGATTTTTTTTTTTTAAAAAAAAATATTTTGACAGATTATCTTTTGTCTAAAAGTTGCCTTCTGATTCTCACCAAAATCATCCACTTCCCCTTACTAGGACTCTTCAAAAGACAAAATGCCTCAAACATCCACATATTTGTGAAATTTGTGGTAGGTTTCATGCACACAAATGTTGTGTATATTTATCTAAAAGTGTGCACAGCTCCACAGCATGCACAATTTAAAAAATGCACCAACACACTTTAGCAACTGGAAAAATGTGTAAAAAAATACATATGTTAGGAAAAATATGTAAGTAAATGCATTTGGAAAAATGCACATAGGCTTTCATGAAGAATGACAAAGCAATATCTCACAAACTTTTGGGATCAAAGGATGGAATGGAGGTAGAATTTAGAGAAAGGCAATGGAATAGAAATGTCTTCACATTCCTCCACAAAACCTTTGGAGGCTAACCCAGTCAGCTCTAAGATTACAGACACTGCAAACAAAAGAAGCAAATAAGGGAGTTAGACTAAACACAGAAGTGACAGAAAACCTACTAACTAAACATTTCAAGTAGAAACAAGGGCTTTTACTATTATTTGTTCTTGGCAATGGCATTAATGAATGTTGCACACACGTGCTGAACAAGATTTCTCAGGCCTTCGGCTTTACTATCAGCAGTTCTGGAGCTTTCCATCTCATTGACAAGCACAGGATACAGTAGTGTAGAACCAAATAAAGCAATCTTTCCTTACAAGAGACAGAGTGAGCCACTGCAAGTATTTTGTTAAAAGGAGGGGGGGATTTTATTTTGCATCACCTCATTCTCTTTTATATATTATTCAAACACTGAAGAAAAGACACCAACCCTCTCTTTCAGAATGCTTCTTCATGAGGCCCCTTCAGGCCTTTTGTTATCCCGGACTGGAAATTTTTAGCTTTGCTGCCATGGACAGAAACATTTATCTGCCAGAGTGTTACCTTTCTTGCCTTTACAAATGTCTAGATTGTTCTTCCACATTTTTTAATGGTCCAGTTTTATTTCTTTTCAATGAATCCTAAGCTCTCTTCTACAGTGTACTCCAGTAGCTCATCTAATCAAGATTCTTTTCTTGGGGCTAAGGATTTACTGAAGCTCTTAGTCATCAGCGATGGTGGATGTATTTTATATTTTGTTTTTAATCTTCCCATTCTTGGTTACTGAGACAAAGCTTTCAGTGGCATATTAATTTTTTTCTTTTTAAAAATCTTTACGCATAGTCATTCTTTCAAACATGTTGAAGAGCTCCATCATGTTCATTAGTTTCAGACCTAGTGCCCCAGAACTAAAAGGAAGGACTGTAACTGACATTTAAAATCAATAATACTTTTCATATGAGAATATACACACTAACTACATTATATACATCAACTGGAAACAGTGTAAAGTAAAAGAGAGCTATGAGCAAATGATGAAAAAGACATGTCCAGCAGTCCAGAAACACTAGAAACCCCCTGGTGAAGATAGTACTGAACACGATAGATCCCATGTTTAACTCAATATAAAGACCAGAAGCAGATGAAAGGCCTTCCCTCCCAGTTGCCTCTGCCATGGCCTTGGAAAGAGAGGAGAGAAGAGAAAGCAGTGTCTGCTGCACTTAATCTCCTCCCACATTGCCATTTCCTTTTTTTTTTTCCTGTCATGTCTGTAATCTTGTAAGCCTGAGGACAAAGAACTTTTATTGTACTTTTACTTGTAAAGAGTCATGTACAGAGATAGTGCCATAGAAATAAATGATAATTGATGATGAGGATGAGGATAATGATAACTACCAGGGATGGACAAAGTGTGGCTCCGGGGGTTTAAAAAAAACCATATTTTACCCCAAAGTATGCCCAATACTAGGTATAGTGGGCATTTTGTGACATTTTTGCCCCAGGAGTATTTTAGGTCAAAGAGAGGATTTAAAAGAAAACAGTAAAGGAGAAGTAACTACCAGTCACTGTTGTTTACAAAGACCCCTCTTTGGCTGACAATGGCCAAGAGACGCCAAAAACATGATGAGAATACCACCCACATCCCTAGAGAGGATTTGGGGGCATTTTTATTTTTATTTTCAGGGGGTTACAGTGTGTGTGTGTTTATCCTTCCAATATCCCATGGGGGAGCTAATATGGCCTTCAAACCTCCCACAACTGCCCACTTCTGATTTATACAGATGGATTCACTTTTTGGCAAATGCACATGTGATTTTGTGAAGATCTTACTAAATTTACCATGTGAATACTTTTAGAGTTCAGTCCTACAGTCCCTGGCAGGGCATACCGGCCTTTTTTTTCCAGGTTTCCCAATCTAAGAGAGGAGGTTTGTCTTCAGAGTAGATGATATGGTTTGAAATCTATTAGTCGTGTACCAAACAGAATAGGGCCATTGAATCAATTGTTGACTACGGAGGCAACACATTGGTAAATCCCAATAGCTAGATAGGTTTACTGAAGTTGAAACTAATAGGAGTCAGGACATGATTTCCTAAGCTGTGGGAACATCCTTCCTTTGTGTTCCCCCAGAATCAGAGAAACCAGAGGAGGGGGAAAGAGATTGAGAGAGAGAGAGAGAGAGAGAGAGAGATGTTCCAGAGGGATACAGGTGATGACTGTGCAGGAGGTAAAGTTTTCCCATTCCTCTGGAATAACCCACAGACTTGAGTGAGCATAGGTATTTCTTTCCTATTAAGAGAATAAGAGAGAGAACTTTTTAAAAAACCCCAAAGAAAGGAAAAATGCAATGTCTTCTACCTTTCTTGGCCTATGCTAGCAGAATATAAGGAAAGCCTTTCTCCACCAATTTTTTACCAACCCATAGTGTTACTCTGCTCAATAAAGATTAGGCTGTTCTGCTTTTTATTTCAGTGAACCACTGAATATGGAACACACTTTGTCACACAGTAACAAAAGTAAAGTATTTCATTCCTCACAATGGAATTATTATTATTTTTTTTAAAAAAAGATGGTGTCCATCTGTACTTGGGCAAGTCTCCTGAAGAGACTGGTGGAGTAGAAATGTAACTTTATTTTTAAAGCTACAGTCAGAATTCTAGCAAGTTCCAGCAACACTTTCAGCCTTTTACCTAAACCAAGGATATCATAAAAATAGCATGCAAACCATATCATTTCAATCAGACACATTGACAAAAATGGAGAAAAACCCTACTTTGATTATGATGCAGATTTGTTTTCAGTGCCTCCTCCAAACTATTTTTTCCAACAACTCAGATTTGGAGAAATATTTACTAAACTACCAATAACTAATATAAAGAGTGCAGGGAAATTTGATACAATGTGGTTCAGTTCAAGCAAGCCAAGCATGAACTGAATTTAGTGTATAAAGCCCCCTGTTCAATCATCCAGGCTTGGGATTTTTTAGCTTTCCAGCAATACTGTGCTGAATGGTAAAGAAAATCCATAAACATTAATCTATTCAATCCATGCTACACAATGTAATGGCTAGGAACTGAAAGAATATTTGTAATTATTTATTTCCAAGTTGAAAAAAATGAATTTGAATTTCCAACAGGCAGGGAACCTCAACTGGGAGGTTAATAAGTTAGCAAGCATTCTGTGCAATTTCCCCCAGTATATGACATCCCAAAGAAGTGCTCAAGAATTAATCTGTGGAGATCTTTTTGCGACCCCACCCAACCCCACCTCCATTTTCTGTTGAGAATCCAGAGAAGACCAAAGAGCTATTGGTAAAGCAAGACAGTTCAAGATTGAAAGTTTTTACACAATTCCTTTCAAATGGAGTCATAGTGAGAATATTCCCAGATTCACTGCTAGATCTCAATGTCCAAATTTTGGTGATATTTCAAAGTACTTTGGCTCAGTGATATTGACACAGCAAATGCACCTCTTCCTTGAGGTTTCCAATCTAGCCATAATGACACAAGCCTTGGTAACCTGCTCTAATGTTCTGTGTATGGAGCTGCCCTGGAAGATTGTTCATAAACTTTAACTGGTTCAAGGAAGAATTCTGGGCAGAACAGTGGGAAGATGCCCATTGCCACAGTTCTGCAGTAAGGAGAACTTTCATGGTAAATGTGCCAGCCAGAGGGATCTCTGGCTGGAGAAACTCACCCTGGATCAGCAGAGGGATCACCCACAGGGGTCTGGGAATTCCTATTATTTGTGTTTACTCCTAAGTAAGCACATAACCAGGGGAAATGACCAAGATACATCCTTCAGCCTTGCCATGAAATGCAGGTGCTTTGATTTGAGGATCTGATGGCCCCATGCCAGCAACCTGTTTTTTAAAAGAAAACATTCTCAAACACATCTTCGGAGTTACAAAAGTTCAGACTTCTTCTGATTAATACAGAACAACAATGGAAGCCTCAGTCACCTTTTTTCTGCAACAAGAGTAAGATTGGAATATATAAGAAAACTGGGGGTTGACATCTTTAAAATAGTATAGTTAAGAATTTAAGTGCATATATTTTTGTGAATAGACTGAATTTCATCTCAACTTCAGGGCAGGAAGAAAAACTACAGTGTGAGAAAGTGTAGACATTATCTCTTTGATGCTGATAACACTCACTTTCTGGAAGTTTTCATTTAGGTGACAGAAGAACTGAACCATTAACTCTGCAACTGCTGGACTGAATGAAGAATGGGTATCTTCTCAGGAACTTTCTAAAGACGTTATAAAATGGAGGATAGTGGAGCTACATTTCTTGAGAGATGAGGAACGCATAAACATAAAGAAGGATTTAACAGAGAGCTTGAGAACTGAGATCAACAAGAGCAAGGCAGAACTATCGGGAGATGTAAGGCAAAGAAGAGTGGAGAAAGGTGAGGTTAACATGGAAGGGTAGGGGGCTGAAAATCACATTTGAGCTAATGGAGGGATTATCTTCTGAACTGAGAAAGATGAAGGGCCAAGGAGTTATGATTTGTGAAACAACAGGTATAGCTCAAGGAAGAAAGAAGGGAAAAGCAAATCTCAAATTGATCGGTAATGAATTTACATTGATGGCTGAATGAAACCAAGCTGATTTAACAAAATAATTACACAACATGACTAAAGAGGTGAGAGAAAGATGAAAAAGAGAAGTGCTCTGTCCCAGGACAAATATTTTAAAACAGCAAGTGGGAAGGACTTGGAAATTAAAATGAATTAAATTTAAAATAAAATTGAGGTAAATGAGGGGATTGATTGAAACTAGGTTATGAAATTGTTACAGATACATGATAATGAAAACTGGAAACAAAGGATAATACAATATGAAATGGCATGGAAACATTTGAATTTTGTGGTGTTACATATCATGTAGAAGACTTTCAGTTTTAAGTAGAAAAGATTAATACCATGTCATTAAGTCAGCAAGTAGCTTTTAGTATTCAGATTAGAAAATGTAAGGTAATTTATTATGCAAATATAACATGCAATAAGATGTAACATTGATGCCTTATGCTCGATAACTTTTGGTAGAAGAAAGGGTTTTTTTTTATTTTTTTGGTTGTAATAAAATATGAAGTGGGGGAGGGGAGGAAGAGTATTTTTGGATATTATCTTTGAGGGGCTCGAAACAATTTGAGCATTATAGACTGTTTAAAGGAAGAATGGATATAACCTCTTTTTTTCTTTTTTTCTTTCCAGTTTTTCTTTTTTTTTATTTGTAATTCTTCTGCTTTATGCTTTCTTCATTTTTTCCTTTTTTCTATTTATTAATAGACTTTCAATACCTTTTTTAAAAAATCAGTAAAGATCTAAAATGGGTAAAATTTCAACTAGTTCAGAAAGTTGCAGCTAGGTTGTAGATTGTGAGGAGGAAAAAGGGAGCAAACAATCCCTATTTTGCAACAGTTACTCAGGCTCTGTTTCTTAATTAGAAGTGGTATTTATGATCTATAAAGCCTGACATGGCTGAGGAATGGTTTACTTGAAGCATAGTTTTCTCCCATATGAACTTGTCTCTGTGTTGAGATCTTGGTCTGTTGGGTACCAGCATCTGAGGTATATTTGGACGGAACTCAAAAAAGGTCTTCTATTGTGCTGTAACTAGATTTTGGAAACTTTACCAAGGGAATCTCATTTGTCACCCTTAGTGACAGCCTCTCATCAACAGGCAAAGATATTTTTGTTTAAATAGTCCTTTGGCTTATAGATTTGTCTTGTTTCCTACTCTTTGTTTTAATCTGTATATGATTTGATCATTGCTTTTAGAGATATCTTTATGTAGTCTTATTTCATCTATAGATTGTTTCCACTTTTTTGCTATGCATTTTTCTTCATTATGGTTGTTATTGGTGTTAGCCATGTTGAGCATAAAAGCTAGCATGGTATAGTGGTTTCAGCATTAGATTACAACCCTGGAGACCTGGTTTGAATCCCTGCTCAGCCATGGAAACTCATTTGGTGATTTTGGGCAAGTCACAAGTCACACTTTCTCAGCCTTAGAGAAGGGCAAAGGCAAACCCCTTCTGAACAAATCTTGATAAGAAAACCCCATGATGGGTTCACCTTAGGGTCACTGTAAGTTAGAAATGACTTGAAGGGAAACAACAAGCATATTTTACAGAATGGCAGAGTATAACCATAGTAACACTATTTAAAAACAACAACAACAAAGAAACAATGAGTTTTTTTTTCTTTTGCATTGCTAGAGGACACCTCCCCAGTAAGAGATTGTTAAGTTAAGGTGGTCTTCTATAGGTTTTGAGCTTTTACAAACTAACCCCAGTTTTCTTTGGGGTCAATTCTTGAGCTGGGAAATCTTCTACAGGTTTTCAATCAAGCCATAGAAGAACTCAGGAGCCTCTGATTCTTGCCTCTCTTTCAAAATGATGACTGAGTTCCAGAATCTAACTTGCTAGCACTTCTATTGTAGGGATGTGATTCTTCACTCATTTTCTTCTCAACGAAAACAATGAGTAGTTCTAGCAATGTTCTTCCCACTGTGAGACAGCTTTTGAAAACAGTATAGTTTTTCATTATAGTCACTATTCAGGACTTATTCTGTGTATGGTTATTTGCACATGCTTATTTTGTGCAGGAAACAAAATTAATACTTCTGAGCATAAATATTATTTTTGGTCCAGCAAATGCTATTTCCTGTACTGCTTTCTGTGCAAAACTAATAAGAAGGAAATTTTGTGTAGAAAAAGCCCTGAACTAAGGAAATTCTCCTCACTCTGGGTTTCTTCTTATCAGGGTTTCTCAATACTTGGGAAAGATTTTTTTCCTACTATTTTATGAATATGTACAACTATTATTTCATCCTTATCTTAATGCCTAAGTTTGGTGATAGTTCTACACAGTAGGCAAGACGAGCCCAACAGAGAAGTGAACTGAACATGATGAATGTGCAATACCATATTACTGTATCAATATTGTATTATCATTATTACTGCATGTAGATTAGAATAATATTTCAGTCAAATGGGGTTAATTTCTACAGTGTTAGAGGTGCATTTCCCCCCACAATATCATCCAGTGATTACTGATATACTGAGAAGTGTCTAGAAAACAGAGACCTACAAAGATCCAGAGACACTTCTATGGTATCAGAAGAGGGAGAGGGCACTGGGACTTTCTCTTTGTCAGCCCCATTTATCTTATGAGAAAAGACTTCTTCCAGATCTCTCAAATCTGACAGAGGGTATGGCATTAAGTGCTTTAGGGCACACTCTGAAGCATTCTTCCTCCACACTATTTTCAGCTCAGGGAGAAAGAGGAGAGAGCAGTTTGTGATTTAAGGAAGCAGCAGGGCTTTGCAGAGAATACCAAAGAGACATTTGATTGCTAGAACATGTAGTACACACTCTGTGGATATTTTTTTTTCTTCGTATAGTTCCTACTATGAACAGCACAGTCCAGACAGACTTGGGAACACTTGCTATCTTCCTTTATAAATTGGTAAATTGTTTTCATGTCTCCAAGGGATCATGTTGAACTTAAGTCCATCATGGCTGACTCCTTCCCAGGAAGTCAATGGCAGGCATTTAAGAGATAGTGCTTTCATGCTTACCCTCTTTTCTTCATCAAGTAGAACTTTATTTCATATTAAAATATAATTCTACTGAGTTTGAAAACAGTGTGTGTCACAGCAGCCAGAGGACAAAGCCATTGGTCCTGAAAGAATCACCAGGCAGTCAGACACAGGGATTGTGAGGAGGATCACAGCATGCTTACGATACTTCCTATAGACATTCTGCTGTGAAATAATGCTGCCTCACCCCTAAATACTCACAGCTTGATCACACTTAAATAATGAGGGATTTTGACTTGAATTCTATCATGTGTACTAGAACAGCTACTTTTCATCTGGCAAGGCATCATGCCTATAATTAAATGAAGAATTGCCATATGCTGTGAGGTGTAAATGGGACAGACTTTTACAAAAGCACATGCAGACAATAATCTCAAACTACATAAAATGGAAGTTTATGCACTCCTACTCCCTCCCCCTTTCCCTCTTCCTTCTTCTTCTCCATCACATTGACTTTGATGTGTGGCAGCCCTATAGATGAGTGGGATGAAGACATAGATGGTTACTGCTATGACTCTTATCTTTCCTTAGATACATAGAGAGAATGAAAGAACAATGTTGCATGGTCAGCTGCTATTACTCCCTGGTAACTTTTCTATTTCCCCCAGAAAATGGTAGGTTTGCATTTGGAGGTGATGATAGCAGAATACAGAACATGGTAACAAAGGTCTCAGAGTATGGTTGCAAGTAAGGGTAACGGAGCATGAGCCAAAAGCTGAGGAATCACATTCAAAGGGGAAAAAAATGTCAGGGAGACAGCATTACCAGAATAATTTGTTTCTATTATGCCTAACATTACTAAATGATATCCAGTAAATGAAAGAAAGACAATTCCCACTTTCAGGCTTACAGCTTAAAACCAAATGACACTATATGAAGAGACAGGGAATGGATGGGAACAGTACTTTTGTCTCTATTTCTCCTTACTACGGAAGCTGGTTACTCTGGTGCCAATGAGGTGGTGAACCCCTTCTGAGTTTTAGTCTGAACTTTAAAAGAGCTATTCAAGGTGCTGACTGGCACTCTGGACTGGCAAGATTTCAGTCTAAAATGCAGAGTGGATTCATCACACCACTGACATTGAAACTATTCAACATTCACTTTATTCATTGAGTTGCTATCCCACTTTTCACCTAAAATATCTCTCAAGGTGATTAACAGCATCATTAAAAACAATGTGGAAATTAAACAACATCATTAACATCACCTCATAATCAGGATGATGTTTGGTACTCTGCGTGATTATACTACTCCACAAATGCATAGGGAGCTGTTTATTTGACAGCACCCCCATTATCCCATACTAGGGGTAGAAAGAATATAAAATATTCATAAAATGGTCAAAAAACATGTTTTCAAATATCAAGAAACCAAGAAGCCAAGAAGAATCTGGGACTGATGAGAATTTTCACAGTTTGGGACATACTCTGGGCAAAATTAACATGTGGCTCATTTGTACTGAAAATATAGGAAACATGTTTTCTTCTGTGCAGAAATATTTTCACAGAGAAAATAATATTTTCACAGAGAAATATTATTTTCTGCACAGAAAATGATGTTTTATGTGCAAAACAACCATGTGCAAATTTGGTACAGAAAAGTCCCAAATTGCAAAGGGGCTTTGAAAACTGTGTGGTTTTCTAAGTCTTGCTTGCAGTGGCATGAAAACTGCTCGAATTTATTGTTGCCTCCTTCAAGAAGAAACTTGGTGAACAATTATATCCCTATCTGATACTATATGGGTCTTGTTTAGGTTTCATCAAATTGTGAAGGAATATGGCCAGCTCTCTTTCACTTTCAGACAGCTTCTCTCTGAGTATTCCAAGTGAATGCCAATTTCCTGGATTCTTTCCTTTGTCTGGGGAAGGAACATGCTAAAAGGGAACATATATGATGATGTCTTTATCTGCGGCCCAGCAACACACCCATGTCAAGGCACAGAGTATCCCAAGCAGAGAAGGCTGTCATGAGGCAGAAAATCCCACAAGCAACTTCTTATTTTCTCCAGAAGTATAATTAATTGACTAATAGATTTAAAAAAGAAGTAACATTTGTAGACCTTTCATAACTGTCAAAAACTGCTGCCTGGCTACCTCCTTCTTCCTAATGATGGGCTGACATTGGTATTCACCAATCCAAACATAAATGTAAACTCACAAGGTACAACTAATGAGATACTCTCTGTCACGAGACAACAGATATGATTATATAAACAGACACAACACTCTGTGTATGCAATCAGCAGACAAACTTGAACAGACACGCCTTAAGCATTCATAACAAGTGTAAATGCTAGATCTTATCTGACAAATGTTCTAATTTAAGATGCCTTTGAATTTGCAAATGGTCTATTTTTCTGTTCGTTTTCATTTGTTTTCTTTCCAGTGAGGTACTTAATTATCATCACAAGGATGCTTCTGATTCGAGGCTCTGGAATATAGATGTTGCAAACATTGTGAAGTTTTGCTAACTGACAAAAAGTAGCAAAGGGAGCCACTCTATTGCTCATTAAATTCAACAGAACACATGGATGCATGGGTAGCATTAGCAGATGTCGGTCTTCTGATAGACACAAGGACAATAGAAACACATATATATATGGGTTTCAACTGAGAAGGTTCCAGGACCCTTCAATGACCACGGCATTTGGGGGCATTGTGGGGCATTTTGCTGCCTTTTCTCATGTTTCCAGTGGGAACAATTTTCAATACTTTCAGGATGATATAGAGGGTGGCTGTACTGTAAAGCATGTCGGAGAGGGGAATAAGGATTCCATGGATACTTATCTGACTTCTGAGTTCAGAATTTCAGTTGAATTCAGTCAAATTCATTGTGTATATGGCGTATACAGACCAATAAAACAAGTTTATACACTTAACCAGAACATGTGTAAATATATGCTTTGGATAATTCAGATAATCTTCTGGTATCTTCCATCATCAATTTGCTACAAACTCTTAACAGTGGCAGGCAAAATGGAGCTAATTTTTATGTGGTGAAATCACAAAAATGGAGTAGAGATCCACAAGCTTAATGCAGACGTAACACTGAACATTTAGAGAGAAACTGGCACCTTGGTGTCTCATCTCAGTTTCTTCAAGCAGGGCTGCACTTCTAGAGCATTTCCATGTTGGACATCTTACTTGCCTAAGTCTACAAAGAACCCGATATGTGTAGGCAGGGCCACCTTGTCCATTAGGCACTTTAGGCACAGAGCCTAGGGCCTGTGAAAATCCTGAAAACAGGATTTTAGGGACTATAAAAACATCCCTAGTGGTAAATTGAGGTCATGTGGGGAGTAAAATAGAAGAGTGCCTAGACCCTATAAAAATTTTAATGTGGCCCTGTATGTAGATCCAGATTGTACCATTTGCACACTCCAGTTTTAGAGTGAGGTGCAACCTTTCTGGGTTGGATTCTTCCAGTGTAGGCCCCATGTCAACACAATATCTAATGAAGGCAAAACTTGCCAAAGTCAAAACAATTGGGAGAGACACCACTTCAGTGTGTCTGTACTGTGCTGGTATAGCAGTTTGATACCACTATAACTGCTGTGGTTCCTCTCTATGTTGTAGTTTCATGAGGTAGTTAAAACTCTTTGGTAGGCCTTGAAGTTTTCTCTGCCTTTGGTCTTTTACATACCACTGATTGCTCTCTCTGATGATGAGGAGGAGGAGGGGAAGGAGGAGGAGGAGGAGGAAGATGATGATAATTTCTATCCTGTCTTTTCCCAGTTTAAGACTCAAAGCAGCTAACGGCAAATTAAAAATTACATCATTAAAAATTCACAAGCTATAAAAGTTAAATCAAACTTAAACGATAAAAAAAAAATTAAAACTAAGTTAAAATATACATCATTAAACAGTGTACATGCATGGATTCACACAAAAGCACAACAATTAGCAAGATCCAGCACATTGTTTAGGCGAGACAGGTCTTATAGTGTGATCCATCAAATGCATGTATAAACAGAAAAGTCTTTACTAGTTGGCAAAAAGAAAGCAGAGGGAGTGCCAGTCTAACTTCTCTGGGAAGGGGATTCCAGAGCCTGGGGGCAGCCACCGAGAAGGCCCTCTCCTGTGTTCCAAACAGGTATAACTGTGATGTTGGTGGGACGGGGGGGGGGCTCCCCAGCAGATCTTAAACCATGGGCTGATTTGTAAGAGAGAATATGATTCGTCAAATAACCTAGACCTGAGCTACATAGAGCTTTATAGGTGAAAACCAGCACTTTGAATTGTGTCCGGAAACAGACCAGCAGCCAGAAGATTTGTGTGTTCTCTGTAGCCAGCCCCAGTTAGCAATGTGGCTGCAGCTCTTCAGATCAGTTAAGTTTTCAAGCACTCTTCAAAGACAGCCCCATGCAGAGTCCTTTACAGTAATCCAACTGGAATATAATTAATGGATATGTCACTGTGGCCAGATCTGATATCTCAAGGGATGGGCACAGCTGGAACACAAACTTTAACTGTGTAAATGAACTCTTAGCCATGAGTCCAGGAAGTCCAGGAATACACGTAAGCTGCAGACCTATGACTTCAAGGGAAGTGTGACCCCACCCAGTACAGGCTAAATCCCTATTCCCTATTCTGCTTTTTGATTGACCAGGAGTTCCTCCATCTTGTCTGGGCTAAGTTTCAGCTTGTTTGCTCTCATCCAGCCCATTACTGGTGACAGGTACCAATTTAGGACCAAAGCATCTTCCTTAGATTGTGCTGGAAGTGAGTAATATTGTTAGATGTCATCCACATACTGATGGTAGCAAACTCCAAAACTCTGGACAATGTCTCTCAGTAGTTTTATGTTCATGTTAAATAGCATGGGGGACAGAACCAAGATCTGAGGGATCTCACAGACCAACAGCCAAGGGTCAAGCAGGAATCTCCCAGCACCATTTTTTGGGTTTGCCCCTCCATAAAGGAATGAGGCCAGTGTAGAACAGTGCTCCCAAACCCCATCCCAGCTTTGGCAACCCAGAAAGATACCATGAGTGATGGTAGTAAAAACTGCTGAGAAGTCCAGCAGAACCAATAGGGACACAAATCACTGTCTAGCTCCCACTGTAGGCCATCCACCAAGGCAATCTGTATCTCATAACCAAGCCTGCAACAAGATTGAAATGGATCTAGATCAGTGGTTCTCAACCTGTGGGTCCCCAGATGTTCATGGACTTCAGCTCCCTGAAGCCCCAGCCACTATGGCCAATGCTCACAGCTTCTGGGAGCTGAAGTCCAAAAACATCTGGGGACCCACAGGTTGAGAACCACTGATCTAGATAATCTATCCCATCCAGAAACTCCTGAAACTGTG
This sequence comes from Iguana delicatissima, assembly GCA_948472985.1. Classification (NCBI taxonomy): domain Eukaryota; kingdom Metazoa; phylum Chordata; class Lepidosauria; order Squamata; family Iguanidae; genus Iguana; species Iguana delicatissima. The sequence goes on along the minus strand of CAOKZL010001457.1, from coordinate 151,825 downwards.
AGGTCACCATATACTCCAGAACCTTGCCTACAGATGGAATGTTAGAGACTGGCTGATAATTATCTAGAATGATAAGATCCTCGTACAGCTTTTATAGTAATGGTTTTATAACAGTCTCTTTCAGGCGAGCTAGAGCTTTGCCTTGTTTTCAGCAAGGCATTAGCAACAATCTCTATCCATTCATCCAGTCCCCCTCTACCTTTTTTTTAAATAAGCCAGGAAAGGTAAAGATCTAAGTCACATGTGGGGGCTCTCATCTCTCCAATAATCCTGTCCACATCTGCAGGTTGCATAAATTAAAAAGTAAATATAAAAAATGTAACCTCCACCATGGCAGAAATGAAATGTCATTGTTATTGATAAGTATATATATTTACAGGTATTATTGTATGGTGTTTTATCATTTATGGTGGGATAGTGGACAGTGGGGAACAGGGATCAAAAGAAACTCTGACATACCAAAGATACTGCTGTCATGTCAAAAGGTCAGAGATGGATCATCCTTAGCAGTTAGGTGAGTCAGAGCTGGCAACTCACAAATACAAGAGGATATGCATATTTAGGAAGAGTAACTAATTGTCATGAGCAAATGCTGTCTCATCTGGACTATTTCTGTATCTCATTAGGGATATGAGTACCTCTGCTTGGGAACAACCACTTTAAAGCTCCCTTACAAGAAATGCTAAGTATCTCAGCAGACTACAAATGCCAGGATTCTATAGGATGGAGCTATGGCAACTACAATCATAGCAAAGTGCTGCCATTGTATAACACAGATATACTCTCAGGCAATTAAAAGGACTGGATGGAATGGAATGCAAACTGAGAGGTGGAGTCCAGTTTTCACCTTCAACCTTAGTCAAGATACATGCCAAAAGGGCCACTGCACCTTCTAAGGTAGTTATACCTCTCCTCAGCTGAAGATCTGAGATAAGCTGAGCTGAGGTAAGGTCAAAGCATTAACAAATAAGTAAAGTCAATTGAGTTTTTCTCTTGGAATACTAAATTGCTTGTTCTAAGTAGTGATGCATACTAAATTTTTAATACAAAGAACAGTTAGAAGGGATCTGAGAATAAAGCCTAGTCTAGAAAAAAATTTTACTTGTATGGAAGTGGCTACAGAGTCATAAGACAAGCTCTTCCCATACTGGCAGTTTAATAATAGAAGCAATGTCCAAGTTCTCTTTGAAAAGTGGCAAGATTATTGCAGAAGGAGAGGGGCAAGTTTATTAATATTGGTAGGAAGTGTAGGTAAAACGACAATTTCAACTAATCAGAAGACTGTCTGCTATACTTTCCTGTGTCCCAAATCTCCTTATTTCTGGGGGAAAAATATAAATTCAAACAAATCTTCTTTTAAAAGTCCCAGAAAACCTAAAAAAAGTAAAACAACTCTATTGCTTTTCATATAAATTTAATGCTGGAGACCTAAGCTAGAAATCTATAAGTAAGCAATGTGAAGTAGTACCAAAAAGCTCTGTGCTTGGTAATGGATGGAATCAAATGAAAACTCACAGTCCAAATGGTAAGGCTATACGACTAGTATTTAAAGATATAAGGAAATAAAATAAAATAAATGTCCCAAAACTCCTTTCCAAGAATGCCTGTGAAAGCTTTTATAGTTACACAGGAAATTATGAAAGGTTATGCAAACTTTTATAGTTACATAGGAAATCTTGTTCTGAGTCAGACCATTGGTCCATCTAGCTCAGTACTGTTTACACCAGAGCTTAGAGAAATTACTTATTGGACTACAACTCCCAGAATCCTCCAGCCACATAGTCTGTAGACCTGCTAGCTGGAAGAAGTTGGGACCTGCAGTCCAAGCTCTGAGGTATATTAACTGACAGAAAAAGTTCCCCAGAGCTTCAGATGGAGGTGGTCTTCCCCACTCTATTTGGAGGTGCCAGGGACTGAACCTAGGGATCTCTACATGCAAACCTTCCAGCTAGCTACTTCACTTAGCATACAAGTCTACTTAGCACTTGAGCATTTCAAGTCACATTCTTCTTCTGAGCAACTGAGAGACAAAGATAAAAGTACTGTTCTCTCCCTGTTGCAAATTGAGAATGTAGCCCCTGAGGCTGAAAGAAAATGGTTTGCCTAACATACTTAAAACACTTTGGTCTCCCCGTACTCCATGTTATCCACTGGGAGATCATAACTGAGTTCAAAAAGCAGAGCAAACCTCAAGGAAAACACAGGAGCAGTAGCCCAAGCATTGGAGTATAAGATGTGTCTTGGCAGAAAGTCAGTCATGGGGAATTCTTATAGTTTGGAAGGAAGAGTGAAGAGAAGTGGATTTTCTCTATGGAAAATCCAAAAGGGGTGACAGAGGTAGGAAAGTCAGTTTCAAATACAGAGTACAGTGGCACTGTAGCATGAATTATTCTCTCCAGTGTATGATTTCAGTGGGGGGAAAAAGAAGACAGTTTTCAATCCTTTTGAACTGAGGTAATCTACTCAGGCAACAAGGAAAGGACTCAGCTCTGTGAGAAGTTCCTCATTGTTAAAAAGAAACTGAAGATACAATTATTATTTTCAATAACACAGAATCAAAACAGCATTTTTTTTTCCATTTTAGCTCTTCAAGCAGGTGTCTTCAAATGAAATGGTCTCACTATCTCCTTTGAACATTATCACTGACTGTAACGAATCAGCTGGAAGCTAGTTCTTGCCAATTTTGTTGACAGCTGGATGTAATCACACCTCAAGATGAATGGCTGAAAGTTTTAATCATTGACACAGAGCAAAGTAAAAGGCTCAAATGCACAACTAAGAATAAAACTATGAAGTTTATTACATGGCAGGTCAATTTATCATATTGACTTACGATACGTACTGCTTTCAGTCCCAGCGACAGCAAACATCTATGCCCCTTCCTAAACAAATGGCAAATCTCTTGTGTGCATGCAATTTTGCATGCTAAATTATAAAAAATTAGAGGCAGAGCTGAGGTTACACACATAGATTTCACAAACATTAAGGCCAGATGTAACATAATATATATTTGTTTTTATAATGAGATTGTGCAGCTGTAGCCATATGGTAGATTATAGAAGACAGCATCCCAAGCAGAATAATAAATAGCTCATTTCTGCTTGAATATTACACAACCAAGATGTGTAGGAGGAGTTTACTTCCATTAAAAGAGCTTTCGTAGACTTTCCACATGCTTGGTACAGCATGCTGTTCCAAAGCATTTTGTAACACCCCACTTGCTATTCAATATCATTTTCTACATGTTTTTTGGAGATCATATTTCTATCCATGTAGCAGAAATGTGCTCTTACCTTATAGGATTATCCATCCTATTTACAGTGAGAAATGCTGCTAGGTTGGCTGTGTAGGATGAACATACAATAAGAGTGAATAGCCACCAACTTCCCATCACAATACGCATTGCCACAGAATTGACTGTAGATTCACCACCTGAAAAAGAAGCAGAGGAAGTGCATTCTCAGAAACCCATGTCTACATTTCTCATTTAGGCTTGAAGCTTATTGTTAGCCCCAACTAGAGTTAACCCACCAAATCAATGGAAGTTACCTATGTGTTGACTCACCATTCAGCAATTGATTCACTAAGTCTACTCCAGTGGGGACTAACCAATAGGACTGAGGCCTTAAAAACTGTAATATCTGTCTGTAGTATCTTTGATGAAAGTCAGTGGAATGGGGTGGTTTGAGCATTGGACTTTGACCCTGGAGACCAAGGTGTGATTCCCTGCTCAGCCATGGAAACCCACTGGCTGATAGTGGGCACATCACACAGACAGAGCCCAGGAAAATCCTGTGACAGGTTCACCTTAGGATTGCCATAAGGTGGAAACAATTTGAAGACACGTAATAACAAGTATCTTTGACAGTATTCTGCTATTCATTTGCTTTAAGGGACATATCATTGACAAGTTCTCAGATGTTCACCTTAAAGTAACACTTATTCAAACAATGACTGAAGTTTCAGTGACTTAAATGTCATCTACCCCATGCAGAGAGATCACATGATGTCGAGTTCCTGGAACTATATCATATCAGAAGGGGGCATGCATGTGTAAATGCTTTTCTATGTAATAAACAAACAAACAACCTCGTCCATGTGGAAAAGTTGCATATCAGAGAGAAGAATAGTTTCCACCATCATCCCTTCTTCTCTGACATGCTATGTTTAAGGGCTGGAAGGTTTTATTGTAGTGACATTTACAAACATGTGACTTTCTAATCACAGTGGTATAACCTAATGCTAGGTGACTTGAATACATAAATAAATTTACGTAAATAATACGTAAATAACAAACTTCATCAGATTTACTGAAATATAATCAAAGATCTAAAATCTTTAAAAGTATTTGTTTATCTTTCTCTTGATTTGTTTTACTGTATAAATTAACACACTGCCTTAGTAACATGCCTAAAATTAAACAGTAGGACTTCTTATGCTCAAAAGGATGTTAATTTTTTAAAAACACCAAAACATTGTAATATTTAATCTTATGACAAATCCATCTTCTACACAGAAGTGTACAGAATAATTCTGAGTAATTTCACTAGACTTTTTGAAACTCATCTAAGTTCCTCAAAATTCCTTAGCTATTTCAACTCAGATGCTTTGGAGATGATCTCAGTTTGGAGTTTCATTTCAGAAGTGATCCACTAAGAATCCTAAAGTGCATGGAGCTGCTAGAAAATGTCCCTTGTTTTCTTGAAATTCTTTTGGGTTCTTAAGTAATTCTGAGACAGTTTTGCTGGTTGAGAAGATCCACAAATTCATTTTAAACCTCTGCTGCCTTCATCACAAACAAAAATCATTTATTTCCACATAAAGGTTTCCTTGATGCACCATCAAAAATCATCATCAAAAATTTTCAGACTTGATCAGAGGAAACCATCCTTAGTGGAAATCAGCAGTTGAAAGAGAAATATGTGAAGAACTAAAGAGTAACTAATATGAATGCCCATACTTAAGAATATTAGGCACGCTTGTCGAAATAAATCACACACACACAACCAAAGATGGCTGAATTATCTATTTTTAAAAGTAAAATTAAATGAATAATGAACACAAAATAGCATTAGCTATCTCAAATTTGTTGGCCTGTTTTTAAATCCTTTCTTTCAAAAATTTTAGCAGGTTTTTTTTTCTAAGAACAATGTCCACTCTTTTGTACTTATCCTTTGATTCAAAGCTACTAATTTGTGATTATACCACTGACAGTTACTTAATGTAACTACTTTGGGTTTTGTAGTTCTGTAACCCATCAGACAACTGTCGCAATGACACAGTGAAGTTCTGCATTTTGCTCCAAAACTTTCCTCAAAAAGTTTCATCCTACAGAGTGCAATTAAGGGGGAGAAGGAAACATCATTACTTAGTTATCAACAACCCCATCTGCAAAAAGGCAACAATAACATGGGATTCTATTTCAGAAGAACTTTCATTGCATTCCTAAGGCTCTGGAGGGATTAGGTTATGGAAAAGATGCCTTTCTGGCAATAACTGGAATCAGGTTCCAAAACATGGCAAGAAATTTTGGACCTGCTGGATCTAAAGTGACTGCATTCTTCCAGGTGGGCCCTATTTGGAACACCTTAGGTACAGAAATCTGAACAGGTACAGCTGATTCCTCCACCCCATTTCAATAGGGAGAGCAAAATACAATGGTTCGCTAAGCTAAAACCTTGATCAAGAGTGTTCCCCCATCTCTCATCCTAGTCAACACAATGTTGCAGGACTTGGAATGACACTGTAAATCTATTGCTTTGCTCCTCCTCTGTCCCACTGAGGACTAGTTTGCCCAGCCGCAAAGAATTCTAGACACATCAACTATATTTCCATTCTGCTTGTTTCAATGTGCAAGAGTTACACATCTGCATGTCCCTAACTTTGTAAGGAATGGGAGCAAAATGTGCTTAGTTGTTGCTGGATCATTCCTGTTATCTTGAGGAAGGTTTAAAAGTCATAATAGAACAAGTTCAAATCTACCCCTCAAAATATTATTTACTAAGCAACTGGGAGAAACAGCAGAGGACAGCCAACTTCATCTTTATTCTCTCCTTTTGAGATTTTCAGGGCACGTATTTGGCTGATGTTGGAAGAGAAACACTGGACTACATGGAATTTGATCTTACCTAGAGAGGTAATTTTTATGCCTTTATGAACCTATTTTATTCCACAATGAAATGTTGCCAGTTATAGACTATACTGAACAGAACCCTCTCCCCAATGGCAGCTGAGGCTAAAAATAGGCATAATATTCAGACAGGAATGTAGTACTTAAGGGGATGAGATGGGATATACAGAGAAACTTCTTCTACTGCAGTACAGTAAACCCCACGTCCTTTTACCATTAACTTTCCGTTACCTGCTAGAGAGAACCAAACTGTGTTAACAGAAATATCATATTTTGCTAGAATTTCAATACAATAAGAAGGTTTTCCAATGGGCTTTCCCCACACATCTCATATTTTTCATGCTCAGGGATGTCTCTTTAAAAAAAACCAAAACAAAAAACAAAACAAAAACAAGAAGCATCCAACCATGTGATTCATTCTCACAGCTGCAGCTCTGAAGCAGTAGAAGTCACTATAATACCTATACACAATAATGTTTTTGGTGGACGAGTTTGGCCCAGAAAAACACAAGAGGGCAATTCCGGGACAGGCTCAGTATATGGAATATTTTGAAAGCTCATCCACTTTTACAAAGCAATGCACATAAACCAGACTAATATTTACCATTTCAAAACAGCTTTGAGGAATTTTGATTAAAGTTCCATTTTAAACATTTCACACTGCCCTATAAGTAATGGAAATTATCAACATTTTAAAAAAGTATAGAAGATAAGCATATATATGAATATGAACGTGTACACATACAAAGAGACAGAATGTTTATTCCAATATTCAATGTGCCCTTTCTCTATTTGGCTAAGATTACAAGAATTAAATTCCTCTCTAGTAGACTGAAAATTTTGCAGGCTTTTTTTTTTTTTTTTTGGATGGTGGTGGTGGTAATTTTTGAGGAAAAAAACAGTACTTGGTGTACAACTACACAGTCTTTCTTTCAAAGTGGAAGACACAAAATAAAAATAACTTGAGATGGCTTTTGACAAGCAACCCATTATTCTGAAATATAAGGCGTGTTTTGAAATTGTGCTAAAATGTAGACTCAGATGTATTTTTGCTAGTGGAACAAGACCTGCAATGTGCAATAACTTCGAGCAGTTATTTGCTAGAGGTTAGTCCACGGCCTAGCCTTGTTCCAAGATTGAAAAGCAGTGAATTGCTATCAGTACTGTTTTTGTGAGGGGAAAAATACTTGACCAAGTACCTTGCTGAACAAAAGCTCCATACACAATCCAAATGGCACTGTGCAGAGTGGAGGAAGTGGAGGCACCAGTCTGGGAAGAATTCTGGGCTCTTACTGCTTGAATTCGGTTCAGCACAAAGATCAGAACACCAACAACAGGGATAGCAGCTGCAATGCAAGCCCACACCGCAAAATCAAAGGGGGCAAAGAGAGAAAAGATGTTGATCTTCTCCTCTGGCTTCTTGATTAGGATCCCAACAGAATAATCCATGTAGCGTTTACTGAAGTCTACAACACTCTCCCGTTCTGGAGTTATAGTGATGGCAGAGATTGCCAGGTCAGCTCTCTGTAAAGTGAACAGAAACAATGGTAAAAAGGCTTTTCAGTCCAATGAAGTTCTTTAGTAGACCTTCCTTAGTAAGGAAAATTAGTAAAAGAGGAATAAGAATTACGAGATTCTGCTCCTAATCATATCTCAGTTCACTAAAGTTCAAGACTGGATGCAGCAATTCACCCTAAGACATGTGAGAAGAGGCATCACAAACTAGCCTTTTAGCAGGGCCACACTGCCAGAGAGCAAGAAGAAAAGAACTCCTGCAGGCAGCACTATAAATTGGGTATGTGATTGTTCAATAATTTTGTTATCGAAGGAGGTGATGAGTACTTCTAGCAGTTTTCTTCCCCCTGCAAGAAACTTTTTGAAAAGTGTGTTGTTCTCAAACTATTCACAGTTCAGATCTTACTCTATGCAAAATGTGCCTGTGGGTTGTTGGTTTTTTGCACATAAAACATTTTCTGCACTTTTCTTCATAGAATATAATATTTCTATGCAAAAAATAAATATACTGTTTTCTACATGGAGAATACTATTTTCTGCATAGAAAATGCTGTGTTCTGCACACACACAAACATGGACAAATTTTATGTGCAATAAATCCCAAACTATGAAGACTCTTGCTAGTCCAGGATTCTCCTTTGGGCTTTCCCAAAACTGAAGAAACACATTTTTAAACATTTTTGGGGGTATGCTCAAGTATTCTTTCCATCCCTACTACAAAGGAAGAGGAGACAGGTGAAAGTAAGAACTGGTGTCTAAATAATGCCACAAGATTTTTTTTTTTAAAAGTACAAAGGTGTTCAGGAAGAAAAATACCTTGTGCCAGCATCATCCTCTGCATATGTCTTAAGTCTGCTTTTCTATATGCTCTGGTTAAAATATTTCAATGAAGATATAACGTAGAAAGCATTGAGATTTTTTTTCCCCACATGGTACATTCATATACAAACTGTTAAGTCTTTTTTATCAACTTGTTTCTAGGTACTCAATTTTCCTTTTATAAATGCATGACATTAGTGGGACTGTGGCTTGAAGAATGATTGCAAACAGATGATTGGAAAGAAGTTGGAATAGGATTTTTTTTCCTGAACCCCCCTCCTTTTGAATGGTTCAAAATAGTGAGAAGATTAAGAATATCTCATTATAGCAGTGGCAGTTCTCTGTTCTCTGATCATGTTTTTGGCTTTTCATTTACATCTAAAACTTTTTCCCTGCAGAAACAACAAGCAGTTTCATATAATGTGGGAGAAGAGAAAATGACCACATTACTGAATATTAATGCCTACAATTTCCATCTAGTCCTGTTCTCCTCCTGTTAGAAATGTAACATTTCCAACCAGCAGCATTTCCAACAAAAATACACTGCAGCATCTGCACACCAGAGGACTCTGTCCCAAAATACATTCTGCATCACTTTAGCTGCATTCACTTAATCCAAGAGAACACAAGTGGCTCCAAATCAGATGTGACTCAATCACTTTGAGATTGGTTTTCCATTTTCTCCATTTTGAAAGACTTTTTTTTAAAAAAAGGCAAAACTATAGCTTCCTCTTTAGGAAACCACTCAACTGATCATTACACAATACTATTACTATAAAAAAAAAATGCATGACAGACATCTAGCACACTGGGAAATCAAAGTGGAGTGGCTTTTAGTAAGAAAGCTAAAGCAGAAAAGACTCCATTAAGCATGCAAAGAGGATTCATATTCGGCTGCTGTCTGCATATAATTTATACCACTATTGAGGGCTTCCAACCCACAGCTATTTGACAGAGTTTTTGTTTTGGAGTCGCAAGACAATTGCTGGCCTAAATCCAAATTCATGTCAAAGAAGTTTAAGGGGAGCGAAATCTATATTGAAAGGACTATGACACAATATATTCTCAAGAATATCCCCAACATGAAAATGTTGCACAAATTGCAATTTAGGTACAATACTTGAGACATTTAGTGTTCCTGAAACAGTGTTCTGTGGCATATATTTTGACATTAGGACAATATTCTAAATATCACTACCTTGACTGAAGATTATTAGGACTCTGTCTCTTTAGTGGACAAGAAAGGCTCAAAGCAGTTGAAATGCTAACTTTTCTTCATTTAGATATTTTTTCTTTACCACAGGGCTTGTTACCTTGTTAATTAGTTCTCCAATCATGCCATTCCAAGAGCTGTTATGGAGCTGCTGCCCATACTTTCCATCCGGAGACTGATAGATCTCATACTTGAAGCCCAAATTCTTTGAAAGTGCATCCAGGACATCAATGGAAAAGCCTTTATAACGCTTGGGTTGTCCAAGTATATTCTCAGCCACCATAACAAAAGGCTCTTCCTGAGAACAAAGCAAGGTTTAAACTGATGTTTAAAAGAATTTTTTTAAAAAATGATTCAGACAAATGCATTTAACTCATAGTATTGAAGAAACCTAGAATGAGGAATTCTTAAGCCTCTGGCACTGCAGTTTTAGATTTAGTGGATTGTCTTTCCGACAACAACACCATGAGACTTCTCAGAAAAAAATGGGCAATCTGTTACTCATTCTTCTACTATTTATAATTATTACCAAACCAAGAATAATTTCTTAACAGTGCTTTGCCTGGGGTGCTCATGGCTTTTAGGAAGTGCACACAGAGACAGGAGATCTTGCAGGGTGATGGTTTCAATATGACACAGACTATGTGCTGACTTGCTAAAGGGATGCCAGCCCTGCTTATTGTACTCCTGTTGCTCTTGGCTATCTTTACAAAGTGACACTGATATCCTCTTGGGATGGAACAGCTCACTTTCTGGACAGAAAGGAGCTATGATCGTGACCCATTCTAGCTTGAGGGGAAATAAAGAATAACAGATGGGTGAAAGACTGTCCTAAAGATCTCAGAGATGCACTCTGTTGCTTTAATGTAGTCTGATTTGAAAAAAGCAAAAGGGAAGAGGGAAACGAATCCCAGGGAATTGCGGAAGAGATTGGGAGGGGGTCTTACATTATCATATTGCAAACAACAGTCTCTTTTCAACTTGGGTTTGACATTACATATAAGCAACTGGCACGCCCATAAAATTTTGATAAAAGGATGGAAACATATCGAGGTCACAGTGTTCAACACAGCAAACAGTTTCTAAGTGACATGTTGCTTCTTACATTGTTCAACTCTTCAGACAGTTGATTTGCAATCCAGTCTTTCTTTCTTTTTCTTTTTCCCCCCAACATGAATTCATGAGGCAAATGTCTTCTGCCTCAATATGGGATCTGGGTGGGGCTCAGCGTATGTGAAAACCTCCATTAAATCTTGGAAGCATCGTAAACAGACAATGGTACAGTACACAGAACAACCTAATTGTTTCTACACCATTCAGATCCAAAGTTTCACACCACTAGAGTTTGAAACTGTTTTAACAGCCATTTTTTTTCCTCAAGAGAACTTTGGGAATTCTCAGTGTCCTCTCCAAGCCACAATTTCCATGATATTTTTGGATGAAGTCATGGTAGCCAAACAGGTGAGAAGTGTTGACAGTTTTCATTTTCACTTCCATTAGTTTCAGAAAGATTTTTGTTTTTCAGTGTGCTTTCAAACTGACTCCTTGACATTCCATCTATTTTTGTACTTTAAAAACCTCCAAAGACTGTTTTTGAAGTCTCCAGGGAATGAAGCAGTCTAAGGCGGCCCTCAGTGCTTCCAAAATGAAGGTGCTATGCAACTCCTAAGCCTGAATACTTACATTTTGGAAAGCTCCCCAAATGGACTGGATACAAACTTCAGTAAAAGCCCATTATACGCACTACCCAGTGATGGGTAAACTCCATGGAAAAGTATAATTGTTGTCACTTCCTATTTCTTAAAAAGGTTGTTTGTGGCCTATAATAGGCTGAAGTAGATTATCTTTAAATGGCAATTCAAAACCACAGGAGCTTCTAGGGGGTGCAAAATTCAGTTTTTACAGTACAGTTAATTTTCTGGATTGGCAATTAGACTGTATGTCCAGCCCAAGAAATAACACCAACTTTTCTCCCAAAGTGGAACCCCAGGTGGCTTCCAAAAAAGTTAAAAAAACATTAAAAACATATAAAATTATAAAACGAACAATACATTTTAAAAGCAGCTAATGTATGTGTGTGTGTGTGTGTGTGTGTGTATTACGCAATACCTCTACTAACAAGTTGATAAATATTTTCTATAGCTGTAGTAGAAAAAGATTTAAACTGAGGAGAAAGCCAAATTCTTCACTACTGCAACTTTTTTAAAGGAACTCTAACACTTATAAATGTATGTATGTATTTAATATCCCACCCTTTCTCTAGCATGGGGCTATAAATATAAATTCATCTTTAAGGATTTGAACTTTTTTGAAGCCAAGGCACACGGATTCCTTGGAATTTTCTTTCAAATGTTTCTACCTTAATGCATCACAGCTACTAAAAAGATCACATATAGCAAAGATACCTTTTTTCACCATTCTTTAAATTGTTTTGATCTATCAATACTTATAAAATCTGGAGGTCTAAAAAGAGGCATAATGGTGAAGAAACTGGAGCTAATATTTAGCCCATGCCCTCCATACAGCAAAGGAGATTCTTAGGAAGGAGTTAGCTTTTTTTTTTAATGAAAAGGTCTATAATAGGAAAAACTGAAGTGCCTCCCTTATAAAGAGGTTCATTATTCAATTGTATGTACACCCATGAACAATTCTGTATTTTTCTTATCATCTGTCTCAACTAAAAATCATGGCAGCACAATCTGATTACAGGACTATCTATTTAGGTAAAGTATACTGTGCTACATTTGTAAATCTAAGCTTCTTCTCCTGCAATAAAATTTTCAGATAGTTTTTACCATGAGAGGAGCTTTCAGTGTTATGAAAATTCCAGAATATAGAAAACCTGAGAAATATAATTGAGTCTGAGTTTGTTTTTGAAGATTTCATTGTTCTTTAATTGGAATATTCCAGAATAATCATTTGGATTTGGAATGACTAACTGAAAACCCCAAGAATTTCTGGAATCTTTTTTAAAAAATAAATTTTAAACACAATATTTTTTTTAAAAAAATAAGAACATGTAATTAGTAAATAAATTAATTACATGGGGTTTATTATGTATATGTATGCCTTTAATACTATTATTATTCATACCAATTTTTTCCAGGGCAAATCACAGTGGTAAAAAGGATTGGTGACAGGGTACAACCCTGTCTAGTGGTTCACAGTAGTTTTATGGGCTGGAAAATAAAATTATTGGTGTAAATAATAGTTTTCAAGCATTGATATATCTTGTGGAACAGGGTAATAAATCTGTTTCCATAATTAACTTTTTGCAAGAGACTACTCCAGTATGTCCATTCAACTCTATCCAAAGCTTTTAAATCATCCAAAAACAAAACTGACATCTTTATTTTAGATTTATTGCCCCCATGAATGACATTTGGAGTATTTTTAATAGCACCTGAGATCTTATGATTGAGCATAAAAGGCTGTCTGATCAATTGCAATGCATTCAGTGACAAAAATATTCCTTAATTTATCAAGAACAGTAATTAAGCCTTTGTAGTCTTGATTAAGTACATTTAGGGGTCTGTATGCTAAAATGAAAGACAGATTTTCTGCAGGTTTCAAGAAAGTTATGATTTCATATCCTTCCCAGCATTTAGGATGATCTCCCCAATTGAGACTTCTATTACTGAGAGCCACAAGTCTGAGGATGATCACAGGATGGAAAAAACTTTATAAAAGGCACCTGTAAATCCCTCTAAACAGGGTAATTTTCATGGCTTTTGAGATTTAATGACATCTTCTACTTCTTTTGGAATAATACGGTGATTGAAAAAGGACGTATGTGCAGACTGAAGAGGGTACAAATGCATTATATTAAAATTTAATATAATCTATGTTGGGATTTTTTTTTAAAAAAATAAAAGGTTTAAATTATAAAATCTTTAATTCATTATTAATTTCATTAGTGATACCACCAAATTACTTTGCTTATTTTATACTATTAATTTTAGGTTTTGGTACTTTACTATTTAGAGCATTAGCTAATAACCCCCAGTTTGTATTGCTGTATCTGTAAACCATTCTTTTAGTGTTTTATTGAGGCTTGCCTCTATTGACATTTGGTTCTTTTCCCAATCTAAAGATTCTAGCTCTGTCCTTTTACAATAGAAAATAGCCAATAATCCTGTATGTTTCAGAGTTGCTTGATTTCCTCTAGTAATTTCTCTATAGCTTTCTTCTTAATACAGATGGGACAAATCCAGAATTTTCTGGATCCGAATCAGGATCCGAATCCCTGGAAGGTTCTGCGAATCCACAAATCTCGCGAATCTTGAATCTTTTAAATCCTTTTTTTACAAAAGGGTTTAACAAGTAAGGCAAACAAGTTTTGAAGCAGAATTTGACATATTTGTTTAATGAAAAACAAATTAAATAACAGTTTTCACTTTCAGGAAAACATACCCATATACTTCTTATTAAGATTTACATGTAATTTGGAAGTAACTCTGGATGTTGGAGTTGACTCCTGGGCTGACTATTACAAAACAAAACAAAAAAAAGGGCAAGGATAATCTTGGGAAAGGCACACTCTCTCAGCCTTAGCAAAAGCCTAGGCAAAGGCAAAGGCCTCTGAAGAAATCTGTCCAAGACAATTGTCATAGTTTTGCCTTAGGATCTCACCAGACTGAAAATGGCATGAAGGCCCTTTCTACACAAGCAGGAAAATGTGGATTAATCCCACATTTTCCTGCCTGTGTAAACAGGGCCACATACTACAGTACAGAGATAATCCAGGTCAAAACTGGATTTTTCTTTGCATAGCTCCTTATGGCATCCTGGGGTTTGTAGTTTGATGATACACCAGCAGACTCTGGCAGAGAAGGCTGTGACACCTTGTCCAAATACAAACCCCAGAATTGTGTATGAAAGAGCTTTGCAAGGGAGCCATGCAAAGGAATCTTCTTCATCTGTCCTTGAAATCTCAAGAACACTGTACTTTCCAATCAAATCTCAGGTCCTGCAACAAGGAAGGCACTTTAAAAAAACAAAAACACCAGCCTCTAGCCCAGTCTCAATTCTCTACCCTGATGTCCAGTCTCAAGTCCTAAAACAAGGAAGACATTTAACAAAAACAAACAAACACCAGCCTCTAGTCCAGTCTCAATCCCTACCCTCCAGGCTCAAGTCAAAAGAATAGAAAGAAGAGAATAATTACTCTGCAGAGGGAGGCAGTCACAGGGGCAGGCAGCAGGAGCGAGCTTGATCTGGGGTGCTCACGCCAGCTCAGGCCTCTGGGTGTGCAGGAAAGTGGCTCTTGCAGCCCCTGCATGCCCTCGTGGGCCTGATCCAGGGCGCTCGCACCAGCTCAGGCCTCCTGGCATGCAGGAAAGCAGCTCTCACTGCCCCTGTGTGCCACGGGGGGCTGATCCAGGGTGCTCAGGCCTCCGGGCATGGCAGGGATTCAAAAGATTCGATTCGCCTGTTTTGGCCAAGCGATTCGGATCCGCAAATCTTGAACCCTTCTCAAGGATTTGAGGATTCACGGATTTTGTTGGCCCATCCCTGCTTCTTAAACTTTTGTTAGTCTTGAACCTTCCTCAATAAGCAATCTTTCCATTACTGCATTGATCATGCCCCATAGCAGTGATTGTGAAAAACCACAGTCTTACTGTTAAACAACAACAACGAATTACCTATAGTTTTTCCAATCTTACTCAATGTATCTTGATTACTGAGCAAAGCTGTGCTCAATATCCAGGCTGGTGATTGCTACAAATTAGAGTGAATGGCACAGAGCAAATGGGGGTGTGGTATGAACATGGGATAGGTTCTGTTTTCACTGTGGTCTGAACTAGCAAGTTCTGGGGAAGTGGTCAACATGGGAATATGATTGGTGTCTAGCTGAATAGAAAGTGCAATCTTTGTGATTCACATTTTTCTTTCACTAAGCATTCACCAGCTTGGAGATAGCAAACAAGTTTGATCGTGGAGGTATATCGCTCAACTTAATCACCTAAAACTAGATTTAAACCCTTGCTATGACTGAGACATCCTTCTACAAATTGTGTCGGGTTTTTCTCACCCCTTTTTATAGACCTTTCACACATAGACATCCCTCTTCATCTTTCCATGCCTCTTCCAATTCAAATGGGCACTGGCTGTGATTATGATTCTTCCTACTTTTGGAAGAGCCTCTTACACATAATTGGTCTTTAGATTTGGGATGTTTTTAATCTACTTCAATTTTGTTCTCTGAAGTTTTAACAATGTTATAATCCTGCACCTCTAGTTAAATATGTTTAGCCCATTCACACTGTATGAGAGAACTTTTAAATCAGCTTTGACACATCATTTCATTATAAGTCTCCACAGTGTGTAGCTAACAAACAACCTTGCACCGTATCACCCACCTGCAAGTTTCTGTGAGATATGGCCCTGAAAGGTAACATTTCTAAGGCCCTTTCCGCACCTTACCTTTTTCTGGCACTGGGGTGCAGGGATCGCATGAGCAGCCTCTGGCGAGAGGCTCTCGCATCCCTGCTGCTTCAGCTCTGCACAAGCTCCTGCTCACATGAGAGCCCCGCCTCTTCCTTCAACAGTGCAACCTAGGACTTTCCCAGGCTGCACTGGGGCAGGAAATGCAACCGGCGCAGCTCTGGAGGCTCCGCACGTCAGGTAAGTGCGTGCAGGGCCTAGGAGCAATGCACGATCACACACCATTTTTGGCTTCCAGCCAAAAATGAAAAGGTGCGCAATCGGTGCCTGCCAGCCCCTGGAGTATTGCACGATTGTGAATGCATCATGCAGATCGCTCCTCACAATCGCATGACACTCCAGGCGCCCTTTTGCATGGCAAATGCCGTGCAGAAAGGGCCTAAGTTATCTTTACAATCTGCTTGAGCAATAACTATTGGAGGAGTAACGTTTGTTTCAGCAATAATTGCTTACTACAACGGCAAGAAAATGCATTAGATTTCCAATTTATACTTTCATTTTGCTTTGGCATGAATGAAGATGTTTCCCATGTTCAAGGGTGGTAATATAATAGTATTTGAAGTTACATCTTTCATTCTTTGAATTAATAAACAATGTTCTCACAATTCTTCCGGGTCTTTAGATCTACTGGCTTGTCAAATCTTTTTTTTCTTCTTCTAGCAACTGATGGGGTTGATGTTTACAGAGTCTACTGGTAAAGTATCATTATTTGTAATGTTGCTTCTTCTAAGCTAGTCTACTTTGACCCTAAAAGGGGCAGTCTGTTTATTGCCTTTCTTTCCTGGTCTTCAGAATATCTGTTCTGGAGGATATTTGGTAGATACTTCCAACTTTTTATGTAGCTTTAACTTATCTCACTCTAATCCTATATAGTCTTTTTCTTGTTCTAGATATAATAGGTTAAAAAGCTTGAATGAATTGTTATAAAGATCTTCAGTTTCTCAACTGATATCCCCTGTCATATATAGCCATTTGATTTGGCTAGGACTGTTTTAAATTTCTTTTTTTCTATAGTTCCCTTTTCTACTTGGAGTCTTAATTTCTCTTCAGTATATTCAGTTTTCTTCTATGATCTAATTCAATCCCAAGAAAAATACTGAATTATCTTTCTTATTAGTTGGAGAGTTGTTGTTGGCATTCTTATCTTCCTTTCGGGTAGGAGAAAATGAAATAAAGTATCTACTTTGGTGGTTATCAATTCCAATTTCTCATGAAACATCTTGGCAACAATATGACATTGGTTAGCCAAAAAGATCAGGTCAATCAGTGCTACAGTTGAAACTTTATTTAGGCCATTTCCCCACAACACTGTTATAATGCTCTTATTCCACTTCCAATATCTTGTGGAATTCTGGGGTTTGAGGCCAAAGAGCTCTCCGAGAATTCTAAATGCTTTTCTCTAAACTATAAACCCCAGAATGCCATAGGATGTTGAAAATGGAATAAAATGTAACAGTGTAGTGTGGAAATGGCCAGAGAATTAATATGGCTGTTCTCAGTAAACCTATTGTCTTGATAGAGAGATAGATAGATACACACACACACACATACACACACACACATATATGGATTATGGGAGGAAGCTCCTATTAGACAAAGGGGTATATCTATTAAATGTTTGTATTTCAGATATATGGGCTTCGGGAAAGGTTGTCTTGTCTTGGTCTTGAGTGCAGTTGAAAAAAAATTCACTACAGGGCCATTTCCTAATATTCATTTTTAAAAAAGTTATCCTCTTCAGTTTTTTCTTTTCTTTTCTTTTCTTTTCTTTTCTTTTCTTTTCTTTTCTTTTCCAATGCATTAGCAAATCAGACACAGTTTTAAGGGGAATCCTGAAAAATCAGGAACCTTTGGAACCTACCTTTGGAACCTAAATAGATGGTATTAAAATTAAAGCTGCAAGCCAAAAAGAAAAAAGAAAAGAAAGATCTTTGTTGATACCATCCCATTCTTCTGTTAATTTTCAGTTAAAATCCATGCTTTCCACTAAAATCAAACAAGCTTTAAGAAAAGCAGCAAAAGCCAACAGCACTAAGGCTTGGCTAAGTATCTTTACAATAGTATCTCCCCTATAGGGTGATATACAGAGTAACAAGACAGTAAAAAGTCACCAGGAAAACATTGTGTTTATTGTCCTCCCTTTAAAACTGTGGCTCCTATTTATTATGTTGTTAGCCTTGGGAAAAAAAATGATCCCAGCAAATTAATTGGTTTATTAAGAGTTTATTATAAGCCAACAAATATAATATAAAACAAAAAGAAGTATTTTTAAAAAAACTTTAATAGTTCTCAGAGAGACAAAAACAAACTAGCTAAGACTATAGTGCAAATTTAAAAACAAAAACAGCCGCTTCCCTTGACTCAAATCCTCTGAAGTTGCTTCTGCCTGAGACAGAGTCCTGTTGCCTTGCTTTGCTGCTCTGGGTATCATTTACATTGTGCCTGCAGTTCAATCTCTACACAGTACTTGGAGCTTTAAAACAGCCTAATGGGGTTGTGGGTATTTTGTACAGCTATATATAAGCTGCAATTAGTGTATAGACTCTGGGTGAAAAGTACAGAAGCATCAGATTTTCTTAGCTATTATGTAAATCTTCTCCTTCACTGAGCATGCAAATATTGACAAAGAAAATACTGGCACAGAAAATGAAGAAAAATTTGGGTCACCTTTATATATAACCAATAGATATTAGTAGTATAGCTGTCCCCATAATGGGCATAAGCACTGCATAGGTATAGACAAGGAAAGTGAGAAAAGGCTCAATGGTTTTATATATAATGTTTCAGTACTGTAAAGCTGTCCCATTCCAACACTTACTACTCATCTATATTTTGAGTTCTATCAGCCTGGGACAGGAAAACCTGCTGTAGGTTACTGTACTTCCCAAGTAACTCCTGGTCCAACCAAAGTTGTGGAGGTGTACATTTAAGAAAAAGAAGAAATAAGCTCTCCTCTGAGCACTTTGATCTCTTGGGCCAGCCTTATAATAAACAAATATTTCAACTCTTTTTAGCATGAATAGATTTCCACCCCCTGCTTTCCCCCCTCAAACCACCTGGTAGCTTCTATAAGCATCCATAAGAGATAGTTCTTAAGTTCTAATGTGGATTGGTAAGTCCTCTCCCTTTATTTTTAAGACTGTCATTTGCATGCTTGCCCAGAAGCTGGCAACTCAAAATCAATTATCTTTGTGTAGGCAAGGACGGACCACAAAACAGAGGTAGGGAGCAATAACACAGGCTGTTAGGTCAAATAGTGTGTTGCCAGCACACTGGAAATGCCACCAGAATACCTGTAGTTTTTGACTGTGCAGAATTTAGTCTCTTTAGGGGTTGTGAAGGTAATACAGTCTAAATGTTTGCCCTTTTAAATAGTTGTTGGGCATTTAAGGTGTATATCAGGTAAAAATCACCTGCAGAAAATTCAGCATTGGGGAGTTGGGTTCGGGGTCTACCCATGAGGTGCACTGTCCCCAGATCTGGCACCTGGTGATCAATTACAGAACATCTGACTTGTAAACAAGGACATGTGCAAGAACTGGAATCCAAAGCTCAAAAGTTACTTTTTAAAAGTAATCAACTGCATATATTTCTGAGTCCCAGAAAGTACTTAGTGATATTTTTTTTTAACAAAAAAGTATCTCAGTGGTTTCCCATCTCTTAAAAGGTAACTAAAACAGTTTTAGCTGTATTATAAAAATCTGAATGTTATTATCACTGGAGTGTAAATATATAATGCAGTCAACTCCCCTCCTGTTCACCTCATTAGCCCCAACACCCACAACAGAGCAGGCGGCACCACACTGCTTAACACTGGAAATGGTTTCTGCATCATGCAGTGAGGCTGTAACCTTCTAAGCATACAAGTAGCGAAAACATTACTGTTATACTACAAAATTAATCTCTGCTAGCTGCCATAGGTATAATTGAATTGTAATCCATTAGAGAGACAGTGTAGTATAATGACTTGAGTGTTAGGCCATTTTCGCACTAGCTGGCCCCTCCCAAAACTGCAAACCCCAGGATTCCGTAGGATGTTGAAAGTGGAATCATAGCACTATAACAGGCTAGTGCGGAAATGGCCTAAGATTATGACCCTGGAGATCAGGGTTCAGCTCCCTGCTCTGCCCTGGAAACCCACTGGGTGACCTTGGGCAAGCCACACACTCTCAGTCCCAGAAAACCCTGTGATAGGTTCACCTTAGAATTACCATAAGAGAAATGTCTTGAAGGGACACAACAACAAAAAATATAAATTAAGTTGCATATTTTCCAATAAAGAGTTAGAACTTAATTAACTCTTTTGTCTGTGTATGTTTACTCACAAAAGTGATTGGCCTAACTTGGAATTTTTGCCTTAATGATTCTACAGAATTCTTTTATTAATTGAAGCCTGGATCCCATTGGTAGTTCCAGTTGCAAGAGATGTGTTGACTCAATGGATTTATGAAAGTGTTGACTCACCATTCAACAATGAATTCAAAGACTCAGCAGTAAAGGCAACTTCTGACAGCATTCAGGCTTACATTATTTCTTAATTAAATAAGCCACAGTGCTAAAGAGCTGATGTGGTTTATATTACCTTGTTGATTCTTGACCTAAAGCCTAGCTCACTTAGATTTTTGCAAAACAGCTTTTTGTTCTCTTGATAACTTCAGATTGCAATATTTACGTCATAAGCATTAAGGGCATTTTGGATGGGGAAGTAGTCTTTCTGTAATTCATACAACCCCTCTGTGTTACATACCAGGCACCAGGTAGAGGCTCCTTATCTTTCCTGGGAAATTCAATTTTTAGTGTTCTTAACTTGGGGGCCTTTTGCTAGGATCTAAGTAGGAATCATTAAGCTTTAGAAAATGGGAGAATAAGAAGGTGAGGTTCTGAGGGAGTAAGAAAGAGAAAGTCAGAGGATTTTTAATGGGTTGTATGAGAAGTGGGGTTTATAAAAATTCATTGAATTGTTTTCATCTTTCCAAAGTTCAAAACACATATCAGTATGTGTGTGTAAAATAATATCAGATTTTCCACCTTTCTTTTGGTAAGGCTTTTAGTTCAGCAATGGAACATATATTAAAATACCAATTTAAAATTGAGTTGTCAAAGACACTTCTTTTCAACATAAATGCCAATGAGTTAGATTTTTAAGATTATTAATAAATAATATCATGTGGTAACACTTTTCTCAGGAGTTTTCCTATCTCTAGTTATTAAATTACAGTTACAAGATAACATAGTTATATCCTTATTGGAAAAGGAATTAATTTCAAACAACTAGTTATAAGTAACTAGGTCAACCAAGGCCTCCTTTGCATCTTGTCATGCTACCTTCATTTCTCCTGATGATACTTGAGAAGTAGACATCCTGAAGGAAGGCAGATGAAGAAAAGGCCAGACATGGGATCTCAGATCTTCAGCTCTTGGAGGGCACCACCAGCAATCTGTCAATGTTGCCATTTATCCTTTGGAAAATTTGTAGGGTTTCTGTGTGTGTGTGTGTGTGTGTGTGTGTGTGTGTCTGAAATTCTGAATTTCAAATTGCCTTGAGTGTTTTGTCAGAATGGTGCTATGATAAGTCAAACAGTAAATAACAACTGGACACACTGCACAGTGCTTCCACATGACCTCATTTCATAAAGATCTCACAGGGGCGAAGCTGAAAAAATAGCAGAAACTACAAATATGGAGCCCCTTGCTAGTGAAATTTCTTGGCACACCACTGGCACACTAGATGAAATACCACATTCGTATGCTGCAAATGATGTGACACTGAATAAAACTTTTAAAGGGATAGGAATAAAATATGGCTTAATAGGGGAGGCAGCATTTTTTTTAACATTTTGCTTCCTCAACTCAAACATGTTCATACCAAGACAGTCACCACTTTCAGTGTTAATCCTTGTAGGTCACTACCCAGGCGCCGTTCCTGCAGGCTTCCATTCAGTCCCTTCACAGAGTCCCATGTTGCCAACTGCAAATAGAAACACAAGCGAGATGATGTCATATTTTCAGCATGTCTAAAATACCTCCAACAGCTGTGATAGGAAACATGTGTGCAAATAAAGAAAAAGCTCAGAGAATAGAAGAATAAAATGCTCTGTTATCCCAACAGTACCAGGAGCATAAATACAGAGCTTTAAACTGATAAATGTATAAGCTCTTTGGTTACACTGGCTACCTCCTGTGCTACCTGGAAGTATAATTTCAACATGCAATTTTCCAGAGATTACTTTGCTACACGTGCAGTCTAGAACAAACTGGCTTATCTCTTTATTGATACAAATACTTATGAGTTCAAAGTTCCATCTCTTTGTTTGTTCCAACAGTTATGCACATTTATCTCAGGATCCTTCTTCCTTGGTGGGTAGGTGGTTAGTAATTTTTCTGTAATTTTGTGCTTGGAAGAAGTAATACATAATTTTAGTAATTTTCCTCCTGCTGCAAGAAAGTATTTCAAAGTATTCTGTGCAAAATTCACACATGGATCCTTTGTGTAGAAAACATTCTTAGCACAGAATTATTTCCTATCCAGAAATATTATTTTCTGCTTAGAAAATGCTGTTTCTTGTGCAGAAAAATGAAGTAGCTGGGGGGATTTTTTGCACAGGATTTGCATGTTGTATATTTGTAAAACAGCACTTTCTGTGCAAAATTCATTTTCTAAACAGAAAACAATCTGATGTTTAGCCTCTTTGCGGGCTGTTGCAGACAACGTTATGTTCTGTTAAAAAGAAAAAGGAGGGAGGGGAGTGCGAATTTTGGGCAAAACAAGTCTTGAACTTCAAAAGGTCTTGTCAGGCCAAGATTCTCTTTGACACAGTTTTCAAAAAAAGTGTTTTTTTTTTACACTTTCTAAATGTTTTTGAATGCTCTTGGTTGTGGTGGCTTACCCTGGATCAGCGTCAAACTGAAATATGATTAGTAGAGATCTGTCTGCCCAAATCTATACTGTAATACATATCCTCTATCAGAGGCACTACCAAAATAGTGCAGTGTAACTTCTCTGAAAATAGTATCAAAAAACTCTTAAGAAGGGAATTAACCAAGTGGGAATTTACTGAAAATTTGAAAACACAATTCCTTATCTCTTGAGGGTACTCTAGTCCTGGGAAGAGACTCATATAGCTGGAACAGCCACTCAATAAAATGTCCTGCCTAGAGCAGTGGTGTGTTTTTGTGTGTGTGTGTGTGTGTGTGTTTTTTGTTTTGTTTTTTGTTTTTTGGTTACCTAGTGTAATGGATGAGGATTTCCTCTGCCCCATTGTGCCAGGGACTGGCACTGTATTTGTGCTGATTGCTTAAAACTATTTCTTTCTTCCCTGGAAACTCGTTGAGGACCAGGAGTCAGATCACAGACTAACAACAGTCCATGGACTACCACTTTAAGTAGCACTGGTCTAGAGCAGTGGTTCTCAACCTGTGGGCCCCCAGATGTTTGTGGACTTCAGCTCCCAGAAGCCCCAGCCACTATGGTCAATGCTCAGGGCTACTGGGAGCTGAAGTCCAAAAACATCTGGGGACCCACAGGTTGAGAACCACTAGTCTAGAGCATATGTTCCAAGTGTGCAGGTGGGAACTATTGCCATAACCTTATGCAGAAAGAAAGCAAAAATGTTGCATGCTGAAGCAGCAGCTGAGAGAAGCTCAGAACTTGATCAGATCAAGTATCAATATCCAGAGATAAACAGTGATAATATCACTGTTCACTAAATACAGCTTAGCAATTTGACTATCTGAGTATTGCCTACCTACACATTCAGTCCGTGTGGACTGAAGCCATCTTTTACAATATCAAGTGTCTGATTATTAAGCACCAATGTGGTGGAGACAGTTTCGGGTCAGCCCAGATGACCTCTGAGTGTGAGGGAAAAGCAGTTGAGAAAAGCAGTTAATTTTCCCTGCAATTGAAGTGACTCTGTGTTTGAGAAGAACAATAGGACACTGTGAAATAGAATGTTAGGGAGGATGAAATGTGCCTCGCTATGGCCTTGCCATGCTTTGCAACATTAGTAAGGTTACGCAGAGAAATGATGAGAACTGTTGCTTGTGTCAATTTCCTTTCTTGGACACATGATGAATTTGCACTGGAGATGTATAAATTGTTTTGGATGTAAAGAGGCGGGGCTCAGACTTTTGAGAATTATCTCACTGAGACATTACGCACAATAAATCTTTTTTCTAAAACCGTGGGTCTCTATCTCAGTTCCACTACACCAAGAAGAATGGGACATGTATTTAGGTTTATTTAATAAAGAAACTAACAATGTTCAGTGTGTCAGGATGCTGGAGTGCAGAACACTGGACCAATTTAAGCAGCGGGGAGAAGGCAACAGGACATATACAGAGAGCAAGAATCATAACGACTGGCTAGTATATCTGGCAACACCATGAAATAGGTGGAAAAATTCCTGGTTGCTCATGTCATGGCAATCTGGAGGCATTGGGAGGAGGGCTTCATGGAACTGAGTACTATAGGGGGATGTTGATTTGTGTTCCTGTCTATTAAATCTGTATGGAGAGTGTTTGGCAGATTGTTCTCTCCAATATATGTTCTTCA
Organism: Iguana delicatissima; assembly: GCA_948472985.1. Taxonomy (NCBI): domain Eukaryota; kingdom Metazoa; phylum Chordata; class Lepidosauria; order Squamata; family Iguanidae; genus Iguana; species Iguana delicatissima. Next base: position 127,147 of record CAOKZL010001457.1, on the reverse strand, counting down.
AATCATACCTCTCCTCCCCTCCCCCAACAACACACACACACACACACACACACACACATTTTTAACATTTGACTCTGTATACAATCCTTTTCTTTAGGTTTAAACTTGGATAACACTGTGGTAGCTTACAGAGGATTACAACTACTGCTATTTCTTTAAGGGCACCTGTAATTTGCTCTTTGGAAAACTATAGCTCTTACAGCACTCTGGCACATGACCAGGTAAGGAAATTATGAAGAAGCATGGAAATCATCCAACTTATTCTCCCCCTGGATTTTCAAAACTGCTACTGAGTTAAATAAAACACAGAAAAGAAAGATCAGGAGTAGCAACAATGGGAATTATATTCTGATTTAGAGAGTGACCTGAGCCAAATACCTTGGGGCCTTAATACTGACCTCTCCTTCTAAGGTAGATTTTATGAATCCTGAAGTCTTGAGGCTGTTTTGGGAGAGCTTTACAGGTATCTCTAAAGTCTGAGCTAAAGAGTGCTATTCCTGCCCACATATTCTCTCTCTCTCTTTCCAAATTCCTCCTGCCCACTGCCAGCCTCCCCATTAGTTAACCTCTTTTCTCCTCTCTGTATTCCATTACTCTCATGTGCACACATCACCTGCCAAATGCTCTGCTTCTCCGAATCAGCTCCATTATGATGCCTATGCTGCTGTATCACATATACCAAACAATAGTGCCATTCTATCCTCTGTTCCTAATTTCAGTGCTTCCTTTCCCCTAATCTGACTTTGGTGGGGCACACGCTTAACGCTGGGGCCCTAGTACCTCTAGAGTGCAAAATCAGTTTGTATCCCCAGTGATGAACAGTTCTGTCTGACATTGCACCTTGTCACTCTGCAAGAACTTTGGTGCTGATAAGATTCTTCTGCTCACCGACATTACTTCTGCTTCTGTCGATGGGCCTACTATTTGCTTTAAAAATAAGTCTTTTGCATATGGTTGGAAGAAACAAGAAAGATGGAACCTTAATAAATAGAAATATTGTATCTCAGAATATATGATGTTTGATCACTTGTTTTAAAAAAGTATATGGGACAATTGAAGGAAGAGTCTTGGGCCCTTTCCGCATGTGGAGGGGTAAACGGGGGAAACACGCTAAAACAGAGCTTACTGGCAGCTGGGTAAGTCCGTCGCCATGCGGAGCAGCGCGAGCTCGCTGCTCCGCAGTCCTCCGGCGTCCAAAATGGCGGTTTCGGCATCCAAAATGGTGGCTTCCGGCTGGCAGAGGCTCTCCACCAACTGGAGAAGCTCGCCAGCCTACAGCCCACTCCCGGCAAATCTGCAGGCATGCACTAGTGCGCACCTGCAAATCTGCACTGGAGCGCGGCGATGGAGCTGCACGGGGCTGCATGCTCCATGCTTTTTAAAAACCTCTGAAAAGAGGTTTTTAAAAAACACGCTGAACCACCAGTTCTGGTTGCTTTGGAGAGGATCGAGGTGCAGAACTACGAAAAGTAGTCTGCCTCAATCCACTCCATGGTGCAGACGACCTCCATTGGAGGTCGCTCTGCACTGTTTTAATACCCCGGTGCAGAAAGGGCCTTGGTTAGAAACTGGAGAATATTGACTGAGAACATAAACCAGAGAGAGAGGTATGAATATGTAAATAAGATAATTACAGTGATATTCCACATGAAAAGTAAACAAGAATAATAATAAATAATTAGACTGTCCCCTGGGTGGTGGGTGGAGATAATAATTATAAAAATATATGTAAAAAAAGAAGGGGGAAACATTTGAGGAGTTACAGCTAAATTGAACAACTGATTGTATTTTGTAATGATACTGTAAAAGTATTGCATTGAAAAGGGCGTAACTGTTAAAAATTTTTTTTTTTAAAAAATCTTTCAATAAAGGGGGTACTGATCCAATTCCTTTCTCTTGTGGAGCCTCCCAATTCATATCCTGCTTCCTATGTCAATAATGAAAGAGGCACTGACAGCCACTGTAGAAACACATATCTGCTGCTTACCTCAGTAATAAAAAAGAAGGCTGTGTTAACACAGTCCTGCTTCTCTGTGCTTCACAGAGTATGGAACAGGGGATGCCACGCCTGTACATTGCTGCTACCTGTCTCAATGACAAAGAAATCTATGGGCTGGGATACTGAGGCTGCCTCCCTAGGCAGAGACAAGCCATTGTGACTCAAAGTTGATGACCCTTCCTTAGAGACTGTTCACTGTGACTTCACACTGATGATGTCAACCAAAGCTGTTGCTGCTTGTCTGAAAGAGTGCCGGCAACTGACTATTGTGACCTCATACTGACATCCACATGAAAGCAAGAGAAACATGAGTTCCCATCTTGCTGATCCCTTTTACGATAAAGGTAGAACTAGTCCAGGCAGGGGCTTCTCAACTTACTTTGCCACCTTACCATTTTTACCTTTGCTTAGGCACAAACAACACACAAATGCTTTTATTTATTTATTTTTAAGAGATGGCATGAGTGATTTCTAATTCCTGTTGGATCTTTGTGATTGTGCATCTTTGCACTATGGTCAGGGTTTGTAAAGGACTGCCTGTCTCTGTATGGGCCTCCTGTTACATTGAGAGCATCATCATCTGGAACTCTCCACTACTATGCTTCAAGACACCCATCCACGGTGGTTTCTAAGGAAAAAACATTTTAATCAGTTATCCCTCAGCTTTGGTTTGCTCTCTCTCACACATTCTGATGCCCTTCTAAAACTGGATGAAACTCTTTTTACTTCTGCAGACTTTTTGACTTAAAAAAAAAATCTGGCCCTTAATCTATTTTTCTACTGTTCTTCTATATCTTGTCCCATGTTGGGGAAAACAGTCTATCAATAAACGAGAAGAATGAAAATCTGGTAAAGAGTTCAGCTCAGAAGAAGTTATCAGGGCGAACCAGACATCAGAGGCCAGAGGCCTGAAGACAAAGGTGTTTTTTAGCAAGCCTTTGAGAATCCTGGACAGAACCCAGGCAGAAAACAAGAGAAGCATCAGAGGTTTTACATCCTTTAGCCTTGCTCCCACAATTCCATAGCCTTCCTGAATAATTTCAGTGTTCTTTCATACATCTTTGAACAAGCAACATGCATCCAACAAACCATGATCTGGGCCATTTCCGCACGGGGCGACGGAACTGCCCTGCGCCACTACTTACCGGAAATTCTGGCTCCCCAGTACAGTCCAGGCTGCTCCAGAGCAGTGCAAGGTCATCGATCCGCTCTGCTCCGGTGTCCAAAATGGTGGCTTCTGGTTTGTCGTGGGTCTCGACCAATTGCTGAAGCTCACCAGCCTAAAGCCTGCCCTCGGCAGATTGCACGCTCGCATTGGTGCAAGCCTGCGAATCTGCACAAGGGAGCAGGCTCACAGTGGCGCGCTCTGTGCTTTTGAAAGACGAGAAAAATCAGGTCTTTCAAAAGCACCCTGGAGGACCACTTGGGGTAGTTCCGGAGCAGACTGAGGTATGGATCTACAGTAAGTAGTCTGCACCCAGTCCACTCCAAGGTGCAGATGTCCTCCGTGGAGGACGCACTGCACATTTTTATTACCCTGTGTGGAAATGGCCCTGGTAAGAAAATAGATCTCTACATTAATCTCATATGGAGCGAGCTTTTCATTATTAAGAAACACTTTTTCTTTTCTTTTGACTTTGAGAATACAATCTGCTCATTGCTTTGTATTATTTTATTTCTTTTTCTACCAGATTGTAAACAGAATTCTGTATACAGAATTAAGTTTAAGATAGATAGAGTATTCAGAGAGTGCCAAGTGTTGATAGCCAGCATGGCATAGTCATTTGAGTGTTGGACTACGACTCTGGGAGACCACGGTTTGAATCCCTGCTCAGCCACAGACACCAACTGGGTGACCTGGGGCAAGTAACACTATCTCAGGCTCAGAGGAAGTGGTGTCAACCCTGCTCTGACCAAATCTGGTCAAGAAAACTCATTGATAGGTTCACTTTAGGGATTCCATAAATTGGGAATGACTTGAGGGCACACAACAACAACAACAACAACAACAACAACAACAATACTGCTCAGGGAGGTATGGTAATTTATAACAGCAGCAACACTTTTATTACACGAGGCTGATTGTAAGAGACTTCTGGCCATCCACAGTACACTGTTACAGTGCTTTTATTCCACTTTCAACATCCTGTGGAATTCTGGTGTTTCTAGTTTCTTGAGGTCAAAGAGCTCTCTAGCTGCGAATTCTAAATGACCCTCCCTAAACTACAAACCCCAGGATTTCCATGTTGAAAGTGAGGTGAAAATAGTACTATAACAGTTTTGTGGAAATGGGCTTTTCTGAAGGATGGATGGATGTGTGTGTGTGTGTGTGTGCGTGTGTGAGAGAGAGAGAGAGAGAGAGAGAGAGAGACCCACATACTCATATCCATTCATATGATTTTAAAATTGATACACATTTCCCTGCAAAGTGGAGGTGAACTGCAACAAGTAGCTCTTTACCTCACTAGGCATATAAGAGAAGAGCCTATAAGAAAGGGTGATGCTACTATAAAAGCATTAATTACACTTTTAGGAGGGTTTTGGCAGAAAATGTGTCTAAGTCAAGTGTTTAGCCATATGTTCATACCAATTAATTTTGTTACTAGACAGTGAGTAGATTAATCTTTTCTACAGCTGATTTCTAATAGTGCTTCCTCATTGTTTCAAGAGCGGAAGCCAAACCAAATTGTTCTTTCCATTGTTCAGTTCAGCTATCTTTTCTTCTCCCTCTTTTCCTCACAAGATAAAACACCAACCCTGTGCCCCTGATCTTGTTAAATTTAAGTATGACCAATCCCATTGATATTAAGAAAAGAAGGTAGTTATTACTGATTTCAATGGATTGGAGCCCCTATTTTTAAGACTAAAGATTTGTTACATTTGAATAAAATCTAAATAAATTCCGCACCAAGGCTTGGACTTAAAGACATGCTGGAAATCAGCCAGCATAAATAAAATTCACTATTATGTTTGACTCAAAAGAAAGAAAAGAGCTACAATTTGTTTCTTGCATATTAAACAGTTTGAGGTCTAAGGAGGAGGAGAATTTCTCAAAAGCATTTGTATGGTTTTTCCTTATTTCACACCAGCCATCAAATGGATATCTGTTTTGTATGCACGGGTAAAATTCTATAGTGTATAAAAAAATAATAATGATGCAGATATGTTTAATAAACAGGATACATAGAAAATGATTCACCAAAAATGCATTTTTTTTCCTTACTCTCTGAACCTCCAACTATTCCATTTGCTCATAAAATACGTCGATTTTGATTTGTACTTATTCTAGCAAGCAGAGCATGGCTCGCAGGATCGATGAATTTCTGGATATGTACACCAATTTTTGACAACTGACCTGTCAAGATCAGTGCCTGAAAAACTAATTTCCAGCACGGTTAAACAAAATGAGCCCTGCTGCTGTTTGATAAGACTGTTACAGTCCTTGTTCCACTCAGAAATTAGCTACACCTTCTATCAGAATTCTTAAAGCCAAAGGTTACAGCACAGCCATGAACTGATGCTGGAGATACTGCTTCTAAATCTGATGATGACAAGCAAATGCTCTCAGGGATCAGTCACTTGTCGAACAAATTTCATAAATGTTGGTCACTAAAAAATATAGTTGCCAAGGCAATCCTGTGTTGTTATTTTTTTTAAGTCCTTATATTATTAAATTGTGAAGTTGGCCTTAGATTCCAACCCCAAAGATTAGTTTTGCCTGTCCTGTGTGAAATGACATTGTATCATCCTCACAAACACACTGTAAGGCTGTTTTGTCCTGCTTTTCTAAATTATGCCTTATTACATGTTGTGAGCAACAAATGATATTATATTAACAATAAATAATATGTGGTCATGTATTTGCTGAACTTCTTGGCAGTGGCTTGAAGAGTTAGAAGGGAGATGGTAGATCCAAGTGATGAAGTATGTTGTGGTCCAGATAAGACTTAGTTACCCTAAAAAAATCATTTTCAGCAACATTCCTACTGAGACTGGAATATGTGCTCCTAATGGTGTTGAGTATTTGACATTTGAATTACGTGAGAAAAAGGCATGTATACAAATGGAGGAGTAGGTCTGACCAACATGAGCCGATATAAGCACAAATAAAGTTTTGAAAGAAACAAAATGATACGAGTTGTGGGTTTGTTAGGGATGAGCACATTTTGAAAAAAGTTCGTGGCAGTATTTCATTTTGTATTTTTCAAACGCTAACATCAAGTTTCTTTTGCAGAAGGGAAACTGTAACACCATTCAAAAGGTGCCAATTATTGCATTACCCCTTTACGTGGTTCACATTACGAAAGTCACCAATTAGATTAGTTAGGATTAAGCAAGGCATTTGTTAAGCAAGCTTTTGTGCTTTCTTCCAGTCATTTGACTAATTAGGTTCAAAAAAACATTTATAGCAAAACAAGTTATTGGAGAGTTTCCTGAAACTTCCTCTGGGTCTAATTGCAGGTGAAGTATTTACTTAAACTAGACAGAAACAATCTTACTCACTTTAGCAATTCTTCCCTTTGTTTTGTACTGTTTATGGTGAAAGATTTTTTTCAATAGATTTCCTTTTAAAACTTCATGAGGATCAATTTTATTTTGTAGCATGTTTGTTTGAAATATCTCTCCTGCTCCTTAATATCTATGGTGAGATAATCCTTGTAATTGGAATGTCAATATTTTTAGGATTAATGTAATCTTTATCCATGCAGGAAAAAAAGCATTGGACTAGCTCCTTTGCCAGTTCTGTATTCAGACAGTTACCAAATACTCAGTGAGAAGGAGAGATAACTGTATAGACAGAATGTACTAACAGTCTCAGTCATATCACTCTTCCTTCCAAATCCCACTACCACCACCACCACTATCACCCTGATCAGATGCTGCAGCCAAGATATTTTTCTTAACGTAAAAGAAATAAGTTTGACTGTTTAAAATGTTTCACATAAATTTTCTCAGCTCCATGAGATTGTGGGATATGTTGCTCTTGTGTGCCTTCAAGTCATTTCTTTTTTTAAAAAAAACTATTTTTATTGACAGTAACATACATAAACATAGAGAAAGAAAGAAAGAAAAGGAATCATAACCATATAAACATAATCCAATGCAACTGAATATATAAAAAAGGACAAAGGAAAAACATATAAGAAACAACACAACACTACAAGATGCTAATACACAGACTAATACAAATAATAATGATACAAATAAACTAAATGTACAGGAACTAAACGAAAAAGGAACTTCCATCTGGAATAAGGTAACAGCCTTAATATATATCATAAAGATATAACCAAAAATAATTAACCTCCCCATCATAAAGAAGAGGGAAAGGCACAATAATTAGTCTTAACTATGGTCTCATTAACTTCAATGCTGGCAATCATCATCTTCTATGTTCCATGCTGCTTATTTATCTTTAAACTATTACCATTATTACCAAGTTACTCAGGTCTAATCTACATACATGGTAATAGTAAGTACAGTGACCATAAGATGAACCTATCACAGGGTTTTTAAGGATTGAAAGTGTATGTGACATGCACACAGTTACTCAGTGGGATTCCATGACCAAGCAGAGAACTGAACTCCAGTCTCCAGGGTGATAGTCCAGTGTTCAAACCACTGCACCACACTAGCTCTGCTAAAGTTACCTCTCCTACAGAAGGTTAAGAGGGGACATGATAGCCATGTTTAAATATCTGAAGGGATGCCATGTCGAGGAGGGAGTGGGCTTGTTTTTCACTGCTCCAGAGACTAGGGCAAGGAGCAATGGATTCAAGCTGCAGGAAAGGAGATTCCACTTGAATCCCAAAAAGAACTTCCTGACAATCAGAGCAGTACAGCAGTGGCGTCTCCTTCTTTGGAAGTTTTTAAGCAGAGGCTGGATGGCCATCTGTTGGGAGTGCTTTGATGTGAGTTCCTGCATGGCAGGGGGTTGGACTGGATGGGCCCTGTGGTCTCTTCCAACTCTATGATTCTATGATTCTCGGAGAGTGAAGCTGAGATAATAGTGACGCACTGAAGCTCACTCACTGAATACATGACTGAGGTGACAGATGAAATAAGAATCTGTTGTCTTACACCCTAGTTGGCTACTAGCTCTCTGCCAAACTTTTTGGTTTAGCTATTAATCTCCGCAATACTCAATAACCTGGACTCTTTAGAATAGCCATGTGACATGCTGCTTGTACCTCTCACTGGCATGCCCTAAAAGGAAGGGGTGGCTCACATAACAGTTGGATGAACAAGCACAGGGGCATCTGGCAAAGCACATCTCAACTCATCTGTGCTTTATTGGTGACCTGAACTGTATCCCTTCTATGGAATATTTGGTCTTCTGGAGAAGCAGCCTGAACCATGGGAAGTAATCGGAAGCCAGCAGAGGTTAGATAAGAGTCCCTTTCACACTATAGAATTACAGCATTCACAGTTTAGAGATGAGTATGTAGAATTCTCAGTCAGAGAGCTCTAACACCTCACTAATCTATAAATTTCAGGATTCCATGAGATGCAACCATGGAAGTTAAAAGTAAAATCATGGTATTTCAACAATGTAGTGTGAAAGGGACTATGGTGAGGCAGTATAGTATGGCAGACTGGATTTACTCTGCCACTAGGGAAGACACAGATTCAAATCCTCCTCAATCACAAAGCTCATTGAGTTTCCTTGGATGAATCATGTTGCTAACCTAGACTACTTCACAAAGTTGCTGTGATGATAACATGGGAAGCAGATGGCTCATATACACTTTCTTTATCTCAGTAGAGGAAAGGTAGGATAAACATGTAACAAATACACACACACACACACACACACGCACACACACACACACATATATATGAATCCTAAGCTTAAAGAAATAAAGTCTATTCGCTAAGCTTAACTCAGTAAATGGGTAAGAAAAAACAACTGAAGCACCATTACAATACAAGAATGCAGAGTGACATACTGGATGAATAGCTTCAGGGCTCCTAATCAGCCCCAGAATCTCAGAGGATAACAGCTCCAAAACAGCCAAGACTGAAGAAGACTTTTGCCCCTAATCATTTTGGCCCCACACAAAATCTGGCAAAGTTTAAAAGAAGTATCCTCTGTTGGATAGTGGATATAAGTGGGGAGGTTGGCACTACCTTCTCTGTCTCCACTTCAGTCTAATTCCCAGAAGATAACATCAGGAAAAACATTATCTCTTATGATAGAGTGTGAGAACAATTATGAGAACAATTCCAGACTCCATGATCCAGTTCAGAATTTGACAGTGCAAAATGACTTCATTCTCCCTTCTGTCAAGACTCAACAGAGTTCAATGGAGTGATTCTGCCTTCCTACAGCTGATAAGGAACTCAGCTCCATTGATTATGACTATATTTGAACAAAAATAACCTTTTGTTTGTTAACTTCTGCACTAGATTGTAAAAAATATATTCACATTTTTCTCCATCTTCAGCAAGAAAGGGTACTGATATTCCTCTACCGAAAAAAACTGTCTGTGGCCACAATTTTGTTTGCTTTGAGGGATGGATGAAAAGACCAGCACTTTTGGGGGGCAGGAGAAACCATGGGTGGAAATGTTATTATTGCATAAGTTTTCACTGGAAAAGTCTCAAAATGAGGAGGAGAGAGGACATCACCCCAAAATGTACACCTCACCCAATCTCTCCTATCAGAGAGAAAACTTCTGATTCCCCCCCCCCAGAATGAAATGAATAAAGATTTATGTCCTTTCTCTATACTGAGACAATCACAATGATTCCTCCTTCCCAGTGTTTTGTGTTTACAGGTAGGTGCTTTAATCTTAGCTAATCTAGAATATACCCAAACCATGATCGCCAAAGTCTCTGGTGATGAGATGAGGAAAGTATAAGTCTGCATGTTCCTTTGTCAACGCACATAAAAATGCAAGAGAAGATATTGTCATTAGGCAAGCCAGCCTCTAGAGCTTAGACAAGATCTAATCAACTTGCTCAAATACGTTTAGACTGTTCCTTCAGGCCAATGATGGTGACTTCTGCTGGTAAGGTGCCATACAAATTTATGTTGTCATATAAAGGACAATAAACCATCACTACAGAATAATGGAAACATGAGCATTAAACAGCATGATTTTATAATGAACAAATCATTCCAGACAAACTTCATTGCCTTTTTGATAGAACTACAGAATTGGAATTTGTGAAAAAGAAAAAGAAGAGACAAAGGAACAGTATGCTGGTATTTAAAGGCAATAGGTTACAACTGTTGCTTAGGAAATTTAAGCCACAATGATGTGACTTTTTTCCCCTGAAGGCAACATTGTACACAGTGTTACTAATGAACTAAAGGAACAGAAAAGCATGCAGAATGAAGAAAAAAATACTGAAAAAACACTTAGTAGTGACCTTGTGGTTCAGAGTTATAAAGAGAATTCCTTTGCAGACTGACTGGCCATTCTACTCAAGTGTACAGGAAACTGAGATGATAGGAAATGTGGCAACTTGTTTCTCTTGATACTGCACTGGGGATGTATAAGAGCACCTGATACCGTAACACCTACTGCAACAGTCACAGTAAGTTCTGGAGGGAAGGAGTGAAGTTGGTATCAATCTGTTTCATATTGAAATTGATGCAATACAGACAAGGAAATCATCCAAAATGTATCCAGATGGACTCCCTAAAATCCAGCCTTTATTGCCTCTATTTTATGGTTTATTGTTACTGTCTTCAAAATATAATTTTGTTGTAACAAGAAGCAGGTTCATCCTCAAAATGGCAAGCGTTGGGCCAAAATCCAGAAATTTTGAATTTTGAATTCAAAGAATGTTAACTGTTTTCCTCATCACCATGGTTGTATCCAACTGGACAGCTTATATCCACTGTACAAAAGGGAAAACTGAGAGTAAGAAATTGGAAGTTATTGAAAGCTTCCCGGTGATTTCATGGCTGAGAAAGAATCTATACCACAAAACTCTCGCTCTACACTCTGTGCTGGAAAACAGGCCTACACATTCTGGAAAACAATTTCAATTTGTTCATTTTAACAGAAAATAGGAAAAGCACATGCCCTTTAAAACGTGTAAAATATCAGAAAATTACAGGGCAAGGTAACTATCCTGTCAGAGGAAGACGTATAGACTATGCCTAGAATAATTCACTTGCTAATCTTTCTTATTATTTTGAATTCTCTCTCCAAAAGGGGCAGATCATGTTTTCTATTAAGACAGGATTACTCAGTTGGGTCAAGATAAACACAAGCCATAAGCCATGTAGATAAATCCAAAGGGGCTGTATTAATTTCCAGGGTTTACAGCCAAGTAAGGAGGACAGGGGGAGGCACTGAGTACCTCAAATGTAATCAAATGTGACTGATAGGTTGATTTTATCTTCGTGGGCCCCCAACTGTAAAAGTATGTGTTAGAAAAGCAAAGCAGTAACAGAGAAATTGCATAGCAATCAAGGCTGCTTCCTGCTATGATACAAAATGAAAAGTGTTGTGTAAAATGCATGGTCTTTCATAGAAATATAGAATCATAGCGTTGGAAGAGACCACAAGGGCCATCCAGTCCAGCCCTAACATGCAATCAAAGCACTCCCAACAGATGGCCATCCAGCTTCTGTTTAAAAGCCTCCAAGGCAGGAGACTCCCCCACACTCCAAGGCAGCATATTCCACTGTTCTATTGGTCTTACCATCAGAAAGTTCTTTCTAATAGAATCTTGGCAGATCTCTTTTCCATGTAGTTTGAAGCCATTGCTCTGTGTCCTAATCTCTATATCAACAGGAAACAATCCTGTTGGTCCATCCTTCATTTGACACCTCTTCAAATTTTTAAATTTGACTACTATGTTACCTCTTAACCTTCTCTTCTCCAGGCTAAACATAGCCAGCTCTAAGTTGCTCCTCATGGCTTCCAGGCTTTTATAGATACTGAATCAGCAGAAAAAGAATGTGCTCCTAATGCTTATTGAAAGTCTAAAGTTATTCTTTAAAAAAGCCCAGCGTGTTTTGGCCCCTGCGGTCATTGCATATATTGCAAACACATATCCAAAGTCATTGAATTTATATCATAATGATCAACAGACATCTAACTTGACTCACTTTAGCACTTGTAATAGCAGTTTTGTAATATATGCTACTCAGTAAAGTATAAAAACAAAATATGTGGGGAGGATATCAAGATCTCTAAAAAACAAATAGAGGAAATCTCTCCAATTTAAGGAATAGAAGAATGGGTGCTCCTTTGGTCAGTCATTTTGAGGAACTTCAACACTCTACATAAGATCTCAGGATTTGAGAGCAGGAAAAGGTAGGTCAATTCTGCATGGGGTAATAAAAATGGTGCAGTGCATCCTCCACGGAGGATGTCTGCACCTTGGAGCGGACTGGGTCTCAACTACTTACTGTAGATTCGCACCTCAGTCCGCTCCAGAACGACCCCAAGTGGTCCTCCAGCGTGCTTTCGAAAGACCTGATTTTTCTGGTCATTTTTCCAGTCATTCAAAAGCCCGATGCAGATTCACAGGCTCGCACCAATGCGAGCCTGCGATCTGCGGAGGGCGGGCTTTAGGCTGGCAAGCTTCAGTGGTTGGTCAGGACCCACAACCTACCAGAAGCTGCCATTTTGGACACCCAAGCAGTGTGGATCTATGACCACGCACTGCTCTGGAGCAGCCTGGACCGGACCAGGGAGCCAGATGATCCGGTAAGTAGAGGCATGGGGCGATTCCCTTGCCCCATGCGGAAATGGCCATAGTTAATAATGACGAAAAAGTTTTGATGAGAAAGGAAGTGGAATAGATTTTAAAGCTGGTATCTTTGATAACAGGATGTCTCCATGAAGATCCAATTCTTCTGTCCTTCATGTAAGGCACCCTACCCCAAACACAGAAATATAAAAATAAAAAAAAAAACTTTTCAGCTAGATTGCAGCAGACGTCCCTGAAACTGGTTACCCCACATTCTCTAGGCCCTTCCTTATTTCTGACTGTCTGTTGAAATGTATAAATAATAATAATAAAAAAATCAGACTGTCTTCTTGTGCTGCTTACCATTCCAGCTAACAGAAAGAGTATATTTCCAACTCTAGAAATTTTTGCTGTTAGTTTAAGTAATGGTATGTATATAATCTGACACTGAACTAGTATATTCCACTATGATCATTTATAAGTGTGTGTGTGTGTGTGTGTGCGTGCTGTCCTTTTGTAAAAGAATTTCAGTTAATATATGTATTTGGGTTTATTTTTAATGCAGCCTCTGAAAAAGGCCAATCTGTTTATACAGAAGCCAAAATGTGTTGGGATTTTTAAAAATAATACATTTATATCATCAATAAGCACATGGAGCCTAGTCTCCTTTTTCTGCTTTTATCATTTTTATCACCCTCTTCTGCACATGTTCCTAATGATGCAGCCTAGAATTGTACTAGATTGTCAACCAATTACAAGTCCACCTAACACAGCGGTTCTCAACCTGTGGGTCGTGACCCCTTTGGGGGTCGAACGACCCTTTCACAGGGGTCGCCTAAGACCATCGGAAAATACGTATTTCTGATGGTTTTGGCTCCATTCCCTCTTTGGTGGTGGTGCGCAAGCGCGAGCCACGTGCTCGTGTTCCCCTGCCCCCTTTGGCTTTCTGTGGGGGCTTTCCGGTGGTTGCGGTGAGGAGCACGATCGTCTCCCTCCAGAATTGGAGGACAGTTGATCCCCTAAAAGGTCAGGAACCCACTGTTTAAGAAAGAAACAGTGGGAGGAACACCCCCTTGGAAAAGCGGGTTCAGAGGCGCCAGCAAAGGGCTCGAAACCCCATGTTTAGGCTTGAACAAAAAACAACAAACTTCAAGACTGAGGCCATTTCCACACTACACTGTTATAGTGCGATTATTCCACTTTCAATATCCTATGGATTCCTGGGGTTTCCAGTTTTGGGAGCGGCCAGGCGGCCCCTCCCGAAACTGCAAACCCTAGGATTCCATAGGACGTTGAAAGTGGAATAATCGCGCTATAAGACTGTAGAGCAGAAATGGCCTGAGAAAATGCGGGGTCGGTCTATCGAGTGGCCATTACCTTGAAAGGGCTCCGGATGAGAAGAATCCTCACCACCACTTTCTAATTTAAGTTTGGAGGAAGAAAGAAGAAGGACGAATTTGGCTTCTTTTTTATTATTTGGCTTGTTTACTTTCCTGTATAAGCTGGTGAAGTAAAACCAACATGAGTTTGGCTCTACAAAACAGAAACTGAGAGGGTGAGGTCCCTTTAAGGGGGAGGAAAAATCCCGAGAAAAGGAGCACACGTGAACAGAGCTCTCATGGTCTTTATGTTAGTTAACTAGATAGCTGAAAAGAGGAGCAACAAGTAGCTACAAAAAAGTATGTATGAACATTGAATACTTACTGCATGCCTCTTAAGAATATAAGCTGAATGTAAGCTAAAATCCAACGTTGAGTGAGGGGTTGAGAACATTAAGAGATTAAGAGATATCAAGACGAATTAAGATGAAAAGAGCAAACGGAAAAGCAGAAAAGCAGTAAGTGAAGCAGTAAGTGCAGAAATACTAGGGAACACATTTAAGAAAATATATCTAAGAAAACGTGTTAATTAAAAAATAAGAGCAAAAAAGGAAGAAAGAAGAAGAAGGTAGCACTTCCACATAAAGTCAAAGAGGAACCAAAAGAATAAGAGTAAAAGAATAAAAATAATGGAATAAAGAGAACTGGGAATTAGGAAGACTACGTAGAATTTGAATGCAGGAGAAGAGAGCTTCATAAAACGACAGGAGGAAGTAAAAGGACTAAGGCTTAAAAATCAGGAGTGGGACTTTAAAAGATTTTCTAAGATAGTAGGCAAACAAGGATTAAAGCAGTGGAAGAAAAAGAGTAAAGAAAGGAAAAGAAAGAATACAGATAAGAAGATGGTGCGAAACGATGGATTTAGTGGGAGACGCAGCTTGCAAGTTCCCCCCCCCTTTTTGGGGGACAAGTTGTGGGGGAGGCATTGTAAATAATAAATAAATAATTTTATGGTTGGGGGTCACCACAACATGAGGAACTGTATTAAAGGGTCGCGGCATTAGGAAGGTTGAGAACTAACAGCAGCATTGTCTAGCCCAGATTTTATTAGCTTGTTTGCAAGAATATCATAGGTGACAGTGTCAAAGGCCTTACTGAAATCAAAATACATTACACCCACAGCATTCCCTTCATCTACCAAGCTTGTAACTCTATCAGAAAAAGAGATAAGATTAGTCTGGCATGACTTTGTTTTGAAAAACCCATTTGACTTTCAGTGATCATGGCATTCCTAAGTGGTTACAGACTGTCTGTTTAATGATCTTCTCTAGGACCTTTCCTGGTATTGATGTCAGGCTGACTGGGCAATACTTGTTGGTTCCTCTTTTTTTCCCCTTTTTGAATAGGGGGACAGCCTTTGCCCTCCTCCAGTCTGCTAGGATATCCCCTGTTCTCCAGGAGTTCTCAAAGATTATTGCCAGTCCTCTTAGTATCATTAGACACAATTCATTTGGCCCTGAAGACTTGAATTCCTTTTGAGTAGCCAATATTCTTGTACTACATCTTTGTCTATTATATGCTGCATTTCACATACTGCATCATTTCCCCCAGGTCAAGCACTGTTTTCCTTTTGGGAGAAGACCAAGGCACAGAACATGCTGAGTAGTTCTGCATTTTCTCTGTCCCCTGTTAGCATCACCATCTTCTCTGTGTAGTGGTCCTACCATTTCCCTGTTCTTCCCTTTGGTATAGATGTGACCCCAAAAGCCCTTTTCATTATTTTTAACTTCTCTAGCAAGCTTGAGCTCATTCTATGCTTTAGCTTTTCTGACTTTCTCCCTGCATATGCTGGCTATTTATTTGAATTGCTCGTTGGTGATTTTCCCCTTTTTATTATTTCTTGGACATGTTCTTTTTAAATCTTAGCTCAGCTGAAAGTTCTTTAGACATCCATCCCATATTCTTTAGATATCTCCCATTTTTCCTTCTCATTGGAATTGTTTGAAATTATGACTACAATATTTCACTTTTAAGAAACTCCCATCCATCATGAACTCCCTTCTCTTTTAGTATGCCTGACCACAGGATCACACCCAATATTTCTCTAAGTTTACTGAAATCAGCTTCTTTTAAAGTATAGAATATGTCTCAGACTATGCTTGGCTTCCCCTTTCCACTGTATGACAAACTCCAGGAGAGTATGGTCACTCCCACATAAGGATCCTGCCACTTCTACTCCATTAACCAGGTCATCACTGTTGGTTAGGATAGGATCTAAGATAGCTTGTTGCCTTTTCCACTTTCTGGACAATGACATTGTCTGCAAGGCAAGTGAGGAACTTGTTGGACCTTGTGCTCCTGGCAGAGTTTGACTGCCAAAATATGTCAGGAAAGTTGAAATCTCTCACTACTAAAATGTTTGGTCATTTGTTCCAGGAAGATATCATCCAAGTCCTTTGTCTAGTACACCCTCACAATGATATTGCTGTTGTTTCTCTCCCCCTTAATTTTTACCCAGATGCTCTCAACCTAAATTCCAGGATTTAAGTCATGGATCTCCTCACAGGTGTAAACATCCTTGACATGTAATGCTACTCCTCCTGTTTTCCACTTTGTCCTACTTCTTTCAAGTATGATAAAGCCCTCTGATATAACATTCCAATTATGAGATTGATCCCACCAGAGTTCAGTGATGCCTAATATATCATATTTGCTTTGCTGTGTTAAACAAGTTCTTCTTGTTTATTTCCCATTCTTTGTGCATTAGTGTAAAGACAACTCAGACCATGAGCCATTCTTCCTAACTGCTTAAAGTTTTTTTTCCCTTCCATTGCTGGGTTTGGTTACTATTCACCCAGTTTTCCCTATAACATTCAGGTCATTACGTCCAGTACTTGTTGAACTCCTGCTATCAAGAATGCTGTCTTCTTGCTCAACATAACTTCAGTTTAAAGCTCTTCTGATCAGGTTTGTGAGAATCGTAGTAAAAATGTTCCTGCCAACTGACAACCAATCACTTATCAGAAGTCCATCTTCATGAAACTGCAGACCATTGTCCAAAAAGCCAAACTGTTCCCAGTGGCAACATTTGCAAAGCTAGCTGTTCACCTCCACTATTCTTCTCTCCTTCCTGGGCTGTATCATTCAACTGGGAGGAAAGAAGAAATGGTGGCTTGTGCACCAAATTCTTTCGCTTCCTATCCAGAGCCTCACAATTGCTTGCAATCTTCTGAAGGCTGTGCTTTTCAGTGTCATTGGTTCCAACACGGACCAAAAGGAAGGGGTAATGGTCAGTGGGCTTGACAAGTTTTTTCCAGCTACTCTGTTACATCATGGATTTTTGCTCAGAGAGACAGCACACCTCTCAAGACATCCTGTCAAGCCCACAAACCACTGCTTATGTTCCCCTCAGCAGGGAGTCCCTTGCCACCACAGGTCTCTTCCTGAGGTTGGTAGGGGCCAATCCATATGATGAATCTTCCACGATCACCTGCACATTCTCTGACACTGTTGCTCTTGTTCCTGTTCCTCGTCCTCACTTCTCCAAAGTCCAAATGCTCAAAATGACTGCTGGTCTTTCATTTCTGTGTGTCACATTCCCTCACCTCCTGTGTCGGGGAACTGACCACCTCTGCAGATCCCTTGTGTGTTCCTCATCTAGGATAGTCTGATCCAGTCAGTGCAAGGAAACCTCATGCTCCCTACTATGCTGAACAGTAGATACATAGACCTGTAGTTGCAGGACCTTATCTTCCAACAAAGTAAGCAACTTGCACTTGCTGCAGATGTAGCTACCCACATCCTCCAGCAAGAACACAAACATACCACAGCAGTTGCAGATGACTGCACCAACTGCCTCACTATTCATCCTCAATAGTTCTAAGCAGACACTGAAACAGAACTCTGAGCCCCCTGAAAAACTCACCCACTAAATGCCCACACAAAATGCCTGTTGGCCTTCCCCCTGTTAGCTGAGCTCTTTATTATAGAAGCTCTCTATTACAGAAGAGGTAACATGTTTAAAAAGTCATGTGCAATTGTTTTCTGTAATGTATATCATTAACCTAACCCCATTTCAGTGAAACATGTTCTCTTTACTGGAAGTAATTTGCTTTGCATACAAATGAATTAAGAAAGGAGGATAATGTTTATTTGTTGCAGAATTATGTGGACACAAGGGTGGTTTTATAATACTTAAATTCAAATATACTTAAAAGAGTAGAAACATGATTGGAAACATGATTGAACATTTGCTCAGGTTATGAATAAAGTCTGCTTAAAATGTTTGTTACTGGTACATTTACAATCACTCACTTCAGACATAACCATAAACCAGGCCCCTTATTTGATATCCTTGCTTTTAATTATTCAAACCACAATTTCCTGAAATTGATCACAATAGCATATAACAATCCAGGTACAAAAGCTTTGAACTGGGGTTGAATATAATTCTTCCCTCCGTCTTTGCTGTGTCTAATGCAAAAGTGAGGGGATAATGATGGGGACCTATACAGAGAATTCATATGATGGAAAAAGGCATTATTTGCATGTCATGAAATAGCTAAATTAAAAAAAACAACTAGGTTGCCTAGTAGCAGGTCTCCTCCTAGATTCAGAACCTGATAGTCAAAAGCTCTGAAACTGTGGCCAGCATGCTCCAAGGAAAGTAGCCACCAGATTTACCTGGTGGATAAGTTGTGGCACAGGGAGGCCAGAGCAAGCCACAGCATGCTGGCCATGCCAGTAATGTGTCTTCTTCTTCACAGAAAGTTGTGTGTCCCCTGCACAGCCTATTTGGGCAGCCAATGAATTCAAACTCTCAGTTTGAATTCATTAGCTGGCAGAGCTAAGCCTTATCCTCTGGTTGGTCATGGGGGAAAGTATTCACCTCTGATTACAGCTTACAGCCAGTTCATTGGTGGATGCCAATGGAGCAGCATGAGCAGAGTGAGGAGTGGTGAGGAAGAGCAAAGAAGGGAAGGGCTGGAGGAAGCAGCAGCATGGCGAATGGGAGGCAAGCAGTGTTGAGAAGAAAGGTGATGAGGAGCATGCTGAATCACTAGAAAACTCTTTCAAGGGCTATAGAGTTTGCAGGGAGGGTAGATAACAGTGGTAGATAAGCAGGGAGGGTAGATAACATTGGTGTCTCCTTGGGTTGTAGTTAGCCAGCATTGACATTTACCTCTGCACCACCACTGGTGAAGCACATCACACCCTCACCCTCCCTGTTTTGGGGGCTGGGTAGAGGCAGCTCATCTATAGCTTTCTGGGCACACCTACTAGCAGCTACCAGTGCTCCGTCACCTGACTTTTTCCTTTGTCTGACTTTGTGGGCTGATTTCTGGGTGATGTCAGCACACCCTTTCTCATTTTTTTTTCCTGGTAAGCTATATCCCACTTGGGCACTGCCAGCAGCCAGCTGCCTGCCTGGGATTGCTGTGTCTAATGCAAAAGTGAGGGGACTAATACCTGTCCACATTGTTCTGTTCTACTTAGGTATCATGACTCCCAAGAAAGCCCAGAAGAACTTTGGCTTGATTGTGGTCAATGACTTTCACATGTAGACTGACAAAAAAATAAAACAAAGTCCAGGTGTGCACACTGACTGGTTTAATTTTAAAAATTACCTGTCATATATTCCATTTCCTGGCATTGGTAAGTTAAAAAAATCTTTCCCCTTTCATTAATTTGTGCATCTGGATCAGAGGAGGACAAAGTACAACCAAAAGGCCACATGTTTCTCCAGGCTCATTTTTAAAAAAAACAAAAAACAGACATCAAAAAAGTCCCCTACGTGGCATTTTTGCTATATTTTTGGACTTTTCTGGTCAATTTAGACAAGAAATGACTTCTTGGTCAACTCTTCTCCTAGATGAAAATGGCTCAAGGGAGAACACAGCAAAATGCTCCTCCATATGCTATGGAGGGTATTTGCAGGCATTTGGGGGGCAAAGTTAGTTTTTTTGTTTTGTTTTGTTTAAGGGGTGTGGGTAGAGATATGACCTTCCAGTGCAGCTCCCTAGCCTCCAACAGTTGAGTACACTGGCTTACATTTTAACTAAGATGCACTAGATTACAAGGAGCATCAAGTTTAAGAAGTCATTCCATTATGCCAGGCTTCTACAACTTGTGAATCATTAAGCCAGACCCAGCCCACCAGCCATGAACTGTGGCTTACCTGACAATGCTTTAGCCACAGGTCGACAATCCCAGGCAGGCAGCAAAGACAAACATTTATTCAACTCCTGATGGACAACCATGAACATATTCCACTTCGGTCAACCAGGAGGCTGAGTTCAATTAGTCAACTTTTCACATTAGACAACACTATGAGGAAAGTAAGAGGATGTGCTGCCTTATCTAGGCTACCAGTTAAAGCTATTAAACACTGATGATCATTTGCTTGGGTTGACATATTGATGCCAAGGGAGGTCACCTAAGCTTTTGAAGCATCAAATACATGCTGATTGGAAACAGCAGTCAAGCAGATGAGGTAAGATAAGCATAGGTTGTTCAAATTAGGCATTGAGAATTATAAATATGCCATGTCCACCTGTGGTGAAATAAATTGCTTCAATTAATGCCAGTCTTCAAAGGAAGACTGACAGTAAAAATGCTGAGAAAGGCAAAACAAAAGAAATTAGAAAAGGACATTGACAGTTCTTATAACACAGGCTGCTTGAGTAAGGAGGACTGATAATAAGTATTTTTTTTTTAAAAAAGGGAAGAAAATAATGATGTGCTCTACCAAATTATATGCATCATAGAAGCGGCCATGTACAATGTCATAAAAGTTTGTAACTGTTTCCAGTAAAGTTCCAAACTGAGGAGATGGTGCATTAATAGCAAAATGCCAGCCATTAAGACCTATGAGGTTGGAGAACAGTACTGTACATGGCAGTCACCCAAGGAGGAGGAAACAATGTATATCTGTGTTCTTTCCACATCTGGATTGTATCCTTCTATCCATGGGATCCCTCCGAATAGAGAACCTGGGCATCAAGTGCCATGTTTCATTTCACTTACAGTAATTCTGTCTGCCAGATACAACCATTAATCTATACAGTGAAAATAAATACATGTATCTAACTGTACTTCCAGGTTGAGGAGAAAACCTGCCACTGACACCATTGCACGATATGCAGTTAAGGAAATCTGCTCCTTTCTGAATGGTCTTGCTGATCCCAGGAAATTTAGTAAAAGATAAAATTCTATAACTTAAAAATTCTCCGAATTAGGGCTTAACTAGAAGCATTGACTGATCAAATTAAGGCCCTTTCCACATGGTGTCGCAGTCCCACTATGGGGATAGCAGTGGTCCATAGGCCTGGTTCCGCATGACATCATTGCTATCTTGCTGCCATCCCACCCCCATGCATTGTGATTATGTTATATTCGCTTAATGGATTAAATCCATTAAGTGCTGTGATCGTACAATGCTCCTGTACTTACCTGCCATGCGGAGGGGCAGGAAGTGTGATGGAGATGCTTCCTTCCCCAGTTCAGCATGGGAAAGGACATGGCTGCACTGTAGAAGGCAGATGAGTATCGCTTGCGCTCTCCTGGCATAGCCACAAGGAGATCAGAGACTTTTTGCATTTAAATAATCACAGTTTATAATCATGACTTAACCTAAAATGGTGAGTAATCTAAACCACAATGGAGTGAAATAAATTCATTGTCAAAAATATGAATTTGTCATGTTTCCCTAAACTATAGCTAAATCTGATTACAGTTTGTCTAGATAAACCATGGTTTGTTAAAATATAATCAAAAGGTGTTTTGGCTTGACAGAAGTATTTGTTAAAAGGATTTGGGGTCTAATAGACTACAAGCTAAATATGAATCAGCAGCATGATGCATGGTTAAGAAAGAAGGAAGGAAGGAAGGAAAAAGGAAGGAGGGAGGGAGGGAAGGAAGGAAGGAGAGAGGAAAATGCCAGTACAATTGTAGGCTTGTAGTACCACAATCTTGTTTAGTAGCACTAGAGAACAAGTGTTACTATACAGTAGTATAACAGTCTAGTACAGTATAGCATAGTATAATATTTAATATATTTAATATTTATAGTACTTATAGTACAATATTTATATGTAACCTACTGTAGGTTTGTCTACACTATCAATACATTTAATAAAAATAACTGTCCCTATCTCCATAAGGGGAATAACACACGAAAATTGAGCCTTTACAGGACCCATTGAAGAATCATAGTACTTTGAAAATATCTGCTTATTTCCAAAACAATACTTTTCTCAAGTAGAAAGAGTATGCAAATATGAAGACAGGGAATACTAGTCCAAACGAAGTGCAACTTGTAGGGGAAAATGAGACTGAACCTGTCAGGATCCAATCTTCATTTAGCAAAGTCACACAGAGAAGCGGTAGAAGTTTTATCTAATGACTTGTGGCTTCAGACTGGTACTTGGAATAAACACAGACGCAGGTAGCTTTGAATAAAAGACTAAATACTTTACTAATGACTCTTCATTTACATCTGTATTGAGAGAGCCTGCTACCTGTCTAATCTAGTGAATAGGAGATTCTTCAGTTTAACTCACCATCCTCCTTGATGGGACTCAAACTCGGAGCATGCGAAGAGTTCAGGGAAAGCAGCCATTGAGAACAAAGAGAGAGAGAGAGATCTCTTTTGAGAGAGGGAGGTCTTAACTTTTATAAGACCGATGACCCAAGCAACTGTCCTGGGTCACATGATCTCAGCACCAAAGGTATTTATGATCATGCAATAAAAGACAGAGAGGCAAATGGAGAAGATCTGGCATGCAACAGAAAGGGAGGCCCTATCTTGCTATTGCCCATCTCTTCTAATAACAAGATGGAGCGGGGAGAGAGAATGCTGGTAATTTTTCCAACACAACTTTCCCAAGAACATGTATCTGGATGTTCCTTATTGGCTTTTGCAAATGTTAGACTGTTTCCTCTCTTGTTCCTCCTAACAGAGGCAAAACAATGGATTAAGCCACTAACCTACAAACTAATGTATGCAGCTAGAAGTGACTGGCCATCTAAAATCTAAGCTAGAAATTTCCACCCTGTGATATCCATTATCATCTTCTGGTATTAGGAAAATAAATTGTTTTCAAGAGAAAAGATCATATTACACAGCCAAAGTGGATGCATACAATATAAATTTTGCGTAAGTTGTATCTGAAGTTAAGGAAGAAAAAAACTGATACTAAAATTCAATTTAGCTACTACTTTGTAAGTAGGGTATAATATACCAGTGTTCCGAGACTACAAAGTGACAAACACTTATGGCCCCTGTCAAAGTTTTAACAAAGCAGCCAACTGGAAAATAAACAGAAGTATATAGTTGGAAAATGTCTGACATGCATCAACATTGCACAACCCCTTTATCATACTGGAAAATAACCTGGGAAATAGAATGTCAAATGTCAACATTCTGCCCCTTTTCCCAGCCAAAACACATAATGTAAGTGCAGATTCTCTACATCAGCTGAAAGGTCTGAATTACAAGCTGAAGCAGAATCATACTCTGCAAACAGAAAATGAGTGCATATTGAAAGCTCACAAGTCTCCAGTAACTGCTACCTTTGCCTGGTTAGGTGAGAGCAGAGTTCATAAATTGTTTGGTCTCTGACCTGTGATTCATAGTGCCAATTCAATCACACACAAAATGAAGGAGGGGGTTGGAGATGAGAAACTTGAAGCAAAAATAGGTTGTGTGCAAATATGGTGTGGTATTAAGACAGTATCAGTCTTGCATAAAGATCCTGTTCTGAAAAATGTCAACTACAGTCTGGAATCTGAAAATAATGGGGAGCAAGTTTATAACTGATCAAACATAGTTTTTAAAGTAAAACAATGGCCTAAGTCCAACAACATACTAGTGAATGTCTACTAATATGATGGATCTTTCCCTCTCCCCACCCGCCTGCCCTCCATCCATAGAAGCCCTCTGGATCACCTGAAAACTTGAGTGTTGTCCAGATCATTAAAACAGATTTTGCAGATGAGATGGAGGCTACAGAAGAGAGAGGAGGTCAAGATATTCATGTTGTGCTTATGAATATCTGTTAGTACAATGCTGTATTATGGAGAAGTCACCCTGATTCCACTGATGGAAACTCTGCCAGGAGACCAGTACTGATGGATCCCAGCCAGTACTTTATCAGTTAAGTAAAAGAAAAGAAAAAACACTGTAAGAACAGACAATATATATTAACTATGGTCTGATAGTCAGCCACAGAAAATTCTGAAACATTATTGGGATGTATCCTTTCTATGATATTGATGAGGAGTGCAGTCATGAGAGTGGGGGAATGAAAGCATTGCCAATTACCTTTAATCATTACACTTCTAGCATTGCAGAAAGTAAGACAATGAAAATCGTTCATACCCAGGACTCTCACATTTGTTTTCCCTTGGTATTTTGCCTTCCATATTCTTTGGATGCTTCAACTATATTTCTAAATTTCCAACTGACATTTTAACTTAGTGCAATGCTAGAAATTTGGGGGCTGGGGGAAAGTTGGGGAGGAAGTGAGCTCTTACTTGGGACAGTAAGGCTCTCATTTTCCCCTAACTCCCCCTTCTTTTCCCCCTCACATAGCTACACCCTTGGATATTGTGATGTTAACTCAAGTCCATGATAAAATTTACATGCACGTATGAAAGGACGAAAATGAAAATACAGTCAGTAGTCTCAGATTCCTTGCAAGTACCATGTCACTGGTATGTACTCCTTAGTGCACTAAATAATTTTTAAAAGTCTACTAACCATAACTTACCAACTCTGATAAATTAGGGGAGCACCCAAAAAAATGTCATCATAGTCAAAAGAAGAAAATCTTAGCTATGTTTTCCCACAATTGTTTGTAGAATGTCTGCCGCAGTGACCATGAACATGATCAGTCCATAGTTCACACTTGACTGAGCCTCACTTCCCTGGGGCACACTCAAATCAAGTGAACACTTCTCTGTCCAAAGTAAAGATTGGTCACTGCAGACTTTGATTAAGCTGTCTTTCATGGGAGTTCATCCACCATTGCTAACCTCATTTTACTTCCCTGTGAAAATAACTGAGCTAGGACAATACCGAATTTCCAAGATTCTCATTTTTTAGATCTGAATCTACTGCCTTCCTGGTTGTTCTATGGTGAAATGGTAACTGATGCACACTGCACATGAATTATAACATCTTTTTTTCTAATAATTATGGGAATGGTGGAAAGGAAAGGAAAGGTAAGGAAAGGAAAGGAAAGGAAAGGAAAGGAAAGGAAAGGAAAGGAAAGGAAAGGAAAGGAAAGGACTTCCCTTCATTGTGTTTTCCGCACAATATCACTTTCTGCACAGCATGCACAGGGCTCAAAGTGGATGCTGTGTTTCTGAGATGTTAAGATGTAGGCAGCTTAAACAGAAGTTGCTCTAGTATCTCAAACTGTCAGAATCCCATTTCTATGGTCTCATCGGGAAGGTAGGAAAAGTCTAAAGAGGTTTAAGCTACAAGCTTACCTGTGAAGTCTGAATTTGTTCAGTCATCTGCATACCCAAACATACCTGTTTTGGCTTTTTCCCCTCAACTTATCAAGTATTCTAGTTCCCATCTATATATTAATGTCAGCCAATTTGCACGTGTCAATGTAAGCTTTTCTTTCAGATACAGGAGGAGGATGGATTTGGCAGTATTAATGACTTCAGTATATTTTCTGATGTCATGCACACAGGAAATTCTCCAAGAACATCAGAACTAGTAGTGTCATCACTGGCCATTTCCACATGGGCATATTGCCCACTCTAGAGCGACCTCTCCAGGAGGTCTTCTTCACTGGGGTCTGTGCTAGAGCAGTTAAAAAAAGTGAGGTTCTAGACCTCAAACTGTTCTAGCGCAGCCCCGGGGGTGGCGCTGTGAGTTTTATAAAAACCACCTTCAAAAGCGGTTTTTATAAAACTTACCCACGCTGCCTCGTAGCAGCCCCCGGTCAAGAAATGCAGAGACGCGGTAGTGCATCCCTGCAGATCTGCCCGGGGGTGGGCTTCCAGCTGGTGCACTGTTCTAATTGGCGGAGCGCCGCCGGAAGCCGCCGGCCGCCATTTTGGGCGCTACCGGGTGCCACGGAGCGCCGCCGAAATTCGGCGGTGTTTGGAATGGCGGATCCGTGCTCTTCGGAGGGACGGAGCAACCAGCTCGCGGGTAAGTTCCGCCCCTGCGTGCGCGGCCCCGTTTCGCCCCCCCGTGAGAAAAGGGCCATTGATGTCAGTGGAACACCCATCTATTTGTAGTACAGCCATAAAACAGTAGGTTCAACAAAATATGGGTTATGTTTTTATTTTGGTTATGTTCTACATTCCATTTTTTTTAAACCTCAAGTTCTTTTAGTTACAAATAGAAGACATTTCTAAAGTTTGGATAGTCTTTTAAACCAACTGAATTGAAATTCTCCCTCATTTTTGCAGGCAAAATAAAATAAAATACACCTTTTTGAAACAGGATAATTTGATATCTGTCTGTCACATACCCTCCAAGTGTCTGATCTGGCAGGAAAAGTTCCTGTTAACCTTGTCTCATCCTGCTCTTTCAGCTGCTTCTAAAACTTCCCTGTTTCTCTCTCCTCCTCACTCTTTATTCTTTGCCTTCATCTTATTTCAATTACTGTAAGCTGAGTTCAAAGGGAAAAAGCAGTTTGCACTCAATTAGCTCAATGGGAGGAGAGGAGATGAGGAGACAGAATCTTGCCCTTCCCAGAAGACTCAGGCAAAAGCAAATTTCTGCAGCCTTTCTCAGCTTTTGTGTTCTTCCTCATTAAGAACTTCTGCCATCTTGAGTAAACCATAATGTTGTTTGGCCATATGTGGCCTCAGTGAGCCTTCCAGGAAAATAACGAAGGCAGCAACCTTAATTCAGCACTAGCATGGCAGACATCCAAATCCAAACTTTCCAAAGTTAGAATGCAAAGATTCATGTCTGGGTGGTTTAATTTGTCATGGCTGTTTCTCTCATGTTCATTTTTTTAAAAAAAGCTTTCTAGCCCAGATAAGAGGAAATCTGTAAATTTTGCACATTCTTCTCTAAAATGAGCTAAAGTATGTTTCTTGCCCATCCCTAGCTTTAACAATGGTGCGATTGAACAATTTATGAACATACCTTTGCTAGTGCCAGATCATGTACACCCAGGTTTTTCTGATGTATCTCCTTGTCAGCAGCTCCATACAATGAACCAGAAACTGCTTTTAAAACTTGCTCAAGCTTAAACACCATTTGGAGGTTTGGAACTCTAAAGAGGAAACAAATAGGAAAACCAAGGTGCACACACAGAACTGCAGTACTTTATTTTATAAATCAGATGTATACTCCTGTTCACTAGCTACTTAACCAAAAAGAAAAAAAAATACTATGCCAATACTATGCAGACAAACTATACACACAAACAAAACTTCAATTGATAAACGAGAGTGGGGGATGAACACAACAAAAATAAATGAGAAACAGCAAAAAATGAGAGCAAAAAATTGAGAGAGAGGTTCTATACAAACTCTACTGCAGGGGGGGGGGTCAGTTCCATTTTTGTGCATTTGAGACCCTTCCAAGATGCACAGATTGCCAAAATAAACAAATAACAAACAAAGAAGCCAAGCCAAACCAAGCCAGAAGTGCTTGGAAACTTGCTTCTGGTTTTATAAAACAGACTTTTAAAAAATATTCAACAGTTCAGCCCCCCCCCCAACTTTTTAAATGATGAATTGCCTTTCCAGGAGGGTTCTGCATATAGAAAAAATAATAATTCTTTACACATACAACTCCCTTCCCTGACATATAGGCTGGAATCCTGCTGTTTGTGCCAAGTAGAGTAGACCCATCGAATCAATTGTTTAAAAAGTGAGTCAATACATAGCTAAACCCAATAGATTCAATGGCTGTACTCTAGCTGGGGTAATACCGGGTTTAGACCATTGTGTTCTGATATAGAATTCTGTCTTACACACACCTTCAGCCTATGGCCTAAATCCAATATGACATTAGAAGATGAAAGCAGCATGCAAGTGGTTGCACAAACAGGAGCACATTTGTTCTTCCGTGGGTGCATGGGTGCTCCTGGAGGTGTCATTTTACCTTAGTCACGCTACTCTTCGTGCAACTAGTTGTGACACAAGTTGTGCAAGAGTACATCTTCCAACCTTTTGTGGATGAAAACTGGAACACATCGAGCCTAGCAACATCAGAGTAGAGTCAAGATGGCAAAAGTTATTAATGAGGAAGAACACAAAAGTCATAGAGGCTGCAACAGTTTGCATTTGCCTGAGTCTACTGGGAACAGCAAGATTCTGCCCCGCCTTTCCTCCCTGCCGAACTGAGTGCAAACTGGGTTTGTACTTTGTACTTAGTTTGCATCAATTGAAGTGTGATGGGGACAAAGGGGAAGAGAGGGATGAGGAGAGAGAAACTGGGATATTTTAAAAGCAGTTGAAAAAGTGGGATGGCAGAGGATTAATCAGGACTGTCCCTGTCAAATCAGGAAAGTTGAAGGGTATGAAATATATTGCACAACTGGAAAACACATAAGAACAGACCAGAAGTAGGTATATGTCAAGTGCAACTCTTAGATACTGGCCTACACTAGTGTAACCAGTGATGTAGACTCAAGTCGATTGATTCAGACTCAAGTCAGACTTAAATCACTTCCATGACTTGACTCAGACTTAATTTGGCAAAAATTACACACTGACTCAACTCGACTCGAGACTTGTATATTTTTAGTGACTAACTTCCTGCCCTTCGTTCAGTAACATAACACATTCATCCAGAAACCTTACAACTTACTGGTCATATGACGATCTGTCTAAAGCCCAAAGTGTGGGCACATTTCTCAGAGAGAACAGCAAATGTGTGAGGCAATGGGCTTTAATCTGGGTTGAGGTCTGCTCAGCAACTTGTTCTCACTACATATAGGAGGAGATTTCTGATACTTTTCCTAAAAGCAGTAGGCAAGACTCATGCTCAGAGTGCAGTGCACATATCTCAGAGGGGAACAAAAACTGTGTTAGACAGTGGGCTTGAGGAGGAAGGATCTTTCCTTCTAGAGCTCTTTAAGCTTCGGTAATGGGAAGTAAGAAGGATCCTATTCTCCACTTCTGAAGCTACAGATGGCAAAATCACAAAAGTGGTGGGCTGACTCTGGTTAAATTGTTAAAACTGACTTTATTTGACTCTGTCCAGAAATTCTAGAATATGGGTTGGGGTAAAGTTGGCTCCCAGACTTGAGACTTGACTTGAGACTTGACTTGAAAGTATCTTGCAGAGGCTTGAGACTAGACTTGAGACTTGAAGGTAGAGACTTGAGACTTGACTTGAGACTTGGAGTAAAAGACTTAAATACATCACTGAGTGTAACTGAGGTACAGATTTACCCCCTCAGTGAGAACTAAACCAGATTTATCACTGAGCTTGACTCTGCATGCTGGTTTTGGAGTTCCCATGAAACAAATCTGATTATATAAAATATGTATTCAAGTGTATGTTGTATGTTGCTTTTATTATTTTGCTTTTATGTGATAAGGGGGAGTGCTTTCTGTTTCAAAAACATGATGCTGAAGATAAGCAGAAATTTCAGACATTAAAGAATTAGTTTTGTATGAGGCTCAAGGAATCAATAAAGATTTTTTTTCTTCCAGCACCAGGAATGAATGTCATTAAGGATGCTTATTAAGTTCTCGCTTCGGTTCAGGTGTCCGAATGTGGCATAGGTAACTCATTACCCCAGAAGGATTCTAATTCAGAAGCATTTTACCAGAGAGCTGCAAAGCAAGTCTATATTAGTGTGCATTAGGGATTTTAGTTATTATAAATTACATTCTTTGGAAATCTCATTTAGAACCAGGAACTGAAATGATGTTGGAAGGCTGAGAGGATTAATTTTTCCTGAACAATAGACTGTCACTGATCACTCTGTAAAGTAATTACGCCAAATTTAATTATTATACAAGCTCATTCTAAGATAGGTGGAGTGTGCCCAAAGAGAATTTGAAAAGGTGCCACAAATGCATATGCACTGGCTTTGGAAGCGAGGAGGAGAATTTACATGCGTTTTAATTGAGGACATCTTAGTACTGGGCTTTGTTAATTAAGGTGTTGTCTTAGTGCGAGGAAGGGGCTAGTTTACACACCACACCCCATTCAGCAATGTAATAAAACCAGTCACTGAACTGTAAAGCTATAAGAGATTCAACCGCCCACACAGTTCAGCATCCAGAACAACAATAGAGTATCTAAAACACTGTTGACCTAGAAGGACAAGTGATTTTGGACACCCATGAAAGCCTCTAACATTTTCTTGTTTGATCACATATTTTGCATCATTGCAATGCTCTCCTAGGACTTGTAGGTTGATTCCAGAAGAACTGTACTTTTTTCCTAGTATGACCAACTTTGATATTCAAGCTCCCATTGTTCCCAAATAACACCTGGAAATTAGAAGGTTTCAGCAAGGGGTGGGGATGTAGTTGCATAAAGCCTTTGCAAGAAGCAAGAGAGATGACCCAAATTCCAAAGGGCAGCTTAGTGAGGTGACCTGGTTCTATAGTTCATATCAGCCACCAAGAACTTCAATATAAGTTACAGGCTAAACCTTTAAGAATTCATGGCAGCTGACTATACCTACCCGGCTTTATGAACACCCGCTATATATGCCAATGTTTTACTGAACATCCTATCCTCTGTAAGCCTTTATGTGGAAAATGAAACTCAAAAAGCTTTGGGAGGGACTTTAAAAAAATCACATACATATGCTGGTAATAACATACTTTTACAACATCGCTTAACCAGTCACCCTGTCCATAGTTGTCCTTAAGCAATGAAGGGAATGGGAAGAACTATTAAGCTGGGGGCTGGCAGTTACCAAGGTTTGGAGGGCTGTATTAGCCCCCTTCTCAATCTTTTTTCTTTTAAAAATAATTGACTAAAATCACACGGATGGGGTACAAATTTGCCATGGTTTGGGGACCCCCTGGAATTTCTTAATCTTTATAGAATCAGGAAGTAAACTGTAGGTTGACTTCCAGTGTACATCTATTTTAAATAAAGGCTTTTACTAAGCCTAAAACAGTTCGTTTGTGTGTGTGTGTGTGAGGAATTCTTTTAGCTTTTTGTTGTTGTTGTTGTTAAAAAAAAGGGGGACCCCAGACCTCCAGAACATCCTTGGAGACCACTTGCAGGCTGAACTTTTCCCACCACTGTGCTTGAGTTTGAGTTGGGGCAGGTGCAACCTGCAACAAGTGCACAATATACTCTTCAGTCTAGAGCTCCAAAGTTAATTGGATTTGAGCATTTCCACTTGAAATGATGGCTTGAGGCTGCAGTTTTAGATACTGTTTTATTGGCCAGAGAAAGGTAATGGACTGAATATCTACAAAAGTCCTGGGCAAAACAGCAATTGTATATGGTCTTCAAACCCCAGATGCTATAATGATACACACACTTATTCCATGATATGGCTGAAATCCTCAGGAACAGAGTCTCAGTCAGTCCACCAGGGCAAGGTCCAATCTTAGGCCACAAGGATTCTAGTTCAGACTAGTAATGTGTGAGAATCCTGTTCCAGTGACATTTTGCAGATCTCACCCACCCTGCAGCTCATGGACTACTCACAAACCAGATATATGTACTATTGATTATGTACATTGCTGGAAAGTGGATATGTCTGAAAGAATGTCTACATTTGAGGAGTGTGCACATTTCAAATGAATGCAAAACATTGTTTAAGCCTATTTTAATCAATGAGGCAATGCACTGAAGCAATGTGTACCTTTTAAAAAAATGCAGATTTTTTGAAGAAATGCACCCTGAAAAAGAATGGATTTCATTCTGTCTAAACACATACACATACTAAAAAAGAAAAGAAAAGAAATAGAAAAGAGCATGGACTAGATGTGGAGGTGAGACAGGGAGAAAGTCTGCAGACGTGGACTTCATTGATGTTTACATCCCTCGTTTAAATTGAAAGGAGAACATGCCTTTATGTAACTGTTATGGAGCAACCTGGGCTTGTTTTCACTTCCTTTTGAAGAGGCTTCACTGAGAGTCATTCTAAATTTATTCAGATGGGAACAAACAGTTCAGCCCCATCCAACTAGAGAAGCAGAGAATGAAAATCTTAAATTGCTTTAATAGCATGCAGTAGGTAAGCAGCATTCCTGTAAATGAAACATATAACCACCACGATGTACTATTTATTTTTAAAAAGCACACACGGCAGGAGCTAGGTTATATTAACATAGCAGAAACACAATAAGCATGAAATAGCTGGAAAAAATAAATAGGAGGAAAACTTGCCTGGAGTAAGTGAAATAACAGTTCTTTAAAAAAAAAAAAAGATCTGATATGAAATATTTATTGGCTGTTTGCAGTTCTGTAAATTGCTAAAAATGCTGCAAGCTTCCAGGCAAATAAAAGAAAAAAACAGGTTACTTGTTCTTCTCTCTGTCCCTCCTCCTTTCTCCCTCAATTAATTAAAGTGTGTTGAATATGGAAAGACTTCGAAAGCATTTGACAGTATAATCCAGAATGCCAGTAGAAATATGACAAGGCTAATCATTCAGTTTAAAAGAGTATTACTTTGCCTTGAAGGCATGTGCGTCCTATCAGTTTTCCTGTGGATGGACAGTCAATAATGCGTTCTTAATCTCGCATAACCAGCACAGGCCAAACATCTTATCACAAGCCCACCCACCCCCTTTCTTTAGAGGAGCAAATTCTAATATTAGACCTGTCAGCAAAGACACTGTAGTAATTATTATAGCACCATTAGGAACAGGAGTACATGGTGGGTATGTTTTCTCTAATCAAAACGAGGAGTACAATTATGTCTTTCAGAAATTAAAGAGTTACCTCTCCCGTCTCCTCAACCAGGCATCAGGTGCTCTTTTCACGTCCTTTCTTATTCTCTGTATAATCTCTTTCATTTAATTGAAATCAGACAATTATTAGGTAAGAGTGGGGACAAGTCTCATGGTCTAAAACTGTGTTCTTGTGTACCTATGTCTTTGCAAACTGATCCACGTCATTTTCTTCCTAATCTAGGTCTGTTCTACAGTCTCACATCAGGAACAACTTGGCAGGTACAATGCAGATGTGTTGAATCTTCCCATTTTGATTTTAAAATTAGTCTTGGGAGGATCTATTCTGGGCATGAGAATATGGCCACTTCCGCACAAGGCTGTTACAGCGCTATGATTCCACTTTCAACCTCCTATGGAATCCTGGGGTTTGCAGTTTCGGGAGGGGCCAGCTGGCCCTTCCCGAAACTGCAAACCCCAGGATTCCATAGGAGGTTAAAAGTGGAATCAAAGCGCTATAACAGCCTTGTGCGGAAATGGTCTATGTTTCTTAAAGAGGAGGCCCACCTCTCAGTCATGTCACCTTCTAAGAAACACCATGTGAGGCTCCAAAAAGGGAATTTTTCTATGGCTGGCTGTTCTCAGCCTTTGGAACAGCCTACCAAGAGTGACTCAGTCCCAGATGGGGTGTGGTTTTTTTTGGCAAGCTAGGATTTTTTTTTTTAATTCACACAGACTTTTGGTATTGCTGTACAATGCAAGGTAAACCCTGCATTTTCTTTTACATGTGTGATGTTAGACTGTGTTGCAATTTTTTTCCTGCTTCTGTAAAAAGAATGAAGGAATCTTGTATACCTTCAGGACTAACTGATTTATTTTAGCATAAGCTTTCATGAAATTCAAACCATTTCTTTAGGTTCCAAGTTTAATTTTAACTGTGCCACAGGACTTTTCCCTTCTTTTCA
The DNA here is from genome assembly GCA_948472985.1 of Iguana delicatissima. Classification (NCBI taxonomy): domain Eukaryota; kingdom Metazoa; phylum Chordata; class Lepidosauria; order Squamata; family Iguanidae; genus Iguana; species Iguana delicatissima. The sequence continues at coordinate 93,392 of CAOKZL010001457.1, read as the reverse complement.
TACTGAAATAAACTAGCACAGCAAACTGTGTGTTTCTTAGGTTTCTCTTAGGCAAGGGATACTCAGAAATGAACTGTTGGCCAAGTTATAGGAGGTAATTGTGGATACCAGACATATGCTGTTATGGTTGTAACCATATACATGTTTACTTAGAAGTAAGCCCCACTAAAGACTATTGGTCTTACTTTTGAATACACACATGCAAGCTCATACTGTTTGTTTTGAACGTCATGCTTCAAGTCCAGCAAAGAAAAATATCATTTCACATATTGATGTTTGGTGGAACACAAAGCTCCTTCTATATGCTGAGATTGTGGAATCAGCTAGTAAGAATGATACCATATGTAATGGCTTCCTATCAGAAAAAACTGTCTTTGGATTATTCTATTATCCACTGCTTAAACTGACTTCTTAATTGATATTACAGGACTCTAAGAATAATTATTTTCAAGTCTGAATATGAAAAGGGTTCATGTCATTACTGATCTCCATTTCTTAAAGCACATCCATACTTGTTTTGCTTTTAGTAAGTCTCCCCCATCAAATGTACAACAGAGATAATAGTAATCTAACACATCAGCAGTAGTAATCAAGTAAATACTGAAATAAAACAAAACCATGGACTCAAATATCCTGAGTATTCAATTCACAACAAATGTACCAAATATTAAGACATGCACATAACCACAAAGGATGCTTTTTAAGCCACTTTCTTTTCTGAACATGTTATAATTGGTAGGTTTTTCTGTCAAATGGGTGCAGAAAGTCTCAAACTGGGATTAAGAAACCAATTATCTATACAGATCACTTTGGCTGGCACTTTTACAGCATACTCCCAAGTACGGTACTCAGAAATAAGTCCCCCTGTGTGTTTTAGACTTAACTTTCCAGTTAAGTATGTTTACTTAGAGCCACCATGGAGTAGTTGAGTGTTGGATTTGGACTTCAGGAGAGCAGGGTTCAAATCTCTGCTCAGCTGTGCAAATCCACCGGGGGATCTTGGACAAAGCACACTCATTTTTAGAGGAAGGCAGTGGTGACCCTCTTATGAATAAATCTTGCTAACAAAACCCTATGATAGGATCTTTTCTGTACCAGGAATTAAGGGAGGAGCAGAAGAAGACAGTGCTACTGTGCAAAAACAACTTCAGTAATTCCACCAGGTTGCTATGCAGAGCACAACAGTCTCAACCAAAACTCCACTGCAAATAACTGCAGCCCCTTACTTCTTTAAATGGTCCAGTTTTTTACAAGATAAATAGAAGCAGAAGAATGCATTCCTTAGGAGTGTGAGGATTAAGCTTAACTGAACTCAGTGGGTCTTATTTCCAAGTAGACAAAGTATAAAATGCTTGAGAAAAGGTTTGTTTGTCAATAAGGGGAGGCATCAAAGGCCCTTTCCGCACAAGGAAATTAAGACAGGCCAATGCGTCCTGTCACGGAGGTCATCTGCACCTTGGATCGGACTAGGTTCAAACTATTTACCTTAGTTCCAATTCAATATGCCCCAAAGTGGTTCTTCAGCGTACTATGTGAAGACCAGAAAAAAGCAGTTTTTAAATTTTCTGGAGCACGTCAATTCATTCCTGCTCAGTTGTGCAGATGTGCAGATTTGCACCAGTGAGAGCCTGTGATCAGTGGAGGGTGGGCTGTGGGCATAGTCAGCTTCAGCGGTTGGTCCAGGCCCACAAAAAACAGGAAGCCATTTTGTCAGCCTCACCAGTGCGGATCTAAAGACCTCGCACTGCTCCGAATCGCCCTGGAACAAACAGAGGAGCCCTGTGGAAGGGCTTAAGGGAAAGTCCGCATTGTTTTGAGCCCAGAAGAAGTGGTAAGTAACGGCCCAGAGCGATTCCTGGCCTTGTGCGGAAAGGGCCAAAGAGACAAGGAATTTAGAACAGATAGTGATAGCAATGAAAAAAAGTAACTCAAATCTCTCACAAGAAGACTCCGCCAACCTTAATGCAACTGCTACTCCAAAAAACTGCTACAGCCTTAGTTTCTTACTGTCACTGATATTTTGAATACCTCACACATGCCCTGCTGCCCAATCAGTATAATTCAAACTTTTCTGCTGCCTTGGAACTACATCAGCATCTGAATATGCTGAATTTAGAGCAGGGTGGGAGACTGGAAGACTGGAGGATCACACTAGCCATCCAGGAGACCTTGGTTGGCCACATGTACTATCAATAACTAAATCCTCCCAAACACTCTCTATAGGAAAATAAGTTGTAGTTTTGATCCCCTGGAAAGCATTTTTGGACAGTTTAAGGCAATTTTTAAAAATTGCAAAATTTTGTTTTGACTCCCTGGGGCAAAATTTAATTTTTATATTGAAAAGTTAACCCTGAAATCACTTTCTGGATGTGTGGTTTTGACCAGTGTTTCTGTTTGTTTTAAACAGCTTTTAAATCCATGGTAAATCAGACTCCTATCTCTACTATTCTCAAACTGTTCTCAAACATAAAAGCAAATGGCTTTATTTTTTGAAAAACAAAACAAACAAGCACCCATTCACATGGGAAGTGTGAGGTATTATTTGTTATAGATGTTCAATAATACATCTCTGGGGATCATAACAGCAAGTGAACAGGATCCAGAGGGCAAAAAATAAACAAAGATTTCAGCAGGTGGACTGTTTAAATTGTCACATACAAAGAGAAGCACCAAACTTCTCATCAACTGTTTTATGAAATATACAACACTGTTTCCCAAAATGTTCATTTTCATATTTCGTATCATTTTCAATTCTATCTGCCAAAATAGGAGTCAATAATAAATAGCATTATATACAGATTGGTTATTAATAAAATGATCCCAGATTGCTTTCCACTTCTCAATTGGCTTCACTAGCACTGGAATGTAACCTTCTTCTGGTCACACATGGGAAAACCATTTAGTAGCATACAAGAGAGTTCAGGGTACTCCCAGCCATACTTTCATATTCAAGAAAGTTAAAAGGGACCTATTTACTGAGATGTTAAACACTGACAAGCCCTGTTTACTTTCCCCCTGCAAATCTGCTGAGTGCTTGGAGCTAGCAATAATCATGCCCAGAGAAAGTAACAGTATATTTGAAACTGGAAGGGAAGTAACAGTAAGTGGCTAAATAGCTCCTCTTTAAGCAAACATATTTACATATGGCAATAGAATCAGTTCTCCAATCCAAACCAATTAGCATCCTGGACAACTAAATTTTCCACATCCTTAATTTAACCTGCACTCAAGATTGAAAGTCAGTGTGATATTATGTGGAACTGGGGATACCTGGGTTCAGGTTCTCCATCCAAGCACAAGACTGCTCAAAGTATAATAGCAAATGGCACCTCTCAAAGTCAAAGTGCATAGTGCTTGACCAGATTACTGCCACTTGAGGCAGAAAATCCCACAAACACCTTTGTCCATCCATGACATAAAAATGAAGTTTCCTACCATTTCACAATATGTCAAATCTGCTGTTCCTTTTACCTTAATGTAGAGCTTGCTTTGTCTAGGCATAAGATTCATTGGATGACTTTGGGCCAGTTGCTATCTTTCAGGCTAGACCACCTCACAAGATGATTGTGAGGGTAAAAAAAAATGACATTCCCTTACGTTTGCTGCCCTGAGCCAGTAAGTGAAATGGTAGGATATAGATATGATATATTTAAAATGAATAGTCATAATTCAAAGCTTCTCTGTGCTAAAGCTGTTTGTGTGACTGACATGCTGTTTTCCATTATTTCAAATGTGAAGATATTCTGATCCCTCCAGACATTGACTTCTAATACATCACTGTCCCTTTCCAGAAGAAAAATTGAAGCCGATAATACCTGAAACATGTATAGATATTTCACTCTAAAATCAAATGGAAGCTGTCATCAGTAACAATTCTTATGCTAATGCAGGAGTCTAGGCAAGCTAGAAAGCCACTCCATACTCCACTAAACTAATCAAAGGGTATGGGTTAGAACCTGTGTGACAGTTATGAATTCATTACCTGAAGTTACACACTGTGAAAATCCCTCCATCTGCATTTACCAGGAAACAGTCATTGCAATGGATAGGGGTCTGTTCCCTTGTTAATCAGATAGCAGCTGACTCCAGTTTTCCTCACCTGCATGAGCAATCCCCAGCATGCGGGTGAATTGTGAAAGGGAACATCTTTCTGTCTGTTGCATTGGAGAGTGCAACAGGGGGTGGAAATGGCAGCCAGCTACTTCTGGATTGGCAGGAGAACAGACCCACATCAACTGCAGTGGCTGCTTCCCAGTAAGTGGGGACTGGAGGGATCAGACAGGGTTTGATTTCATAACACTGGAACTATGTGTACACATATGATAAGCCCCATACAAGATTTTAGACTATGATGCTATTCAATGAAGGTGGGAGCTTCCTCATCATGTCACCTTTCTTGACAACAGATATTGCAGGAAACCTTAAAATGGAAGGATGTTGGGTCTCAAACTGACTTATAACTAACTGGAGACACAAGGGAAGAGAGCTGGCGGGGGAGCAAGGTCTGGAAACAGATTTCTGGGTGGGCAACTGAGCCACTCCATACAGAGCTACAAAGCTGAAACTTAATACTTGACATTTTCTCAGAAGCAGAAGCCATTGAGGTACCTGGTAGGCAAAGTCACTCAAGAAACACACCATAAGTTCACTCTTGTTCTTGCTGTGTATCTTTAAGCTGTTTCCAACTTATCATAGGGTTTTCTGAAGCTGAGAGTATATGATGCACCCAAAATCACCCAGTGGGTTTCCATGGCTGAGTGGGGAATTGAACCCTGGTCTCCAGTGTCACAGTCCAACGCTCAAACCACTATACTATGCTGGCTCTCATAAATACATACCAACCAATATTTCATAGATGAAAACCAGCCAGACAACTTCAAAGTGTGGTCAAGATAGCAAAAAGAAGAAATATAGACAAGCAAGGAGAGACTCTACCAGTTTGCTTTTTCCTGAGTCTACTGGGAAATGTACAATTCCACCCCCTCTGTTCCTTTCTGACCTAGAGTGCAAACTACTTTTGTACTTTGAACTTATTTTGCAGCAATTGGAATAAGCTAAGTGCAAAGTGGGGAGATAAGAGAAGGAGAGAGAAAAGTGGGACTTTTTAAAAGTAGTTGAATAAGTAGGAAGGTTAATCAGGACTGTGCCTTGCAAACCGGGATAGTTTGAGAGCATATAATTAGGGAATGTTTTGACCTACTCCACTGTTCATGTGAAGTAAACTTATGCCAGTTACATAGATTTAATCTCAGAATGTAGATCATACCAGGAGAGGATGCTGCAATGGCCCTCATGTCCAGCTTGTAAGCTTCCAATAGATGTCCAGTTGGCCAGTGTGAAAAGAGAAGTTTGGACTAGGGAAAGTTTGGTAAAGTTACTTTGTTAAACTACAGTTTCTAGGATCCCCAGCCAACATGATCACGCTTGTTGAAGTTTCTGCAAGTTGTGGTTCAAAAGAGTAACTTTTCCAGTCTCTGGACAAGATAGGTCTTTGATCTGATCCAACAGAGTTCTAAAGTTCTAAGAAAGTTCTAAGAGGGTTCTAAAATAAGTATAGATAAAAAACACATGGTGACACAGTGGACACCTCAGGGAGTGGGAGGAAGAAGAGGGTAGTTTCTGACCTTGTGCTGGTTGTGGTGGGGAGCAGTAATGAAGCTGGAACATAAATTGTTGACCTGTACTGAGTTTGAGAGTCATAGGCCATTTCCACACGGGGTAATAAAAACGGTGCAGTGCGTCCTCCACAGAGAACATCTGCACCTTGGAGCGGACTGGGTCTGGACTATTTACTGTAGATTCACAGCTCAGTCTGCTCCGGAACGACCCCAAGTGGTCCTCCAGCGTGCTTTTGAAAGACCTGATTTTTCCGGTCTTTCAAAAGCATGGAGCGTGCCACTGTGAGCCTGCTCCCTTGTGCAGATTCACAGGTTCGCACCAATGTGAGCCTGTGATCTGACGAGGGCAGGCTTTAGGCTGGTGAGCTTCAGTGGTTGGTTGAGACCCACAACCAACTGGAAGCCGCCATTTTGGATGCCGGAGCAGAGCAGATCGACGACCACGCACTGCTCTGGAGCAGCCTGCACCGGACCGGGGAGCCAGAAGATCCAGTAAGTAGTGGCATGGGGCGATTCCCTCGCCCCGTGCAGAAATGGTCATATTCTCTTCAGTCTGGCAGTAGATATAAACAGATTTTTTTTTAAAAAAAATCAAACAGAGAACAACATGGCATTAATTTCCCCAGATGAATATGTTGTGTAAAAAAGACAGCAATTTAAATTAGTCTAAAATGTGCTGAATTAAATTTTAAGGAAATTAAATTTATGGAGTCATTTTAATTACAAAGCTGCCCTTTCTGTGCATGTTTATTGGGGACAAGCAGCTTTCTGAATATAATGCTTTCTGATTCCATCACAGTGGGGTTTCTTTCTGAAGTCATTTTTCCCCCTACCAAGTTTCAGGCACACTCAAAGCAACTGTCTGAGCTGGTAAAGAAGAAGCCTGATGTTTAGAAGGAGTGTGTTGTACAAAAAAGCATTTCAATTGCTCAGCTACCAGTCATAAGCATGCTTGGTGGAGGAAACCTAGAAATTAATAGGGGTTAAGAGAGCCAAGAAAATATTAAAAACATGAGGTCCTGCTTTGCCTGACATATTACATGTTATTTAGCCAAAATTACCCAGTTTCCATCCTGTGCCTAGGGTTTAGGATAACTGTGCAGCAGAATGGATCAAAGGATGATAGGAAAGTCCTACACAAGTCCTGCTTTAATGGGCCTAAATCCTCTTTAGTCCTGATTAGAGCAGATCCATTGAATGCATTAGATTCACGTATGTGTTGACTCACCATTCCAGAATTGATAGAATGAGTTTATTCTAGTTGAAGTTAACCAACAGGATGCCAGAAGTTGTCTGACTTGGGGCCCGTGATTCTCTAATCTCAATCTCAATGAAGACAAGTTACAGTAATTTATTAATAACCTTAGGCAAGCAATTGCTCCAGCCCAATATATTCAGTCTTGGAATAATATGACTAGAACATCACTCATGGATTTATTAAACTAATAAGTGCATAAAGTACCTACTGTGTAGTATCATGATGCTATATGACAATTTATTTCAGTTAACTATAAATAAGTTAATAAGCATGCCATTTCATGGGGAGATGGTGATAGAGTGAGGATCTACCAATGTTTCATTTTTGCCTGACACATAATAAGAAGAGAGAATGCCATGCTTGTAACATAATTTTTGTTATTATTTCATGGACTGTTTTGTTTTGACATGAGCTATTAATGGCTGCAAAACACTTCCTCTCCTTTTGTTTTTGGCTATCCAATAGTTGAAACTGTGTATGAAACTGTGTATAAATACTGTGTGAAGCAGTATTTTAAGCAACTCTAAAACAATCAATCATTTGCAACAGCCAAGATAGTACAATGAATCAGTAATAAATTATTTTCTTCTTGTATGCTGGTTCTGAGTAGCTTTCAGCTGGAAACTGTCTAGGAGCTAATCATACAATTTTATGAGTATAACACAGATTGCTTATTAATTGCTGTTGCCTTTTATGGGCTACTGAATTTATCCCAGATAAGGAGGGACAAATCAGGACACTGAAAATGAAAGTGATAGAGTCAAGTCAATGGGTTCCTATTCCGGTGTAGAGGACCCCCCTTCATTTAGAGAAAACCACCAGATTGCAGTTTGAATCTTACTACAACACTGGTTGCCTCCAGTTTATTTGACCTCTGTCCTCCAGCAGTGTTCTGTCATATGCCCTTTTCCCCATGACCTGATACCTGAGGCAGGCATATCACCTTGCCTAATAATAGGGCCAGCCATGTTCCTATATGGCAGGACAAGAGCACACAAATTAAGACGATTGCCAAGATGTTTCTAACCATTTACTTCTTCACAGCAAGACTACTTGTAAACTAGAGGGAAATATAGGAGAGAACAATGAAAAGAGAATGTGCGTTCCTTTTCCTGATTTAACTGGGGATATAAAGAATATTCTCTGTTATTAATCTCTCAGTTGAAAAATGGGTTTCCTGGTAGTCAGGAATCCCAGTCTGGAAAAAATAATTATGCAATGAAACTTTTGTACATCTGTGGCAGTATCTGAGTCTTCTGCAGTACTTTCCAAAGTACCTATTCTGATTGAGTCAGTGTTCTAGGGCTACAGTTTGCTGGTGTCCATTATGGATGTAATTTTTCACTAATTTTTTTTCCTGAAGGAAGCAACAAATAATATTATCAAGTTTCTTCACACTGTTTGCAGTTTTGGACTGCTGTGCAAAATTTGCACTTGCCAGTTTTCCAAAGAAAAAGTCCCAAACTGCAAATAGAGTGGCCCTTCCACTTTCACAGAGGTTCATGGCAGAGAACCTCATGAAAATGGAAATACCACAAATAACTCCCCCCGTCCTCCTCGCACTCCCTTCCTGGGCTCCCCCTTCCCATTCCCATGAAAAATGGAAGGGAAGGGGGTGGGGCAAGCCTTGTGCAAGTTCTCCATTCTAGGGCAAAATGCATAGGAATGAGAGGGGGAACTCTGGAGGAGGAAAGGAAGGCTTCCCCTATCCCCCTTCCCTTTCTATGCACTCCTATTCCTACGCATTTTGCCCCACTGCAGAGAACTCGCATGAGGCTCTCCCCACTCCCCTTCCTTTCCATTTTGCATGAGAACAGGAAGAGGGAAGCTCTGGAGGGGAAAGGAAGGCTCACATGAGGATTCCTTCACCGCCTATTCCTTTCTGTTTTGTCTTGGTATGAGTTGTCCATGCTGGGGCAAAATGCAAAATGGGAGGAGGAGAATGAGGTGGGGCCCATGCACACTTGTGAATAATCAAATTCCCACAAATGTAAAGGGAGGACTGTATTCTAATCTTATATTTGCTCTGTCCTGTTTCTACTTCAGGTAGTCCTTTTTAAAAAGTCTTCTGTTGCTACTGTTGTTGATCTTGTTGTGTGTCAAGTCAACTCAGACTTATGGTAACACTATCACAGGGTTTCTTTTTCATGATTTATTCAGTGTGAGGTGTCATTGCTTTTTTCTGAGGCTGAGAGGATGTGACTTCCTCATGGTCACCTGTTGGGTTTCCACAGTAGGGGGTGGGATTTGAACCTTAGCCTCCTGGAGCTCAAATTCAAAACACAAACTACTATATCATGCTGTTTCTCCTACATAAAAGTCCATTAAAAATGTATATGCATTTTCAAGCATATTTCTCCTAGTATACTTATGCACACAATAGCAAGAGAAGTTACATTTCTATACCACTTATCAGTGCAAAGCACTCCCTAAGCAGTTTGCAATGTTTTAGTTAATTGCCCTCAACAAGCCGGGTACTCAATTTACCAATCTACGGAAGGATGGAAGGCTGAGTCAACCTGCAGCCCTGCAGGATTGAATTCACAACATTGTGGCTGCAGTACCAACATTTAACCACTGTGCCACCAGGGCTCCATGCACACAGAGCTTTACCTATAATTTTGCAAGTGTTTTTTTTACAAGCAATGCATGTTTTTCATTATTTTCATTAATATTTCATGTTTGTGTTCACTTTCTGAAAGCACACACTTTTGCACTTTTTTGATCAGGGAACCTTGCACACCTTTCACTTGTTGGTTCAGGAAGTGTGAATTTAAAATGTGGGCCAAATTAATTTCCCCTACTTCCTTATCAAAAAACCATCTTGTGTCTTAATAAAAGATGACTTTCCTAAACTCTTTATAAGAGTATTCCGCACATGCTGTCATTGCTGTTTTAGGCCTTCCACTTCAACACTGATGTCTACGAATCCACTCTTTTTCAAAAGTGAAACTTCTGAAGAATGTGATGGATGCAATAGACATTTTGCTGAAAGCTACATCAGGCTGATGGTATTACAATGAAGTAGCACATCTGATTGAAAAGAACAAGAATCATCCTAAGACCTACAGATGCTGACTGGCACAGCTCCTTTTCATTTTAAGAGAGCTTGCAGAAGAGACAATCTCTGTAAAGTTCATCCATTTTGCAGACTGCTTTAAGCTTAGCAGTCAAGCAATCTGATAGCACATAGAGAATTTAATCCATCCTATGGCTGAGTCCAAGTGCATTATCAGGTCATCTTCAATTTCTCTCTTGTCACCTCCCACCACCAACACATATACAGGTTATTGTTGACATCTGTTGCATTGCTCTTCAACACTGCAAAAAATGTTTTGTGTTGCTCTCCCTAAGAAAAAATTCCAGTGGATTAGAAGATGTTTATATGACTATCAGGTGTATATGAACATCAGGTGTGGATGCCAGATCAGGATGTTTAACCCACTGCAGTCACTCTAGATACTGTTCCAAATCTGTTAAAATGGGTCCTTTATGAGCCATCCTGATAACTGCTATTCTTATAGCAAAACCAAGCGTATTAAAAAAAAAGTTACAGCCACCTGTTAAAACCGTAAGACTGTTTCTGCACTTCAGTACAAGATATACAAATAGTCTCTCTGCACAGGAAGAGCATTACGGACGCCAGAAAAATCTGATTAAACACAGTGGCAGTAACTTATCAGGGAAGTAAATTTGGGAGCTTTACTAATCACAGCAGTTTTTATGTGATGGCATCCCATTAATAATTCCTCAGTGACTTACATGAGTAGATCACTCATATATGCTGAACTGAGAAAATGTGCGGCCAGCTGTACATGTTAATTAGCCTACAGGTTGAGCTCTTACATGGTTATGCACTCCAAAGAAGCAGAGGGCATGGCTTCACGTATATAAGAGAGAAGAACAACACCAACTAAGGCTGCAATTCTGTACACACTAAGCAAGAAAAAAATCTCATTAATCTTAGCGGGGCTTACTACTAAGGAGATATACTCAGTGAAGTACTGGAATCGGCGTCACAGGATCAAAGAACTGGGATTTGACTTATTATCAGGAACAGTGACGTCAACTTCTACTAGGGTTGACAAAGATGAATGTTCAAATATTTTTTTAAAAAATTAAAAAAATGTTTAAATGTATTTTATCAAATACATGGATTTAAAACAGATTTCAGGATTTTCTTAGAACTTTTAGCAAATAAAAACCAGCCTAGGTATATCAGCAATACTAATTACATGACTTCTAATGATATTCTGTAACTATGTTAACAAGGGTTCATAGAAATGGATGATAACCTATTCTGCACATGCTTTGCAAGAAACACAGGTCTTTCCTTTCTTAAGCAGTATGTAAAAATATGTTTCAAAAATATTTTCAAAAATGTTCAAAACCATGTGTGTCAAGTGTTGGGAAACTGATGAAGAGAATCTTGGTCTGATGAGATTCTTCATAGTTCAGGACTTATCCTGTGTAAAATTTGAATATGGACCCTTTTTTGTGCAGAGAACAGTATGCTCTGAGCACACACAAAATGAGCCAACTAAAGGATTTTCTGCACAGAATATAATATTTTTTCTGTTGAAAATGCTCTTTCCTTTTGCAGAAAATCCTATTCTCTGTGCCAAAAAAAAAGTACAAATTTTTCACACTGTAAGTCCCAAACTGCAAATAGTCTTTGAAAACTGCACAATTTTTTTAAATTTTTGTGGCAAGAAGAAAATTGCTAGAATTACTTATAGCTTTCCTCAGGAATGAAATTAGCAATCAGTTACATCCCTAGTCCAAAGGTAAACAAAGTCAATGAAAAGAGAACTTCAGGAGATGGAACAGTTCTGAACGAGGATGAGGAATGTGATATAAATTCACATTGAACTGAAAAAAATCTGTAAACAATTCAGAATAACTGCTTAGTTGGTATCTACCTTCTAAAAAAACCTACATCTCTGGATGTGTACTAAGATTGATGAATAATGTACAGTCATCCCTCCACATTCGCTAAGGTTAGCGGCACAGGACCCCTGTGAAAGTGAAAAAAATGTGAATAACTCTAGGCCCTCCCAAACCATATTTAACACATTAAAAGTATGATCACCATATTCAACCCACCATGGATTCCTTTGACACATCAGGGTTCCTTCACAAGGCAGAAGTGGGTGGCTGGTGGGGCTTACTGCCACCTCCACTGCTACCCCACACCATTTTTAATAGAGACTTATGAAGCTTGTTTGCAGTTTCTCAGTCTCACAAGGCTTGCAGTTCCTATTAAAAATGGCATAGAGAGGCAGCAGAAGTTACAGCAAATAATCCGTGAATAATCAAATCCTCAAAAGTGAAACCCTCAAATGTGGAGGGCTGGCTGTACTTCTTTTAAAAATGATGATTAAATGTAATATCCCTCACTAGAGATTTAAGGTCAATGAGTCCTATAGAGAAAGAATTTCCATCAGGATTTAAACCATTTTAGTGCTGATACCTGCCAGAGGCTTCCATGTTCCTTCTCAACTTAGCCAAAAGTCCTCACTGCAGTTACATACTGTGCGTATATGTATTTTCTCATTGATAATGTATTGTTTCAAGCTACTAGAGTCACAATGCAAAGTATGTGTGGCAATACTATTTGGCAGTTAAGAACCACAAAGACTAGTTCCCTATTGGAGAAGGAAACTGTTGGAATTGGTTGATGAGGTTTAACATATCTTCCTGTATTTAGGGCACATTCCTTGGGGGCATAGCAATGAAGGTTGTCAGGATGAGCACCTGCACTCTGGAATTTACCATGACCTTGTTTTCAGTACTATAAACCTCCTTGAGGCAAGGAAGCATCCAAATATACAACACACGAGAGATATGGAGGCTATGATTTCTACTTCTACTACCCTTTTTGATGATTCTTCACTTGTTTCCATTATTAGAACTACATCTTTTAATACTTTTTTTTTCCAGAAGATTAATCTAATAAGCTTTTTCATTGGGGATGAAATTGAAATGTGTAATTGTTTATTGTTTTGAGGTTATTTCGGTATTAATGTGTTACTGTGATATGGCATGAAGGAAGAAATATTAAAGCTGCCCTTTCCTTCTAACAGTGGTAACTTTTAATTACTAAGCTGTGAATTAGTAAATGAAGGTCTTTTGTGATTGCTTGTGGTGGTTTAGTAATGCCCCATTCTATTTAAATCTAATATATTTAGATTATTTAACTGATCTTCAGATTTTTGTATATTTTTGCTGATGGTGTGTAATTTTTTTCTGTTAAAAATTCACTTGGCCCATTACTGCAGGCATCGGCTTTAATACTGATAGTAATGAAGAGCAAACATAGGCAGATGGACAGAGTAGGGATGTAATTATTCATGAATTTCATTCTGAAAGGAAGCAACAAGTAATCTCAGCATTTTTCTTCCCACAGTAAGGAAGAATTTGCCATTTGCAACTTTCTGTGCAGAAAATTGTTGTTACACATTTTTGTGCATATTTTTGGTACAGAAATTTTTACACCTTTTTTGCAGAAACAGGCTAAATCCCTGACTCATCAATACAAGGTACTCTTTGTCGGGGTTTCCTAACATCTGGAAAACATGTTTGTCAACTATTTTTCAAGTACTTTCAAACATTCCTTCTGTCTCTTAAGACAGACAGACAGACAGACAGACATATTTGTTCTCAGCCCAAATCTTCCTCAATAATGAGTAGTGGTAAGCTGTATAATGCACCTGATTGTATATTCCTGTCCTATTTACCAGTAAGTTTCCTTCTTTACTGCATAACATTTTTAAAGAAAGTTTTGATTCCCTCATACATTAATGCATTATTAACAATCATTCCTTTTGCTTTCTAGAATTATAGACTCAAGGATATCAACCTGCCAAGAACTGCATGCACATTGGCATCTTAATGTGTATCATAAACCCCCTCTCTGCAAAGAAAAACACATCACCAAATTACACAGAAGGAAGATTAAACTAGGACAGCATGCACCCCTTTAGTGTGCAAAGTTTTCTATAACATCAGTTTCAGGATTCATTAGTTTTGATGCTAATAATTTAAAGTAACTGTCAAGAGAATGCATGTGGGAAGGAAGCAGCTTTGAAAAAAAAGTGATGAATCCTATAATCATGTGCAGTTTGGAGGTGATATGCCATTAAATACGTCAAGAATTTGATGTGCACTAAAAACAGAAATTCTGACTCAGTGTAAATCTAGAGCAGTGCCAGTGAAATCTAGGGTTTCTGAAAGAAAAGGAACTTAGGTCTAAATGGCAGACATTAATAATTGCATTGGCAAGTACAAAATATGTTTTTCTACCCTATTTTTTTTTAAAAAAGGAAAGAAACAAACCCATCAGACTGATGATTAAAAGAAATAGAAGAAAAATGTCTAGTGATGCTAGTTTAGCATTAGGAACAGAACTTCTCTGACAGCAAGCCTTTAAACAGAAATAAGAGTCTTTCGGAAGAGTCTCACCTGAGGAGTGAGATCAGTGCTCCTCCAGTGCCATAACACTAAATCCTAATGTCTGTAGTGTTATATAACTTCGGCCATTTCTGCACTGTTATAGTGCTATTATTTCACTTTCAACATCCTATGGAATCCTGGGATTTGCAGTTTAGGGAGAGGCCTCAAAGACCCCTCCCTAAACTGCAAACCCCAGCATTCCATAGGATGTTGAAAGTGGAATAATAGCACTATAATAGTCTAGTGTGGAAATGGATGTAGAGTGCAGACACAGAAAGGTGGAGGAAGTTGTTTGCATTCATCTTCAGTGCCCTGAAAAACAGGGCAGAACCAAATTCTCCCAGATCTAGTACTGCAGTTTCATTTATCCAAAAAGCAAGGATTGAAAACAGAAGACACTGCCCACTGGGACAAGGGAAAGAATCAAGTCCCTTCTACTCTATGCTGTTCTGTTGGGAGTGTGGGAGAGAACCATGTTTGACTTAATAATCTGAATCCCTGACCACTGAGGTTACAGATCTACTTTATGGTCCTGTTTTGTTGGGCCTCAAGAATAACATTTTGGAAAGCAATTAGTAGGTAATGGAGAACTACCAATGGAGACCTTTCAGAGATCATCTAAAAGCCCACCCAGTCCAGACAGACTCATCCAAAGCCCTCACGCTATATAACGCAAATTAGTTCTGAGAATGTAGGAATATGAGAGAACAAATTAACTAGGCTTATCCGAAGCATTAAACATACTAGGCCACATGATTTATATTACAGCTTGATCAAGAAATGTTCAAATGGCCTCACACAGTCACTATTGCACTATAAAAGCACAGAACAGCACTGGCTAAAAGAAAAGGGCAACTCAATTTTCTAGACAACTGGATGACTCTCTGTCATTTCCACCAGTGAGAGAAAGTCACTAATTCATCCTTCTTTCAAGGCAGTGCTTTGCTACTATTGATATAGGTATGAATTAGAAATAATAAAGTAGAAATAAAGTAGAAGCTGGGGGCTTAGGTCAGAGGAACGGAGAAAGATTTAAGAAGGGTAAAAAGGTCACGAGAGCCGATGTATCACGTAGCTAGGATGTTGATCACGTAGCCAGGGTGTCGTTTGTTTATTGGCTGCGGTAATTGCAGATTGTAGATAAGCACTTTCCGGGGTCTGAGTGCGGGGGTAATTAGCTAGTAACAGCATGTGGTATTTGTGACCCCGGAGGGGCGGACCGAGACATGCCTGAGATCTTTGCCTGTGATCTGTGTGTATGCTGTGAACTTTGTCTATAAAAGAGCTGTGAAACTTGAATTCAGGGCTTTTGGTCTTTTGGAGACATCCAGCCAAAAGCCCGCGCGTAATAAATTACTCTTTTTCTTGCTCTGTGGTCTCTGTGTTCTCTGGGCTCCCGCAACACTATTGGGGTGTGAGAAGAAAACAAGCACCTGTCTGACAGCCTGGGCAATCTGGGGCTTTTTCATACTATATAATTAAAACACTGTAATTCCATTTTAATAGCAATGATAACATTCTACAGAGTCCTGGATTCAAATTTTAAGTAAAGGTATTTAGAACTCTCAACTGGAGAGTTTTAGTGTCTCATCGAACTACAAAGCCCAGGACTCCATTGGATGTCACCTTGGTAGTTAAAGTGGAACCACAGCACAATAATTGTGTACTGTGAAAGAAATTCTAGAAGCCCATGGAAGTCCTATCTTCTGCTACTTTGTTACAGGCTGCTTCTTCTGCACTTACAGAGTTTTCAAACTGAATGGATTGTTCTTTTGTTTCTTTCTTGGGGAGGATCATGCTCCACAGCCACCATGTCTTTGTTAGGCCATATCCACACTCGCCTGTTATAGTGCTATTATTCCACTTTCAACATCCTATGGAATGCTGGGGTTTGCAGTTTAGGGAGGGGCCTCAAGGCCCCTCCCTAAACTACAAACTCCAGCATTCCATAGGATGTTGAAAGTAGAATAATAGCACTATAACAGGCGAGTGTAGAATGGCCTTGGTCTATAAGATATGGCCAAATCAGTTACACAAATGGTTTCAAGAACAAATGAAGCCTGAACTGTCTCTAGAAGCCAATATTATTAATTGGAAGCTATCATACCTTGGACATGCCATGATATATGTGACTCAACTGGTTAAAAAACAGCAACAATGGAGTAATGCTTGGTAAAGTAGAAGGCAGTAGAAAAGAGAAGAGCACATTATAGGTGGATTGATTTGATCAAGGAAGCCACAGCCCTGACTTTGAAAAATGGGATCACAACTATTGATGACTGAGCTGTCGGTGGCCTCTCATTCAAAGTGTCATCATAAATCAAAGGTGACTTCATGGCACATAAGAACAACAAATGACAAATCAAGTTTTTTTTCCTCAACATTCTTGAAGAAATGCTCAGCTATGTGAAACAAAAGAGTTTTGCAAAACAGTTATGCAAATCTCTTCTGATTCTCTTCTGATTAAATGAGAAACATATAAAGTGGATGCTGTTGGCTAGCTGTGTATTACTGTAGAAAATTTCATGAACACTCTGGCTGAGTCTATTCAACCCTATCTAGAATGTTTGAAGATACATTAAGTAAATTGTGAAGCTTGCATTGCAATCACATAGTCAAAGTTATGAATCGGTTTGCAGTATAAGTTATTTCTCTGCCTCTTGCCAATTCCCCTTACTATCCAGAGATTTCATGTTTGCATAAATGGGAGAGAACAGGTGGCTGCAGCATTTATCTCTTTCCTAATATATCATTATCATATCCTATTTGTGATGACAGCAGAACTGTGATAAAGGAAGAGTATTATAACGGTGCACACCTGTAGTAAAAGACAACAGTTCATTACTGAAACCAAGAGGTTATAACCTAAATCCTTCTGTGACATATCATGGAATCCTTTTGCATTCCTCCTAAAAAACTTTCTCTAGAAGGTGTCCCAATTCCCCAGAGAAGACTTTTGGGAGGCTACAGTGATATCATCTCCCAACATTTGCTAGATTCCACAACTGTTTCTCCTGCTATGTCCAGTGTTTGATCCAGTCCCTTGTTATCCTGCCAATTTGATCCATTTTTATTTATATTAAAGACAATATATTATATATATTATATTAAAGAATTATATGTCAGCCAAAAATCAAATCTCAAAAAACTTTTGACAGCACAGATTTATACACCTAAAACTGGACATCATCATCTAGATGCCTCAGAGCCTAATTATGATAGAATGAACGGCTCTGGCTTCTCTCTTTGGTGCTATGCCAAAGGTATCAGGAATACTTGGGAGGAAGCAAGGATTTAGCTGGACTTGCCGGCAGCACCCTGAAATGAATGCTAGCAGTCTGACAATATTTTAAAAATATTTTAAAAACCCTAGGTAAAGCTGCAGCAACACCATAAAACATTCATTTAAAACAGGATAAATCAATCAAAAGCAGCAGAAGCTAGACATCAGAAGAATAATTTAAAACCATGAAGACAAAAGTACTTGAGAACATAGCTAAGCAGCAGAAATATATCAAATTAAAATGGCATATTCCTGATATCAAAATGGTAAAGGAAATGTTGGGTAGATCTCAATGGAGAAGATATTCAACAATAGGGGGCCAATAACTGACAAGGCTTCCTCCTACACTCCCACACTTCACCTTATAAGGGCACTTGGAGCCAGCCGCATGATAGAAGCTTCATTTCTCTTGAACTGTATGTCCATGTACTACTTTCTCTGTTAAAAAGCTGTAGCACATTTTTAATGCATTCTGGAGATCATCAAAGCCTGCTTGGCCAGAGACAACAGTAGAACGAATGAATATATGACACATAACAACATAAATACCTTAAAAGTACCAGATCCTGTCTGATCAGTGGTTCTCAACCTGTGGTTCCAATTCACATATGAATTTTGCATAGAGTAAGTTCCAAAGTGCAAAATTCACATCAGGCCAGAGTTCTTCTTATCAGAGTTTCTTGACATTAAACATAAAATGAAATAATATTTTTCAATCATTTCTGAATATTTTTGAATACTCTTTTCACCCCTCCTCCCAATACACCTTGTTTATAATCAAGAATCATGATTCCAGAAGGCTTCTAGGACCACCATCTATCTTGTAAACAAGGCATATGAGCAATGCACATCTTGTTTTGAAGAGAAAGAGAATTTGATGGTGGCATTAGAAGCAGAGACTTGGGGAAAAATATAGCCCAGGGTGGACCAGGGAGTAGTAAATTGTGGTGGACAGCTTCATGTGTTTTTGCCTAGCCATATCCAAAACAGTCTGTTGAATTTTACAAAATCAACTGCTTAACCAATGGTGAGAGTCACTCTAAATCAGTGGTTCTCAACCTGTGGGTCCCCAGATGTTTTTAGACTTCAGCTCCCAGAAGCCCTGAGCATTGACCATAGTGGCTGAGGCTTCTGGGAGCTGAAGTCCACAAACATCTGGGGACCCACAGGTTGAGAACCACTGCTATATAGGATTAGCGCGAGATAAGTTAAAGCACCAAAACTAGAAGTAAAGTTTCAGCCACTACTGAGTGAAATCGCTAACACTACCAACAGTGATTTCTGCAAGCTGCTTGGAAAAGTGTGAAGGGAAACAGTAAGGCCGATTGTAAGAAACAGATGATATTTCACAAAAATTTAGCTTTAAAAAGTATATGAAATGGCATCAGTAAGTAACCAATAATAAATGTTATTGCTCAGAACAGAATGTTTCTTGTCAAATACAGCATGTGTCTGAGATGGTAACTTTGGCACTGTTCCAGACAGCCTGAGAAACAACTGAGAAGGCTGGATTTATAGAAGGAAACAGCTTATTATGCACTTGTAGAGAGAAAAGACATACAAATAAGCCATAAGATTTCTCAAAGAAGTATGATACAGTGTTAATCTCTTCTGCCAAACCAGAAACCAAAAGTGGGTTAAGTCCAGCCTAGTTTGAATTTCTTGTACCTGTTGTGGTGGCACTAGTTACTAAAAATGGATGACTTGATGGATAGACAAAGGATCCTGATAAGAACGGGTATAAATCCAATAAGTGCAGCCACTAATCACAATAAAAATATAGAGTACTGCACATGAAGAAGTTCAGTGAGGAAATGGCAACTAGCCTTACCTCTACTCATCCTTGAACTTTACTTGAATTCAACACAGCAATTCATCTTCCTCTAGTTGCTTCCCTGCCTCCTCTTCCATCTGTCTTCTCAGTCCCCCCTCCCCCTTCTCCCTTTTGCAATTTCTTCCTTCAAAAACAAGTCTGCACAAGAGCAATTAACTGCTGAGTCCTTTCTCTTCTGATTAGCTTTTTAAAAAAATAAATAAATAAATACACCTTTTAAATACAGAAGCAAACCGCAAGCTGTCCTACCTTTCTTACTAATTATTAATTCATTTTGTGGAAATATGAATAGCCAGCATACTGCTGAAACAGAACTCCTTATTTCAGTTGCTTCAGACCCCAGGGGCAACTTATCTTACTTCAAGATAGACAGCCTGATCAGGTAAACCTCAGCCCAGGAACTGAAAATCATTTTGTTGGAGCCAAACAAACAAACAAAAACATCTTAATAAAAAAGAATTTTTTGTATATCCTATGGCGTGTTGTAAGAAGAAACACATTTGGCTGCAATCCTGTTGGCCAGTTCGCTACATCAGGGCAAGTGCAGACATAGGCAGTGGTGTGGCAGCAGGACTACAGTGGCAATAAGCGCTGCAACAAGGGGGCAGAGGGGTGGGACTTAAAGCTATCTCTGTCAGGAGAGAAATGTAGCCTGCCAGCTTCTAAACTGCCATTACACAATGCAGGTGGCATTCGGGGAAACCCAACAAAATGAAGAGATGTTTACATCCTTCCACAACCTTTTAACTTGAACATTGAAATTATTTTAAAAAACTAATCCTCTTGATCTTATAAACAGGGACTCTGAGTTATTGAAATTACTTAAACAGTAAATTAATAACTTGTAAATAATCTAAGCAGTATAAGTAATTTACAATCCACAAAACATGAAAGGCCACAGTAAAACAAATGAAACAAAAATTACACAGCTGCAGAACAAAAAACAAGTAGCGTTGTCATTTAATTGAAAATCTAATTTTAAAAACAAATAACAGTGGTCCTCAGAACAAGAAAATGCTGATAACTGGCAGGGAGGGAGAGAGAGAGAGAGAATGAGACGAAGAAGCCTTCTCCTGAACAATATAAGTAAAATGAGACAGAGCTCCACACGCTGATAGTACATTTCAATCTCTATCAAAGATGGCCTTCTTCAGAGGATATAATTTACACAGACATTTCTGGATTTGTATAATACAAAGAAATGGACCACTGAGCATTGCCTTTTTCTTTGGAGAGTGTATTATACAGTTCCAGAAATTTCTATGTAAAGTGTACCTCCTGAAGGAGGTCAGTACTGATAGAGACCAAAAGGCATTGGACTTATAAATAAATAAATAAATAAATAAAGTGAGCATCAATCAGCACATGGAGCTCCATCTCCTGCTTGCTTCTACTTTAATATGTGCTAATCAGTTCTCTCCTTCTCCACAACAGTGAAATTTCTACCTCATATATGGATGTTTGAATAGACACATGGGTCCTTGTCAGGTGGGGTGGGTGTTATCTATATATTAGGGGCAAAACTCAGTATTTTTATTTAGGAATTAGTGTTTTTTGTACAAACACATGCCCCTCCAAAACTATGTCATCTGCACAGGAAAACTACATGACAAGTTGAAATGTATCGAGAGAAAGAAGACCAAGATTATCAAAGATCTGGAAGCCAAGCCTTATAAGAAATGACTTAAGGAGCTGGGTAAGTTTAGATCGGATAAGAAAAGACTGAGAAGTCACATGATAGCAATCTTTAAATAAGTCATGGAATGTCAAGTAGAAGATAGAGTGAGCTTGTTTTCTGCTGCTGCAGACACAAGAACCTGAATCAGTGGGCTCAAATTACAAGAAAAGAGATTCCACCTAATCATTAGGAAGAACTTCTTGACTGTAAGAGCTGTTTGACAGTGAAACAGACTGCCTTGGAAAGTTGTGAACTCTTCTTCTTCAAAGGTACATAAATAGAGTGGTATTTCAGGAGTGTTTTAGTTGTGTACTCCTCTGTGGCAGGGAGTTGGACTAAATTGCCCTTGTGGTCCCTTCCAGCTCCTGGACAGTATGGTTCTATGTATTTTTGCACAAATTAATCTTTCCAACAAAATTATGGAATATGAATAGTGT
The DNA here is from genome assembly GCA_948472985.1 of Iguana delicatissima. Classification (NCBI taxonomy): domain Eukaryota; kingdom Metazoa; phylum Chordata; class Lepidosauria; order Squamata; family Iguanidae; genus Iguana; species Iguana delicatissima. Next base: position 71,829 of record CAOKZL010001457.1, on the reverse strand, counting down.
TCAAAATTGCACAGAAACCATTGTATTCATAGAGTAGGCAGAAAATTAGAGAAATTATCAATTTTAGTATGCTTGCAAGATTTATATCCTCAGTAGGGATATAATAATCAAGACATCCTGTCCCTGTTATGACTGTCTCCCCTATCTGAACCTACTTTATGTTGCATGTGTCCATGCTCAGTCTAGGCAGTCGGCCAAAGGCAGCTGAGAAGGATTAGAGGCACATGGCAAGAGGTACTAGCAACAAAGTAACTACTCATTTTACCCCAGAAAGGAAGCAGTCTTACAGAAATATGAAGCAAACAACAGTCCCAGCAATATCTATAAATCAAAGACAGTCAATATAATCACAAGTTAGTGGTAGGAACAACAAGCAGGGAAAACAGACAGACACAAGGCAGGAGAAACAGTCAGTTAATCACCGACAAGTTCCAGAGGGGAATGGTTCAGCTTTTATAGGTTCAGAAATCAGTGCAGTTAGTGCTTGATTAATAGTTGTTTGTTATAAATTTGCTGGGTTCAGCATAAGTGTTCCCTTTGGTGCCTATGCTGGGCAAAGGTGGGTATCGGTAAGTTATCTTCCATGTCAGAAGAAACAGGGCTCTCCGCTGGGGCTGACACTGTCCCTTGTTCTGTCTCTGGGGTGGGTGGTACTGTCTCCTCTTGTTCAGCAGGTTCTGCTGTTACAGTGTCTGAGTTAGAGTCTATGTCTAGGCCCTGGGAGCAGGACATGACACTATGTAATATAGTATCCAACAAATTCTGTACTGTCTATTAAAGTATAATATATTTAAAAAAGCCATATAACTTTAAGGAAATAACCATTCCTACCACCCTCAACAATGCAAACCTGTGAAATGGGTCCATAGGGAAGGAGGAGGAACAACAAAATCCTCACCCAGCCCAATCTCAGGGTTCTGTTTATCGGCAACATGCAAGTACAACAAAACTGAAGCAGTCAGACTCTAAACAAATATATGGTTCATTCTATTGCTTGAGCCATTATCAGGCTCTATTTACATACTAACTTCTGAGATGCAAATTGCATGTTACACTACAACTGTGCATATTTCCTAGATGGTTCCTTTTCTATTGCAAATAAGTGGGAATGGGTGATTTGTATTGGTGATGAGCAGGTAAAAATGTGCTTAACACTTTCCTTCTCTTCCACTCAATTGTAATACAGCATTTTGGATATTTGTTTACTTGGAACAGAAACAAGTAGAATAATTCTAGGGCAAAAACAGCTGACACAAAAAGGTCTGCATATTTCCTGGTCCTCAAGAGCACTTAACAATAGAAAACATCAAGTTTGGAGTACCCAGAGGTGCAGGACAGTAGCTCCAGTGCAATTATATTTGATTTATTTTTACCACAAGCTGTCTTGGAGGCTATTAACAAAGCAAATACATTTCTGTAACTTAGTTCATAGTTATTTGAGTAAAATCTTTTCTTTCTTTTACTTCCTACCATCCATCATCATTCTGTCCCTTGCCATTTTCTGGATTCTGCTAAAAGATTTTATAGAAACTAGAAATTTAATATCCCACTTAGTTTCATGACTAGGACAAGTCTTACTTATGCCAATTATACCATAATTCACCTGGAAATCGCTAGGAGCAGAGTCGTACCATTTCTACTATTATGCTCACAGAATCAGTATTAGAATACATTAAGGAATAACGGCCCATTTGAGAACAATTTGCTAGACTCTTTCCTGACAGTCTTAAATGTTATCTTTCAAGGTTTAAACGTATGAGAAATTAGACAATACTATTTCCATAGCTAACAACTTTAGAAATTGTGAGCAAGATCATTTCTATCATTTGTTGGAAAATGATAGCATTTCCTCCAGATAAGCAGAGTGTTATACTCCTCCAGTGAAAAAAGAAAAGAAAAAGGAAAGAGGAAAAAAATAAAATAAAAACAAAGCATTGTTACCCTCCGCACATCTTTGCCGAATGTTTCACTGTAGCTGGTTCCAAGTATTTCAAATTGAACATAGGGGTTGGCTCCATCTTCTCTGAATTCCATAGCACCTGTGAGTCCTGTGATATGACCCTAAGGAAACAGTTTCATCAGTTTTAAGATCAGATAACAATCTGGCTTTCCAAAGCTTCTTTTATATATCTCTCAAAGTGACTTGCAAATGTGTGTGATTAAACTGAATGGAGCACTGGTCCATTAAAAGCACCACAACTGAAAGTAGCATTGTTCATCAAAAGCTCCACAATCACCTACAACAGTCTACAGACAAAGCAAGAACTATCAATACTTTCAAGTGCTATGCAAACATTAAATCTGTATAAGAACTGCAAACAGAGCAAAGGCACACACAAAAAAAATCTTATTTGGAGTTAAATCAGAATTTTGCTCATTCTTACCTTCTTAATACTCTCCAGCATTGAGCGACCTCCATTCCAAGGCTTGGTAGATTTCCTCATGCAATTCAAGCTTGCCATGCTGTGCCACTTCCTGTCTTCCAACTTTCTGTGGAAGGCATTGGCCAACATGAGCACACTGTCATAGAGATAAAGGCTGGAGACCTGCAAACAGGAACAAAATCAACATAGTTTACAGGAATGAGAAACAAAACCTAAAAGGTAAAGGGCTTAACAGAATGGGTCTGAAATATATCCATGACCACAAATTACCCCATCTCAGTAATGCAATTATAATATTCTAATAATATTTTGCAGTAATCTGCACACTGCAGTACTGTTATTACAGTAATGCAAAAAAAAAAAACCAATCAGATCACAATGCTCTAGGAGACTCAAAAGCACTGAATCAGAGTACAAAGCTGTAGAAGACTAAGGCCATTTCCACACGGGTTAAATAAAACAGTGCAGTGTGTCCTCCATGGAGGATGTCTGCACCTTGGAGCGGACTGGGTCCAGACTACTTAGTGTAGATCTGCACCTCAGTCCGCTCTGGAGCAACCCCAAGTAGTCATCTGGCATGTTTTTGAAAAACCTGATTCTTCAGGTTTTTCAAAAAGCTGGCGCGCGCCATTGCATGCCTGCCCTCCCATGCAGATTCGTGTGATCTGCAGAGGGCGGGCTTTAGGCTGGAGAGCTTCAGTGGTTGGTCAAGACCCATGACCTACCAGAAGCCGCCATTTTGGATGCTGGAGCAGTGCGGAGCGATGGCCACGCACTGCTCCGGAGCAGCCTGGAGCGGACCAGGGAGCCAGAAGATCCGGTAAGTAGCGATGCGGGGCGATTCTCTTGCCCCGTGTGGAAGTGGCCTAAAAACAGATTGCCTACCAAATGCCATGAATAACCAAAATAGAATCTTAAGGAATCCTATGGTTAGGGCCAAATAACAGAGACCTGCTGAATCTATGGTAATGTAGTAAGTCAACACCTGTATAAGTTCCACCGATTCAGCATGTCTACTCTGGCTAGAACTAACTATAAGATTTGGGCCTAAGTGATTGATGCCTACAGCTTATTCTTCTGAATAATGTTTAATGCTGCTTTCATATCTTTGCTCTTTAAGAAAACAATTATGGATGATCTTACTATCCAATCTTCATATTTTAGCTGTAAAGGGAAAGCAAATCTATCTTCAGATGCAGGGCCAGCCCACTCACAGGGTAAGGTAAACAACTCACCTCAGGAGCTGGGTTAGGGAAGTGACAGATCCCACCTTCACTGCCACAGAAGCTGAATGCTTTGTTCTGAGGACTGTTCAAAGTGACTCATGAAGACATATGTCTTAGAGCTCATGCCTGTTCAGTGTCTCACTCTAAAAGGCTTCCTGGGCTAAATGTTTGGCCTGAGGTGATCCTTCTACTCCAGAAGGTGAGGTGGCCTTAGAGAATGTTTGTGTCTGGCTAGCTCACCAAAGCACTGAGGCAATGGGAAAGGGGAGGTCATGAGGAGGACAGAGTGTTATCTATTCTATTAGAGTCGGTCAATTTGCACTTGCCAAAGTTTGAGACAAAATTTCCCCAGCTCCCTAAAGACATTGATTTTCCATCAATACTTCATATCTTGTAATTCATTGTTGAGTTGTCTTAAAATAGCCAGAGTGAAATGCAATCCAGAGTTACAAGGTGACTGCATAGTCTGGGGAGTGTGTATATAGGTTAAGAATAGGTCTTCTGAACAAACTCCATGAAGAACTCTAAGGCTGAAATATTGTTTCATCATCCAGTTTTTCTGTGTATACTATATTCTTTTTCTCCACATATTTATTGAACTATCATAAATGAATCTGTTTTTTATATGTAACTTACGTTGTTTTGGCAAAAATTCTTGTTTTGAAAACTGTTCCTCAGAGACATTTTAAATCATGTAAGAAGATGGATATGATTTAGCCATCAATTTGTAGTTTGTGGTCACAGCCTTCTGACTATCCATTTCTCCTTATGCTTACAACTGTGAGGCTCTGCTTTCACTCTGTTCTCACTGAGAACCACCAGTTCCTTCCTTTATTTAAAACGGAATATGTGCATTCCCTTGGGGAAGAATTAACATCTTCCCATATGGCAGTAGAATATATCTTTCTGTGAGTTTACATCTAGGGTGGGTAGCTTTGGAGGGGGCCTCTTTTTGTTTATGCATCCTGCTGGCAGGAGGTACTGTCTAACAACCATGTCTAGTAGTAACCTCTGGCTGTGATTTTCCAGTAAGTCCAATTTTGTAGTATTTGGGAATGTTGAGTGTGAATAAGGGTAAACTACCATTCCCAGGGCAGCACTTAGCCATTTTTTCTGTCAATTGCATAACCTAGAGCTGGAAAAATCACCTGATTTTTTTTCTTTATTTGGAGGGAGTTCTGGGGCTTTGGGCAGATCTATGGGAAGCCTAAGGACATGCGAAACCCACTCTTAGTAGCCAAATGCAGCCCATAGATGAAAGTTTCTCTATCCCTTATTTAGATATTTGAGTAAGAGGAGGGACTGTTATAGGGAGAAAATAAAGCTTATAATGGTAGTTGGATGAGAGTCAGCATGGTGTGGCAGTCTGAGTGTTGGACTAAAAGTCTGGAAAATCAAGAGTACAATCTCTGTTTGGTTATAGAAACCTACTGGATGACCTTGGACAAGCCATACTTTTTCATCCTAAGAATAAGCAATGGCAAACTTCATTTGAACAAATCATGGCATAAAAAACTTGTATAGAGTCATCCTATATTGGAGGCTACTTGAAAGCACTTAACAACAAGAAGGTTAGCAGGAAGGTCTGCATATAGGATCCAACACGAAGAGAGAGGGATAGGGGTGTGCTTTCCATTTTGCTGCTAGTTAACTTCAAGACTGTGACTACATTACACAGGCACAAGCACTGTTGTAATGACCACTTCCATATCTACAAAATGGAATCAAGCTTGCCTGTACGTTCCCTTGCAAGAGGTAATCTACAGGATTTATGGATAAATGCAGTCAACAATTCTAAGGCACTGGTCATTGTATCATCTGACACCTATCTGATCCCTTTGCAACCTGGTATTACAATAAAGCTGAAAACGCACTTTAAATCCAGTCTCCCTCACAACATGACTGACAAATCAACTTTTCTCAGAGCTGAATCCTGACCCCTTCAAAATTCCAATGTGGTTCACTCCCAGTTTCTTATCGTGTGCTTGTGCACTGAAGGGAAAACAGCATGCTTTCTTTAACCCCTCATTATTGTTATCGTGTTGTAATTTACTTCTTTTATAAAATTTGAATCAATGTTTTGTTATTACGGGATTCATTTTTGGGAAATCAATATTCTTAATTCCTTTTTTCTTGCTTTCTGCCTGCTATTATTTTGACATTTTACTCAAATGAAAATTGCAGGTGTATGCTTATTCCTGCCAGCCATCTTGTCTGCCAGATTTCAGAGAGATTGGACAAAGTATCCCCTTCTGAGAGGCAATTAAAAGGGGGATGATATCCAGTCAACTCACATTGTTCATACAATGGATTGGTCGAGGAGGAAGCTATCCCATCAAACAGACAAATACTATCCAGCCTGTGACAGTGGTTTGTAGGCAAGCACAGGTAGAAGTTGAAGAATATTTTTTTCCAACTGATGGAAAACCATTTTCCATTCTATACCAAAGAAAATAGGCCAGATGTCATCAAGTTAGAATTTTTTTTCTAAAGTGGCTCCCCTTCTCCTTTAAGTTCTCTAACAAAATGGAAATCAACATTTATTTATTAGATATATTATACTCTGCCCTTCTTCTCAGAGCCTCAGGTCATAAACAAATTGCTTCAACACTGCAATCGCAACATCACACCAACTTTAGATCTTTGCAGCATGCACATGTTGACACAGAGGACTAAACAGACGATGCAGATATGTGCATGTAAGCTCCACCCAAAACCACGTACATAGCAGACAAGGATGCAATTCTTCACTAATTTTATTTTTGAAGAAAGCAACAAGTAATTTTAGCAATTTTCTTCCCACTATGACAAAGTGGATTTTGGAGAGAATTCACACATCAGAATTATTTTACACAAAATTTGCTCTTTTTTTTTTTTGACAGAGAAAGCAACATTTTTCTGTGCAGTAAATACTGATTCCAGTGCAGAAGATTATTTTTTTCTTGTACCTAAAAATTGTGATTTAGTGGAGAGTAAGTCCTGAATTGTGAAGATTTTCATCATCCACTATTCTTCCCATCAAGTTTTCCTGACAGTCAAATATACTTTTGACCATTTGTTGGTGGGGGAGGGGGAATATTTTCAAATATTCTTTCCATCCCTATTGCAGATTTTTGTGAAGAGCATACAAAGGCTTGTATAGGGCTCTGTAACTGTATTCAGTTAAGCTCAGTTTCAGAGCTCCTGGAACTGAGAGCCCTGATAAAGCTGGTCTGAATACAATAACAAAGCTCTATGCCAGTGGTTCTCAACCTTTGGTGCTCCAGATGTTTTGGACTTCAACTCCCAGAATTCCTAGCTTGTATGGTAATTGTTTAGGAATTCTGGGAGTTGAAGTCTCAAAACCTGGAGCAACACTGCTCTATACATACAGTCAGACTCAACATGTAGAGGTTTATGATGTTGCTGGACAAGTGGCAACATTTAGAGTGGAGCTTAAGCATGAGCCCATATCCTTACCTCTAGTTCACACCTGCATGTGAGCTGATGAAGGCATACATGGGACAGTTATGTTCCCCACTCCTTTAGAGACTGTACTTATGGGGGCCTGGGTAAAGGACAGATGAGAAATTCTTTCTGTATGCTTTCAAACTTATCTTCTTAGACTGTACCACTTGGAAGATGAGTGGACAAGACATGCTGAATCTATTTGCCTGTTTTTCTGCAAAAAAGCAAAAGGCAGTGGTGGCTTTCACGGCCAGGCAGTGATGAATCCACTCTGCATTTCAGTCTAATCTTTAAAAGGAGCTGTCCAAAATGTTTAACTCTATCCTGAATTTAATTCTAAATTTCAGACTTACATCTCACACAGATTCACTGCCCCATTGACATGGAGGCCACCAGCCACTCTAGGAAATGGAGAGTGGGGAACAGATGGGAAAGTTGTAAGCAAACTTCTGTCTAAGCTCAGCTGCACTGAAATCATGACTTCCTAGGTTGTTTGACATGAGGCAGCCATCACCTATCTACTAGCCACAAGAGAAGCTAACTAAAAATTCAGGAAGAAGGAAATCACACATTGGCATTAAGACTTGAGTTACAAAGATAACAAATTCCCCATTTTGCTGCTTCTTGTTTTGGAATTAGAGGTCTCTCTCACCATGGAAGGAAAAAATATATCAAGATTTCAAATGATTATTTTAAAAATCATTAAAATATAAAATAGGAACTTCCTTCTTTTGGCAATTCATGGGTAAATGCGTGTAAACCACCAATGCAGCTTCATTTATTAGTGGAAAACACTGGAAGGAATAGAGAAGCCTGTTTCTCATAAAATGATTAAGCTAGAGAAACATGGAATCTTCTACCTCATACTTACAATAATCAAAGATCTGTCTGATTATTTCTAATGAAAGTTAGGATTATAGGAATTGTGGCACATTTTGGACTGCAACTGTCCACATTCCCCCACTTCTTGAAGATACCGTTTCACAATGTATTATTTGCTCTCCATAACCTGGGCCATCTCTCTCCCTTCCTAATGACCAAGTTTAAGATATTAGGGCTGCAAGACCTCTGAGATGAAGATATAGAAAGAGCCTGTCCTTTGACAGTACTAAATGCTCTATATAGTATGGTCTACAAGGCCCCATACAGCTTGGGTCCCTATATGAGCCCGGCCATGTCTTGAGATTTTTTGGCAGGGCCCTTCCATCCTCGCAGATACATCAGGTGGGAATGTGGGAGAGGGCTTTCTCCATGGCTGCTCTCAAGCTCTAGGACCCCCTTCCTAGGCAGGTTAGACTGGTGTCTTCTTTGCTCTCTTTTCATAGACAAGGATGAACCTGTTTTGGCAGGCCTTTGAGGACTGATTGCCCAGGGGAAAGAGCCTTTCTTGTGTGATGTCACTTATGTTTCTCATTCTTCTTTTCAATGGTGATGAATTTAATTGGTTTTAATTTTATTGTTAATTTACATTTTACATTTTTGTGTGATGTAATTTTTTTAACTGTTTGCTTCCAAAATGTGAAGTGTGTGTATGTGTTTGTGTGCGTGAAGCTGAATATTTAAAAAAAAAAAATGAAAGAAAAGCTGAAAAGAAAAAAAATGGTCCTTTGGGATTAGGATAAAATTTTACTTCTAATTTGTATTCATTAAATCTGAAATAAATATGGATGAGACTTCCTGCACATGTTTCAGAGCGCACATGTATTGTTACCAACAGAGTACAGTCAGAATGCAAATTATGATACATTATGATTATGATTATATTATAATATCATCCTTCTACAGTTCAGCTCTCACACTTTAGATGTACAATAATCAAGCAGTTTACACACATAATAATTCTGTATAGTTACTAGCATGATAAAAAGCACCCATGATTATTCCTGTCATTGCACCAAGTGAGCAAGTGGCTTCAGGTCACTCAAAAAATCCCATTCTGTTTTATTGTAATATTAAAAGCGTGTTATCATATTATAAAATAAGTATAGAAATAACATTCTTACTAAATGTCTATTTAAAAATCTGTAGTGTGCTGCACCATAGAGACAAAAAAAAAAAGAATATCCACAGTTTAGGGTCAAAACTATTTCCTCTTACTCCTTACCATGTGCTTCTAAGTTACAGGATCTTTCCAGTCTTCTTCTAAGATACCCATCACAATTTTATAATACCATTACCCCAAATCTTTAAATCTTTTCCATTGACACCACCAATTAGTGAATTGCAGAAGACAACATGTTTTCCCAGACACAACTTTTCTAATGTCATGGATGGCATTAACAGCATCGGTTCTCTTGCTAAAAATGGAGATGTGGTGAAGAAGAAAGATGTTAAGCTTGTTTATACTCAGTACCATCACACATTTCAATTTGCTGTTAACACCCACTGGACACAAAGGCATACCGGTATAACAAATTCATACAAATTCCTGAACTATTGTGCAGGGGTTGCACAGGTGGTCTCAGGCATGAGGAAAGAGAAAACTAAAGGATTATCTTCGGAACAATGTTCTTGGTTTGGTAGAAAGGAAGCACTAAGAATCAAGGCAAGGTCAGAGATTTGTTTTCTTTGGGTTTACTGAGGGCCTTTCCACACTACACTGTTATAGTGCTCTTATTCCACTTGCAACATCCTATGGAACCCTTCAGTTTGCAGTTTAGGGAAGAGCATTTAGAATTCTCAGCCAGAGAGCTCTTTGGCCTCCGTAAACTACAAACCCCAGAATTCCACAGGATGTTAAAAGTGGAATAATAGCACTGTAACAGTGTAGAGTGAAAAGGCCCTTAGTTGTGCTACACTGCTGAGCTTTCTTCTCTATGCATTGGGGAGAAACAATGCTTCTCTATAACAGAAGTAATCCAACTATCTCTCCCTTCATGAGCCTCAGTAGACTTTTGACTTATCTTTTCTAAAGAAAACAAATTACTCATACTACTGTTCTCTTTGTATTATGCATCCTGGAAGATTTGGCAAAATCACCAACCTTCCCTGGATTTGGACTTTTTTTTTTTTTTAACAAATCCCAGAATCAATTGTGAGCTAGTCAGAAAGAAGTCACTTCCAAGCTCTACTTTATATTTTAAGCCAGATCTTAGGACACAATGTGATATAACAGTGGTGGTATGAGAGCTGCAGGAGGTAACATCGCAGGTCCATGCTATAGTTCCTCCCCAAACTAACCTGTAAACAAGGTCAACCTTGACACAGAGAATTGTCACATGCCTCAGAGCTTCTGATAGAATGTTTACAAGGAATGGTAAGGAATTGTGTCACAGTACTTCCCATGCAATCAAAACTACATGAGAAGACTTTTCAGTCATACATCACAACTGAACAGCTTTGCCGAATAGTCTGGTTATAAGCTCCACTAATGACAGGAAATTACTTCTGTGAAGATTTACACTACAAGCTAGACCACACATTTGTTGTTGTTGCCTGTCAAGTCATTTCCAACTTATGGACATCCTAAGGCAAACCTATCACAAGGTTTTCTGAGGGCTGAGAGTGTGTGATGTGCCCAGGGTCACCACGGCTGAGTGGAGAATTGAACCCTGGTCTCCAAGGTCATAATCCAACATTCAAACCACTACACCAAGCTGGAATTCATACACACATGTCCATTATTTGATGACTGAACATCAAGTACTGATTTGCATAGGCAAATGAGTCATCACGGAATAAGTACCACAAATTGTTCAGTATGCTCATGTAGAATTGCAATTTTTGAACCATCTCCAAGGGCATGTAGATATTGCATAATAAGTACATTACAATAAGCCAGCCTGCAGGTTACTAGACCACAGATCATTGTGATCTGGCTATCCCCCAAGATAATCTGCAGCTGATGAACAAACCATTGCTGGTAAAAGGTGCTGTGAGCCATCAAGGCTTTCAGTAATAATGCTGCTCCAAGGAGCACAACCAAGTGACACATCTGCTTATTTAAGAAGTACCACTGTACCCAGAACAGGTTGCATATCCAGGTTCCAAATCTGGGAACTACCTACCCGCTATGCCTCCATCTTGTAAAGACTCACCATTCATGGCCCTAACACAACATATTGTCAAGGACAGAGAATATTTTAGTACTTACACTTCGTCACCTGGTTTGGAGGACAAAGTTAGGCAGACGTTAGCCCACTGATTTCTACATCACTCAGAATCTTCCTAAGGATCTTAAAGTATGTGGGATGGGGATAAACTGGAACCTTATCAGCTGCGATTGGGTTCAACCATAAATCCTCCACTCTTACTTTCCAAAATGAGTAGAATTACTATATCTCCATAGTCCAAACTTACCTGCCTAACAAGACACCTTAATAGAAGGTATCAAGTGCCAATGATTGATCATGGAGAATCAACAAGATTGCTTTTGCTGTCTCTCTCTCTTCCAACAAAGGTCATCCATCCAACCAACCCAGACTGGCTCTGTGCCCAAACCTGGCCTAAGTCCAAATGGAAATTGGTCTAAGTAATCTATTCATCCACCAGCAGTTTGGATGAAATATGACTATCTCTCAAGGAACTTTCCAAAAAGGGGATATATTCATGATCAGGCACGTCTTGTCGGTTTAGTGACGTTTTCATCATTTGAACAATATGCATAATTTAAGCAATGGTCAGAATTATGTTAAGAACATCCACATGTATAAGTTTACTTTATATGTGTGGGTATCCCTTTCTGGGCACTGTGGGGGTCCATATTCATTTCTTCCCCATGCAGTGCCTAACCCCCATCTCCCCAATTTATTGCAAAGCCCCTGAATCCACCCTGCACAGCCATTCTCTGTTTTGCAGTGAGCAATCATGGTTGGAGCAGCAGCTGGTTCAATCGTCTTAGTCACAAGGGAAATGATGACATCAGTGCTGAGGTCCACTGGGGTCCACAGTGCTACTATGATATTTCACATGTGACTATGGGAGTAGCTTCCAGGGTTTCCAGTAAGTTGTGGGGGAGGCATATGATTCAACATATATTTGCATATGGATATTTATGCTACACTGAGATGAAGTAGGATCAAGGCGCATTTGTACAAAAGCATTCTACCAAGTGTGAAAACTCTTTTGTTTTCACACTTCCAAGTGTGAAAACATCAGGATGAGGAAAAAATCGTGCCAAGACAACCAATGTGTTGCCTCCCTAACGTAAACCAAACCAAACACTGAATTCTAAACATTTTTAGGCGATCCTCAGAAGGGGGCATGGAAACCTAGGGGCAAATTGGAGGTAACAAATTGTTGTACTATTCTGTCAACCTCACCTGCAGGGGGAAGTTTTTCACATAGAGAGAAAAATAAAATGGGAAACAGGAGGGAAATCTGTTTTGGGAATGTTTTCAACTTGAAAATCGGATGTCTGAGAAAGTTCAGTGGGTCAAATGAAGTTCTTCATTTCATTTCTTTAAGTTTAACATCATTTCTTCAAGTAACTTAAAACAATCTTTCTAAAAATTGTAAAATTAACAATTCAGAGGAATAATGCTGCTCACGAGAAGACCAGTCCTGCACCAGAAATATGGCTCATTTCAAAACTGTTGGTAAGGCCAGGATGCCAGATAATCCAGGCGAGAGGGTCATGAAGAGGCAGGGTAGGAAGAAAATGTGATGGCCAGATGTCAGTGTATTCCCTGGATGAACATCTAGTTATTACTTGCCAAACTCACCCTGCAACTGGACACAGTATTTGAATGCAAAGATAACAGCAGATGAAGGTGAACCAGAACATACCCAGCTCTTCCAAAAACAGATTGATATTACCTAGAGTGTCACAGGATTATGTTTGTGCGTATAGTCTGCCATATCCTGCCATATCCTTACAGCCCCAATTGTATCATAACCAAAACACGTAGCCTTAAACCCAGAGGAATTAGATTCTTTCTGCAACAGATTTATAGACCAAGCAAAGACTGAATTTGATTGTGCCTTAGAGCATATTTCCCAGAAGCAGTGTTTATTTTCAAAACAAGCTGACCTCAGTAAACATATTTCTGTTCACCTGGAGGCTTTCTCCTTCCTTCTCTTCCTTTTGGTGCTTTTGGATTTTAATTTTAATTTTAAATCTCAAAGATCAACAAAAGAAAAACTTTTTACATTCACAAAAATATATATTCTAAGATGGCATATAAAAACAGAATGTTAAGCAGAGCTGTAATAAGGCTTAAAAACAGGAAACAGGAGGGCATTTTCAGATTTTAAATCAGGATGGACAAGATACATTACGCAATACTGGATGCCACCAGTCATTACTTGTGCTTATGCTTCCACATAAGAGAAACAGGGACTATGTGGAACTTCCAGTCCTGTTTTGTCTCACTAGTGGCTATCCTGACTGGGGCTGATGGCACTTATAATTCCAAAACATAGGCCTGTATGTTCTCCAATCTCCACCTGTGTATTAAATGTTAAAGGCAAAATCTTAATTTGGAGAGACATCAGGTGGCATGACCAAAGATGGATATTTGATCTTGATGTTAACATAACAGATTGCAACAGGGATGAAAAGAAATTTTGTTGTTCTTGGAATTCTTAATAGAAATATTCACTTCATGCCTCCCAGAAGTCATGGTGTGATGATGTTCACCTTGTTTCAGAAATCTGGATATCTGTAAAACTTGCAACATATTTAAGAGGGGGAGAAAGGATAAATGCAGATATTCACTTTCCAAATGTGAATGAATAAAGATGTGGCCAATTGAAAAAAAAATGCATGAACACACCTTGGTCACAAGGAAAATCTGTATAAAAATGTAGAGGAGAACATGAATTCTCTTGTTAGAAGAAAACAAAATCTTACAAGCTGACACAATCCAAGATAAGAATGCAGGTGGAAATCTGAGGACAAACCAAGAAAGAAAGAAAAAGTTCTCAGTGCCAACATTCCTTAATTTTACACAGCCCCAGAGTACACAAACTCTTTATCTGTCTGGCATTGATGAAGGAATTACAGACTTTCCAAAATATGTTGGGTACTGTAATGACCAAACACAGAATGTTAATGAAGTTATTTCTCTCCTGGTTTTATTTTGTTCCTAACGCTTCCTCTCACCCTTTTTCTTCTTCTCTGAAATTAGGAAATGCACCAAAAAAGCAAGACTGAGGGGTTCTGCACATCCTTATGCAGAGGGGCACCCAGTTCTAACCAGGTAAGCCACTGAGCATGTAGATTGACAAGGAGCAGGAATCTGAGAACAGCTATGTGTTTTTCAGAGCTAGAAATTCCACAGACTGAGGGTTATACCAGAGGCTTGAATAGGATTGGCCACCTGTCTCACCAGAGATTTGCTGGGTGGGCTATGAATATTGGATGGCAACCAAATGTAGTACAGAGAAAGCCAGTACTTCTCTTCTCTGACAAGCTGTCATGACAGCATGTAGAACAAAGCATATGGATTCCGCTACTCAAGTCCTCAGTCCTTAATATCACATGGTATTAAGTGGACCACTGTTCTTCCTCTGAGTTACTTATTCTTTCAGCAGGAAATCTCTCCTGAGGAGCTGGAGGTCTTATCTGATTCTTTTCTGATTTATCAAAGGTGAGTTAAATGGCATAGTTTGACAAGAAAATGTGATGGCTCCAACTTCAACTGGGAACTAATTAGGCTTATAAGAAAGGCAAAAGGCAAAAGGCACAAAGGGAGAGATAGACAGAGAGTAAGTTTCCATTAATTTTTTCTTGTGTGCTTTCAAGTTGTTTTCCACTTATGATGACCCTGTGATGAATCTATCATGGGGTTTTCTCAGCATGATTTGTTCAAAGGATGTTTGCCATTGTCTTCCTCCAAGGCTGAGAGAGTTGGACTTGTCCAAGGTCATCCAGTGGGTTTCCATGGCCAAACAGAGATTCAAACCCTGGTCTCCTGAGCTGTAGTCCAGTGCTCAAACCACTACACCATGCTGGCTCTGCTATTTTAAATCCATAAGCAAAGAACTTCACATTATTCACATCAGTTTTGGTTTTTTAAAAGCCTGTGACCAAAACAGCAAACATGAGTGCAGTTGCAGGATGTGACCTTATAAACTGCAATGTATGCAGTAGTGGAATTGTTGAAACAAGAACTGTATGCAAATATCCATAAGAAATAATAGGCAGCTCCTATTGTTGTTGTGTGCCTTCAAGTCATTTCTGACTTCTGGCAACCCAAAAGCAAACCTGTCATTTTTTTTTCTCTTTTTGGCAAGATTTGTTAAGGACATGTTTACCTTTGCTTTCCTCTGAGGCTGAGAGAGTGTGACTTATCCAGGATCACACAGTGGGTTTCCATGGTTGATCGGGGATTTGAACCTTGTTGTCCAGAGTCCAGTACAATGCTCAAAATATCATTACCATACCCTACACCCCATTCTGCAGGATGAGCTATTTTCATAATTGAACATATTTATGGCTGGAAAACATGATTGAAGGCATGCTGGCCCAAACAGTGTGACTTTAGACATTATCAGATCATAAGTTCAGAGAAGAATTAGCAGGAAATCCAGATGCTAATGGATTTATGTTAATCCTTTCAACACCTCTGGCTCCATGCATACCCAAAACGCTGGAAGGTGAAACTGCCCAGGTGAAGAAATCTGTGACCATCGCTTAATCTTGCCTTATGAAAATCTTCCCTACAAGGGAAGGGAATCCTCCCTATAAGGGCAAATCTTCCCTTAATATCTTGGCACAACCAAGATATTAAGAGATTACCATGACTCCCATCAATGTTTTGTCACCTAGAGTTAAAGCAATCAACCCATTCCAAACTCATTTGTCACTTCCATGAGAAAGTCATTACAGTTTTGTCTATGCACACCCGGCAGGGCAAGAAATAGGGAATACAAACCCTAGCTTCAGCCTCAGCAAATTGCAGTATGATGGATGCAGTGCCCAGACTGCTATTCTTCTGTGCTACCCTCAGATGCTGTCTGAGCCCCTCCTCTTTGACCTTCTTAGGACTGGTAACTATCACCTTCTTCACCTCTAATTTCTCTATCCAATCTTTCCTGCCTCATTTTCTGATAGCCTTGTGCGGTTCTTGAGAGTCTCTGATTTCTTATGTGTTTGCTAATTCCAAATAAAATGGTCTGTTTAATTTTTAACTGGACTCCTCTCTACAGTTAGTACTGGTATACACAGGTGAAAAGATCTTGTTGTTACCCTCCTCTTGCAGCCTTCATTTGACTTATAATTCCCCCAAATTCTAATGAGACACTGGCATTATGGGTGGACCTCAAAGTCCCCACTTCTTAGAGTGACACCACTACACCATGTTGGGTCTCTTAGTAACTCCTGATCATCTACATGGCTAACAGCAACCAGCACAGAATCTGTACAGCTGCATAGACCGCAGAACTATATCTCCATGGCAGCTAAAGTGATTTTCTAGATAGAAAGCAGCCTTTCTTTTTCTGGATTACACATCTGGCATAGCAGTAGAATGCCCATTTAAGAATGCTGGAAGTGCCTGCTTAGTTATGCTCACAGTCAGGAGAAGGAAACAGAACCACACACTAACAGCTGTAAAGCAAGCTTAAAATAGCCTACCAATCTAGATGGTAGTAGCAGATTGGGTTTGATGTTCAACCACTCTACTTTACCTTCAGTCCATTCCCCTTCACACGCAGCCTCCTTTGCTCCCTCTTCTGGACCAGTCCCAACTCCTTCTGTTACCTATGCTTCACAATCTTGCTTCTTCTACTTGTCTTTTTTATAGGCACTTTTGAGTGTCTCAATTTTTTCCTGAGTGTAGGTAGCAGCTGCATCCACAAAGCAGCGCTTGTCTTCCCTGCCCTTCTGTGACTTTAAAGAAGCTCAGTCAGTCATGGCAGAGGCTTTACTACCACATCATCATAATTACCTTATTATAAATATTGTGATTTTTCTACCTTGAGACTCAATCAAGGTTACAAATTAAAATGACTATAGTTAGAAATGTACCAAAGGTCAACATTAATACAGAATTAAACTATTAACAAAATGAAAGCGATTTAGCAATTTAATGAACTAATCTCTCTCTGTCTATATCTTAATACCACAGAATTATCTTACAAAAGGAGAGGGACCTTTGTAGGACATTTCTAAGCAGCAAAATACAAAAGACCACTCAGTGAGTTTTAGACCATTTAAGAGGTTCAGGTGACAAGACTTGCAATTAGCTCCTTCAGAAATGCTTCGATCATTTAATGGATTGCCTAGCCAGGGAATGTTCACTAATACTTGGTTTTTATTTCCTTTTCACCATTTTACTCCTTCACACACATACATGTCCATTCCTAAACAATTTGTCTTTGTTCTTCATATCCTTAAAATAATGAGTGCTCTTTACCTGCTTAGTTTTTTAAAACACAGATTCACTTTCCTTTTGACAGTAACAAGTTTTTTTCTTCTAATAATAATCACGGAACACAAATTCAATCACAGCCATATCCTTTGGGCATTTCCATGAGTATAGGAAACATTAATATCCTCTCCCCCAAAAGTCTGACTTCTGACTTCGTTTTTATCACAGACAGTCTTTAGGCAAATCCAGACAACATGTATTCCTTTTCTTAGCAATCCCTGCAAGACAAACCACAGGAATTATTCCTAATATTCCATAGCACTGTGCAGGTCATTTGTCCATTCGTGGGCTTTCAAGGAATCATGGTATTTTAGCTGACCAAAATAGTATATCATGCCAGACTATGGGAAGATAGATTGTCCACTGCAGATGTGGCCCAGTAGGAAATATTGGAACATGTATACACATATACAGACACATGCTGTACTAAGAGTGTTACTACATAAATTCTTAAGGCCTTGTCCTTTCTCCAAATTGAATCCTTGGACTAGGCGTTTGATAGAAATGCTGATAGAGTGGTTGTGCTTTCACATCTTTGGCTGCAGACGTTAATGAATGAAGATCCAACATGGTGGACTGCAGACTTCCATTTCATGAATGTAAATTTCAGAGATAATAATCTATGCTACTGTAGCTAAGACTAACCTAGAGAATTGTAGCCCAGGATGGATAAGCAAATGGAGCATTTTATACTATTCTCTTCCAGGACAATACCCATGGTAGTGGTAGACCTTGCGAGGAAGCATTGGTGCTATTCTTCCAATGATTATTTCAATCTCCTGCACAGTTAATAAACTCTAATGTACTAAGTAATGTAGTTAATAAACTTTAATGTACTAAGAGTGAACACTACACTGTGCAGCAATGGCAATCAGAGCAGAGGTCCATAGTTTTGCCCCATGTGGGATATCTATAATACCTTAGCTCAAAAAGCACAGTCTCTACTTACGCTGCAGCAGAAGGTCCAGCAGCAACATCGTGCTATCCATTAATAGTTACAGATGAAAGCAAAGTTAATAAGCCAGCATAGAAGACTATGAATATAAAACCATTAAGAACACAGAGAAACCATGTTCCTTCAAAACCGATCTAGACTAAGTATCTGTTCAACAGTGTCCAATCCATTACCCATGGGATTCCTACCAGTAGGATAATGGTACCAATATACTCTCCATATTACACTTCCTAATTGATAATGTACACAGAGACATACCAATATATAGCCAATTTCACTAGTAGTCATTGGTGGTCTTATCTTCCCTGAACTTACCCAGCCTCCTTTTAAAATTAGCCAAGGTGGCAGCTATTGCTACATCTTGTGGCAGAGAGTTCCAGAGTTTAAATGTGTTAAGTGAAGAAGCATGAATATGTTAGATCCCTTCTAGTAACCCCTGTGAAGAAATAGATCCCATTCCCAGGAAAACCACATCTTAGAGAAGATTAACTGACAACTGAAAATACTGACACTGGCAAAACAAAACTCTCAAAGAATACAATTCATAGAAATGAAAGCAAGATATTTCAAAACATTCCAGTCTCTCATAGTTTTTGAACAGTGACAGCTGGTGGCTTCCATGTCAATGGATGATGGATCCACTCCAGATTTCACAAAGAACTTTAAAGGAACTATCCAAGGTACTAAATTGCAGCCCGAAATATATTCACACACCCTGGATAGCCCCTTTAAAGACTGGGTTAAAATCCAGAGCTAATTCACCACCCTGGTGACATGGAAGCCAATAGCCAGGACTACTGCTTCTGACTAGGATATCCAGGCTGCAGTCCGAAAACTGACACAAGGTCTTTCTTGATCAAGTCAGGGGCTAGACTGCCTTCACTACTCCCAGTACTATGGCCAATTCTTTCTCATATCTGTACCTAGGGACTGAAATAGCCTCACTATCTTATTTCCAGACCAAGGTCAAGACCTGAATAGTTTAGACTTTGCACAGAATACATAGCAAGAGCCTCCTTTTTGTCTTGGTGATTGTAACAAGATGAAAGCCAGCATGGAGTAGTGATCTGAGTTTTGGAGTAGGGTTGGAGTGCCCATTCAATCATGGAGGCCCACTGGGTGACTTTAGGCAAGTTACACTCTCTCAGCCTAAGAAAACACAATGACAAACGTCATGCAAAAAAATCCTGAAGAGAAAACCATATGATAGTGTTGCCATAAGCTGGAATCAACTTGAAGGCACATAATTACAACAAATGCAGTAAGTTCAGAATACTTCTCACACAGTATATGAATAAGTAGGCCACAGGTTTACAGCAAACCTATAAATTAATCTATATTATTATCTCCATGTTACACACTGGGATGAGGTAGGGCCAAATGAAAACAGCTTATTTAAGGCTACTCAATGACTTCATAAATCATTGAAGGATGTCTGAACCAAACGTTTTCCACTCACACATGCTGAAATGCTATAGTTCTTCTGTTCGTGTGCCTTGAAGTTGTTTCTTACTTATGGCAATGCTAAGATGAACCTATCACAGGGTTTTCTGGGGCTGAGAGTGTGAGATGCACTCAAAGTCACCCTTGTGTTTCCATGGCCGAGCAGGGAATTGAATCCTGGCCTCCAGGGTTGTAGTTCAATGCTCAACCCACTACACCATCCTGGCTCACTTACAGTTCTTTAGGATTGCATAAATGTTTTCTGTATATTTGAGGTTTCGACTAATGTCAGATGCCTTAAGTCTTTTCATGGCATACTTTAAATAGAAAACCTCAAAAGAACAAATGGAGTTGAGGTAAATTAGTTCTTGTACATATAAAAATTGTGAACAGAAATAACACACAGCAGAAATGGAACCAGAGGCATAGAGCTGTGAAATTATTTTTTCAGTAATAACAGAAAACTCACACCTTTGCTACTAAATATATGATTAGAGGAAGTAATGGATGATCTGCATCATACAACACAACTAATAATAGAGAAGGAATTGTTTTGAAGATCTGTGCTCATAATAGTATATTATTTCTCCTCCCCTGGTGAAACAAGTATACAGATCAGCATCATCTCTAGCAATCATTACAGGTTAGCACTGAATACCCCCAGGAAATAAAGCTACAACTACACATAACAATAAATGTGTGGCTCCTGATAAACTTCCATGGTAAGAAACAAATTCAATATTCCCTTCTATCTGGTGTCCTTTTAGGACAAGATACTAACGACCTCCACGTCTCCATTGCCTCCCACTGGTGGCTCCTGCAGGTGAGTATGTGAAAAGAATCAATGAGATGAACAACACTAGGGTGTCAACATAAGGAAAGATGTCCTTGGTACTGTACTATGGGAATTGAACGTATGGCTTCCACTATAGGATCCAGCCAGATAACAGAATGCATGATGTCATTCTAAGCTCTAATTTTAAAAGAGTTCACTTCTGGATTCAACTGATCAAAGTGTTTGTTTGAAGACTCCTTTGTTTTGTCTACTGCTATGTAGCATGGGTTGACCAATTTCTCAACGTGCAATGCCTGTTAGAGGTAATCTACAAGCTCCACCTTGCTTTGTGTGCTCAGACTGGTAAACCAGGCCTCCAGGTTTGCCAGCTAGAATACTTTTTCATAGACACATAGGATAAAAGTGATGAAAAAACCTATATAACAAATGATTAGTAAAGCTAGGTAGGTGCCTAACAAAAGCCATCTTCATAATTAAATCTTCATCATAGATTCCGCTTCCCAGGAATACTAGCTAGATTATCTCATTTCTCACATTAAGAAAACTGATCACATTAAGAAGCCTTCTTTTCTGAATCTTGAGATCTTCTTGAGCCAATGTTTTCAGCAATTTTATTGTGGGCTTATTTGTTCCATTTTCGTTGCTGCTCCATTTTTTAAAATGTTTATTTTAATCAGGTATGGGCAATTATGGTCCTGCAGAGGATGTTGTTTCCTAGTACCAAACACCCCTAGCCAATGTAACCAATGGTGAGTGATTATGGGAATGAATTCCAACAATACCCAGAGTACCATAGTTGCCCATCTCAATTAAACTGTGGCACTCAGTGTGAGAGCAATTCCTCAAAATATTGCAACTGAAAGAACAATGCCATTCAGGCAAAAAATGGTGCACGAATGAGTCCTGTCATGCATATAAAGTACGTTCTTCTGACCTGGCAGGGTCTATGGACTCTATGCTAGAAGCCATCTTTTATCATGGTATGGCACATGCTATTGTTATGGACAAGACTAGGTAACAAAATTCCTCTTTGCTCAAGTCATTTGGAACAAGCAAAACACAAACTGATAAAGACTTGGACAGAGTGAGGGGGGAATGAAAATATGGGCCACAACATCACTGCTGGAAGGAGGGCTGATGAAGTACAGTGAGTCTGGCACATTCAAAGCACATAAGATTTAGGGGCATATCATATCCTTCTCTGAGCTTTACAGACAGTTTTACAAGGATTGTCAGACTGAGCTTTACAAGGCTTGTCACCAATAAAGACAAACTCTGTGTGTGTGCTGTTCATGAGAACATTCAGAAGCATGTAGCTCCAAGACGATTTTTGTTAATTCCATTAGATCAAAGTTAATGTGCTGCGACCTAAACATTTCTCTTTACTAGCCTATATTCAAAATTTATTTGCATCTATAAATATTATCCATAAATATTATGCTTAGAAGCTGGCAGAAATTTGCTTGCTTACTCCAAACTCATTAAAAAACAAACATAGCCAGCAACAGCTAATAAGAAAGTTGGCCAAAGATTATTTATTATATATTAACTGATTTAATGATTGTAATACATTCCAAAATAAAAGCCATTTCCAAAAAGCGGAGAAGATAGAGAATAGTATACCACTAACTTTTTAACAACCAAGTAACTTCTAACCGATTTGAGTCATCCTATGTTCTAATGACTGTACAGAACTCTTGGTTTACTTTCATTTGGCCAGACAGACAAAGGGAGAAAAGCTGAAAAACATCAGTCTTAGTTTGCTAGCACTGTTGGTTAAAGGAAATTACCTTTTCAATGTTAAAACTTAAGGGTAACTGATAAAATTAATTTTTTGCATTGCTCCCTGATTAAGTGATGAATAAATCATTAAGCTGAAAAAAAAATGCTAAAAAAGGCCCCAAAGGGGGAATATTCTAAAGTTAACTGCCTACCAAGGTCCTTGTTAAGTAAAAGAACTTTCTATTGGTGACATCTCAGTTTGCAATAACCTCCCTAGAGAGGTACACCTGGTACCTACATTGCGGGCTTTTAAGCAACAGGTGAAGACTTTTCATTCTCCCAGAATTTTTTATTCAGTTTTCTAAAAAGTCTTTTTACATCATGTACTATGTTTTTATCTCCACTCTGCGAACCACCCAAGGAACTTGTGTTATTGGATGGTGTAGAAACAGAATATATGAAAATAAGAACCAGTTTTCAACACTGACAAATAGAACATGAAATTAGGTATTCAACTGTAGCCCTTGTTATAATCTTCATATTCAACTTCTCTAGTCAATAAATGTGTGTCTACAAATGGATTAATGCAAAAGAACATTCCTAATGGGCTTTAACAGGAATCAGTGCAATTGGCTGATAATAATACCTGCCCAGAAGGTGAAATTGAAATTAGGCTGAAATAGAGTAAGGCTATGAAGAGAATTGAGACAATTGGATTAGCCAGGTGGTAAGTCCTGTAAACCAGGGGTGAGAATTGTGTAGAATTCTGTGCCCTCCTTCAGGTGGGAAGGGGGAAAAAAGACCTTTGAAGCCTCAAGGGAGCAGAATTCTTTATTCTATCACTGTTTTGAGGTTTGTTGCTTCAAAACAAACAAACAACCAAACCATCAGAAGTGGTAAGAACAGTATTTCCAGTTTCCAGAATATGACGGTTTGTTGCCTGTGTGGATCAGAGGCTAAAAACAGAGTGGATCTGGCCCTCCAGGGCTTTCTACACCTGCTTTAAAGGAAACAGACTGAGATTTAACTTTTCAGTTCATATTTCTCCTTCCATTAGTTCTCTGAAACTTGACTAGGAAAGTCATAGGTAACACTGTCCTCCCATGGAAAGAAAAGGAAGGAGTCTCCCTGCTTATTTGCTAAGCTACTGACCTGAAGCATCTGGAGATAACCTTCTTGTGGGTCACAGAGGAGTGATGATATTCGATGGTTGTTCTTCATGCACCTTTGATTGTTCTCTCTTGACACAGGAAAGATCTGTCTTATGACCGTCATCCTCCCAAGAGCACTGTGTACCAGTTCTAAAATTTCATTGTCACTGATTTCCTACAAGAAAATAACAACAGAT
The DNA here is from genome assembly GCA_948472985.1 of Iguana delicatissima. Taxonomy (NCBI): domain Eukaryota; kingdom Metazoa; phylum Chordata; class Lepidosauria; order Squamata; family Iguanidae; genus Iguana; species Iguana delicatissima. Next base: position 48,192 of record CAOKZL010001457.1, on the reverse strand, counting down.
TAATTCATTTAAAGAACCATACATCAGGCCAGTGTCTCCACCTTTCTGAAAACAAAATATTGTTTGAAAACTTTCTCTGTTTTTTAAAAAATAAAGATTAAATCCAGCCCTGTAGTATTGTGAAAGCATTTCCTAAAATGTGTGAAAACTGGGAGTGAAAAAAACCCCCTTGATATTCTTCTTTTGTTAAAACCAAGCAGATCTCAGCCTGGTCAACACCCAAATGAGAGTCAGCTTATTAAAAAGTCCACATAAACTTTGCAGGCTTCCTAAGGGAACAGAGGAATATAACTGTAATAAATAAATAGATAGAATAATTACAACAGAATGAATTTATGCGGCAGTATTTTTTACCCCAACTGATTTTTCTTTTCTGTTCAAAGTTCAGACTTATCTGATGAAAAAAAATGATAATTTTATTTACTTCATGTGAGTTACTTTTAGTTACAGGATATCTCCAGCTTTCTTCACAACCTTCTTTCTCTCAATTCTCCCACTTAGAAATATAAATCCTGATTTGGCTGATCCTTGTTCAACAAACAAACAAACAAAAAGCTCAAAAAATCTGCTAGTTTTTTGTTTTTAAATTAGTCCCAGGAAGAAATTTTTCACATCTCTAATCTTAACTAATGCATGCTAGGTTAACAACTGTCTGTCCATCTTTGCTAGGATCTACCTAGATTCCCAGTTTCTCCATCACTGTGCTATCATGTGCTGCCCTGCCCACTTGGTACTCTTTACCCAGATTTCTGGTGATACCACAAACTGCCATGTCACAACAATACTGAAATTCATTACTACAAGATATGACGAAAGCTAATAGCAGGGATGTCTATAAAACAGGATCAAAGAAATCAATGAAAGTATAAGCGTCTCAACTATCTATGCCAGCACAGTCAGAACTCCCATTTTGAGAGTGTTAGTCATGGTTAATTCTTCATTTTTTCTCCCATAATAACTGCAAAAGAGTGTATTATCAGCATGGAATGAACTGACACTTTTCTTTTTCTGCACTTGGCATGCAGGATTGTCTCCTTAAATATCACAGTTCAGGTTTGTGTAGGTCTTGAAGCTGAACTCCTGCTTATTCTGAGGCACAGGAATATGAGCATCAAATCACAATTGAACCTACATTTCATACCTGTCAGCTTGGTGTGAATTAACACAGAAGAATATATATAGCTTTTGACAATAGTTTCACTTTATGTACTTTATGGAAATTTGACACACTGTTCCCAAAGCAGTTTTGAGTTTTCCTCACCATTCACTATGATAGCTACTGCTGCTATACCTCCCTTCCAACATTCAGAGGATTGTCCAGGAGTGGGAAGAATACTGGGAAAAATTTTGAAAATGGTTGAAAAAAAAAAAAAAGCCTGTTGAGTGCTGGAAAACCCTGAGGAGGAGAATCATGTACTGATTAGCATCTTTGAAGTTCAGGACTTACTTTGCATAAATTAATACATGGTTTTACTGCACCAAAATACAGCATTTTCTGTTTCTGAAAGGAAAAAAAACACAACTGTTTTCAGTGCCTGCCAATCACCACGTGCAACATTTGTGCAAAGTAAGTCCTCAACAACATGATCTTTGCATATTATTTTCTGCACAGAAAATGCTGTCTTCTACTCATTCACACAAAAACCAAAGATGAATTTGCACAGACTAACTCTCTGAGACTTATCTTCAGGCAGTCATTTAGACATATTCTCCATTGCTATCAATAGCTTTATGGTACAGATCATTTACATGAACTAGTTCAGATGTGAACAGTTTTTGTATTTACAATGGCAGAGAAATCTGAGATCAATGGATAGCTTTCCCTAAGGCAGTTGTGAGCAACAGATGATTAACAGACTGCATCTACTTCTGTGCCCAATATTTTGCTATCAAGACAGCTTTGGCTTGGAAATGATAGCAAAAAAAATTGGTGTCACAGATACAGAAAACAAAAAGGCCTCATTCTCCTTACAGAACAAGGCATAGGAGAAGAGTACACCAAGGCATAGAAGAGTACACCATGTACACAGTTGGTTCAATGTGTTATACCCCAAAATAACCCTAAGAGAGGGCCCTCGAATTGGCATGACTTCCCCCATATTGGATATTGGTTAGCAAAGGTCAGCCACAGTTAAAACAGCCTTGGTGTTGAATGGGAAATCCTTAACGCTACACCCTCTCCCTCTGCTAAATGGGAATGTAGACAACGTTCTTTAGGCTAAAAGACTGACCTATTGTTCTGAGTCACATATCTCTAGGCAGACAATAGACCCACTCCTGAACACTGTCACACCCCAAGCCCTGTGCATAGCCAAATGAACAACATCTATCAATCCCCTGGACATTCCCAGGAGAAACAATACCGAGGAGGGGTTGTGATATTTGCCTAACATTATATTCCGCAATCATTGCCCATTAACGCCACTTTGCTAGCCGATACCTGGCCTGAGGAGAGAAAGTGACTATAAAAATCCTCACTTTTTGAGCCTCTTCAGAGTGCCTTCCAGACCGGACAAGGGCCCGTTTCGTTGCTATCGAGGTGTCCCACTCAAGCCCCTCGGATGCTGCTGAGAACTAAACACAACTCGCGCCTCTGATCCTCCTCGAACTCCGCTGTGGCCAGCCTTCCAGCCCCGGGATCCAGCCTCCCCTTAGTGCTTTACACCAAGCTTTCGCTGATCTTCTCACTCTCCAGGAAGCCTAGACTAAAGTCCATATGCCCCCTCTCCCAACTGCCTCTTGTTTTTCCAACTTTATTTCTGTAGCCCTTGTGTGATTGTTTTATTATTTGCTAGTGTGTGTTGACCTTCACTGTTATTTTTAATAAAATTACTTTAGGCTATTTCTCTGACTCTTGCGTGGTTCTGACCCCGTAGACATAGGGTTAAAGATCCCTCGCCCTGATCTCTCGCAAGCCTTAGTTTCTCTGTTAATTCCCCTAGTTTGAAGCCTGTTTGGGTGTCCTCGAGATATCTCGAGGACACCCAAACAGGCTTCAATTTTCAGGGTAACAAATGGACATGTGATTTGTGTTATGAAACAAGGTGTATGCTCACTCTGTGTACTGATGAAAAGGGATATGGTTTTTGTGTGTGTTTGTCACAGCCACTGCCACACTGCTGGGGCAGGGGAGACAGCAATCATTGGATTCACAATGTGTGTGAAATTTCACCCCTAGACTCACAAAAATTAGAAGTAGGCCGTGTCCACACTACACTGTTATACACTGTTATATTCCATCTTCAACATCCTATGGAATCCTAGGATTTGCAGTTTAGGGAGGGACCTTTAGAATTCTCAAACAGATAGTTCTTTGGCATCAGTAAACTACAAACCCCAGAATTCCACAGGAGGTTGAAAGTGGAATAATAGCACTATAACAGCATAGGGAGGAAATGGCTGTAGTTAGAAAGATATTGTTTCTGGGCCTTTCCACACTACACTGTTACTGTGCTATTATTCTACTTTCAACATCCTGTGGAATTCTGACATTTACAGTTTACTGAGGCCAAAGAGCTCTCTGGCTGAGAATTCTAAAGTCTCCTCCCTAAATTACAAACCCCAAGATTCCTTAGGATGTTGAAGAGGGAATAATAACACAATAACAGTGTAGTGCAGAAAGGTCCTCTGTCTTTTAAAAAAAGAAAACTTCAAATGAATTGTTTCTTTTTTTCCAACTGCATTATTTCATAATGTAAGAACTTACCTGAGGCTTATAATTGCAGAGAAATAAACAATTTCTGCTGATTAAATTATGGAAGTTATCAGCATGCAAGCATAGACACACACATATATACATACACAAACACACAATGGTTTGGCACATAAGGGTCTGGTTATTGCCTGATCAAAGTGAGCAACATAAACTGCTTATCAAAAAACAATCACCAGCACTGAACATGGCATCCCACAGCATAGTATTGTCCTAATTTTTGATTTGTGTGATTAATTTTTTTACGAGTAACATTTGAGAGATATGAGGTAGCCAGACTCAAATAATCTCTGAACCAGTTGTGCTTGTGTGAGAAGTTTTCTAATACATAGAAAATATTAAAACATGAAAATGTTTTCTTTTTTAAAACAACAGGCATATTGAACATATATTATCATGTGTTCTGTACGTGCCAATGTAGTGTAGAGGTTTGAGCATTGGATGGTGACTCTGGAGACCTGAGTCTGAATTCTGCAAAGTCATGGAAACTTCTGGGTGACCTTGGGCAAGTCACACTCTCTCAGCTCAGAGGAAGGGAAAGGAAAACCCCTGGGACAAACCTCAGGGTCATCATAAGTCAGAAATGACTTCAAGGCACAAAACACATACATAACATATAATATTGCATCTAGTTCAGCTTTCTATATATTCTATGATGTGGATACCTGGGGGCTATAATATATGAAGCCCTATAAACCTTGGGTTCCAGCTACCTGAAGCACTGGATCTCCCAATATGAGGCTATGTGGACTTTCGGATCTTCAGGGCAAAATCTCCTCTCAGTTCTGTCAGCCTCATAGGCACAGCTAGTCAGAAGATAAGATGTTCCTAGTGTCTGCTTCCAGGATTTAGAAGTCCCTTCCTAGATAAATTGGGTTGGTTACCTCTTTGCTGTACTTATGTTAGCAGGAGAAAACCTTTCTAATACAGCAGATATTTAGCAACTGATTGTTTTACACGTAACGGATTTTCTCTTTTAGGGTACTATATTACTTCTACTCTATGCTTTCAAATTAATGCTTTAAATTGGTTTACTTCTGTTTCATAAAATATTAGCCTAATTTTTAGTTCCATGAGCAGGGAGGAGGGATTTAAATAAAGTGATTGACTAATTCATCGATTGGTATAATTGATTGTAAAAGATGAAAGAATGACATGAAAGTGCAAACTCTAGCTTGAATTCTCATTAAAAAGTATTGTTAGCCCACATATCCAATATGAACACGAAAGCACATCATGTAAGCTGTTCCCCTATGGCTATGAGCATGTGTGAAAAGCAGGATAGAACAACATGGATCAAGCGCTTGCAATAGGTCACCCTGTGCTAAAAGTGCCATTTCAATTGATACTTATGCCCTAAGACTAAAGCAACTCCCATTTATCAAAGCATTTGCCATCTACATGGTAAATTATGTCCATCTGCATGCCAAGTATGACAATAAATAGAAAGTATTTCTGTCCAGAGGGCAGAAAAGAGGGATAGTCAAGTACGTGCAGATGGAACTGGGCTGCTCTAATCAACCTCCCAGAGTGCACTCAAGAGTTTTAAAGCTTAGAGCCAAGGGGGTGGGGAAGTCATCACAACCTGATCCTCCCAAGCCCCAAACAGTCAAGGTTATTTACTCCAAACTGCTTGTCTTTGTTCCTCAGTGGACCTGATTAATTTGGAAATAATAAGAGCCATGAAAAGTACTTTCTCAGTATGCGCTCAGTCTTTCCGTAAACATCAAGTATACAATTAAAAAAGAGTAAAAATAAAATTCAGAGTTAAGTCATACTTTTTATGGAGTCAGTCAAAATCTTTGAAAAATGTGGATCCCTGCATAAGCACCTTAAACATCAGACTGGTTAATTCTAGAACTGTGTTATTAGCAACTCACGGATATTTTTGTGCAGTTACATGTTGCTTTGACTTGCATGATACTTTTCTATTGGCTTTTCATAGATGATGATTATGATGATGATGATGATGATGATGATGATGATGATGATGATGATCTTAATCTTACCTTTCTTTTCAATCCACTTAAAAGCACTGGCCAGAATCCTCTATCAGCAACTTAGTTAAGTATACTTTACTAAATAACCTTTTCTGCCCCAATCTCCCCTCTCAAACTTAATAAAGAAACCATCCGCTCATGCTCCAGTCACTAACAGATGGACTTGCTTCTCCCCATGCAGCTAATGCCTAGTAAAGAAGGTTGCAGTGGAGGGAAGTAACAGGAGTTTGAATTATGGCAATAGTCAATACTAGTCAATAATTTATTATAGTCATAGACCAGCATAAAAGAAGAAAACAATTTTTACCATAAGGTCGCTAAGCCAAGATAGCATATATAATATATGCTATATAATTAATAGTGTCAAAAGCAGGGCTAAGCAGCAGTCATGAATGTAAAACAGTTACCTAGATTTACTCATCCATAACTGTTTTGTTTTCTCCTACCAATGGCATGGGTCTCCCATGTTGAATAGGCTTTTGCTGAAGAGTCAGATAACTCTAGGGCAGCAGCACCAGTGGTGTGTGTGTGTTGGGAGGGAGTGATACTAGTGGTAGATGTCTCAGAGATGACGGCAGTGGCAGCATAGCTAACGCTTGCTAGTACTAAGCACAAGAAAGCACAGTAAACCCCTTTTGAATGTCTTTTACTGTGAAAACTGTATGATAAGAAAATCCAAAATGAAACAGGAGATACAGCAGAGGACAACTATGAGTAGCACTGTGGCTAATGATGCAAAATCAAGAGAATGTTCAGCTATTTATGTGCTCAGAGGTGAAAGGAAAGTTTGAAGTTGCAAAACACCCGTTATAGAAACATGGAATGTGAGAAGCATGAATCAAGGGATGCAAACATAGGCCCTTTCTGCATGAGGAAATTAAGATGGACCAAGCTGTCCTGTTACGGAGGTCGTCTGCACTTTGGATCGGACTAGGTTCGGACTTTTTACCTTAGTTCTGCACCTAAGTCCGATCCAAAATGTCCCCAAGTGGTCCTCCAGTGCGCTAAGTGAAGACCAGAAAAAAAACGGTCTTTCAAAATTCCAGAGCATGCCATTTTGTTCCTGCTCAGTTGTGCTGATGTGCAGATTCGCACCAATGCGAGCCTGTGATCAGTGGGGGGCGGGCTGTGGGTGTGGCCAGCTTCAGCGGTTGGTCCAGACCCACAAACAACTGGAAGCCACCATTTTAGCCTCCCCAGTGTGGATCTAAAGACCTCGCACTGCTTTGAATCACCCTGGAACAAACAGAGGAGCCCTGCAGAAGGGCTTAAGGGAAAGTCCACGTTGCTTCGAGGCCAGAAGAATTAGAAAGTAACAGCACAGAGCAAATCACTTGCCTTGTGCAGAAAGGGCCATAGTAAAACAAAAAGTGGACCACATAAACTTTACAACACTTGGCGTGAGCGAACTAAAGTGGACAGGAATTGGACATTTCATGTCAGATAATTACAGTGTTTTACTCAGGAAGTAAAAATCTAAGAAATGGGGTAGCATTAATAGTGATGAGAGATGTAACAAAAGCCATCAAAGGAAATAATGCAAAATCTGACCAAATAATATCAATACAACTTCAGGGAAAACCCACCAGTATAACCATGATACAAGTTTATGCTCTAACTACAGTTGCAGAAGAAGAAAATATTGAAAGAATCTATGTTGGAGTCCATGAAAAAAATTGATCATACACCAAAACAGGATTTCGTGTTCATATAGGAGATTAGAATGCAAAAGTAGGAAACAGCAGAACCAAAGATTGTAGGAAAATTTGCCCTATAATCAGAGAATAAAGCAGAAAAGTAACATTCAATTTTGCATGGCCAACAGTTTGTTCATCACAAACACATTCATCAAGAAACCAAACAAATTACTGTATATATGGACATCACCTCACGGTCAATATAGAAATCAAACAGCCTACATAATCAGAAGCAGAAGATGAGGACACTCCATTCTCACTGTGAAAAAAACAGGAACAGATGATGGCACAGACCATGAACTGCTGCTATCAAAAAATTAGAATAAAACTAAAGAAGAACACTAAACTAACTTTAATGCTAAAACACTACCAAAAGAACATCTATGCAGAATTTAAAGATAATGTAAAAAATAGATTTGCACTATTAAGCCTGATCGACTGGGAGCCAGAAAAACTCTGAACTGAAACCAGGGACATTGTCAGGGAGGAAGGCAAAAAGACATTGCTCATAGTCAAAAAGAAAGGCCCTTTCCACACACCCTACTTTTTCACACAGACATCTTGTGGGGATCCCAGCATTGGCTCTGTTGGAAAGGGAGTATGACGGAGTGCTCCCCTCAGCACCGGCTGGCTCCATGGTGAAAGAAGTGCGATGGCCACACCTCTTCCTTCTGCAGCAGAGCCAGGTACTTTCTCAAGCTGCACTGAGTCAGGAAGTGTGGCCATTGCACTTCCTGGGCTTCTACAGGACAGGTAAGTCCACGATGGTGGCACAATCACTGCTCATTGACAAGGAAAACCCATCTATTATTTAATCTGTGATTGCATTGCCTGGGGACAGGAGAAGGATGGGACCATGATGACATCATGAGAACCATTGTTGCAGTCCTGTCCTTCTCCCATCTCCATGGGGAGCTGGGAGGATGGTGAGGAAGAGGCCAAGGAAAAGCCTCCATAAATGACAGAAGAAACTTTTCAAACAGTTAAGGACAAACAAGAAGCAAAATTAAAAGGTGACAGAAATAGAGTCAGAATCCTGAATGTAACTGTTCAATGACTTGTACGCAGGGACAACAAAACCTACTATAATAATCAAGGCAGAGAAATAGAAGATGATCAAAAAGAAAAAACAGAGACCTTTTCTACAACATCTGAGAAATCAAGGGGAAATTTAAACCAAGAGTCAGGTTTCTTGACAACAAGCAGGGAAACAAATTGCATGACCAAGTACAAATAAAAAGACTAAGGGAAAAAAGGGTTTTTTAAATAAATGCTTAAAGTCAAAAACAATCAGATAGAACACATCTTGCAGTCCCTGGAATTTCTCTGTGGTAGATCAACAGTGTACTTGTTCTGGCACCATTTTTAGTGGTGATAATGTAGATCTCTAACACCAGTAGAGTCTTTTCTGTAACAGAACTCCGAATCTAAAATTATTTTCTTTAGTGACATCAGGTTTTCCACCTCTTTTTTAAAGTTTTAGGCATAGGCTATGATATTTCCATTTTTTCCCCTTTTCTTCCAGAAGTTGATCATTTTGGTTTGTTTATCTTTTTGGGATTGTGTGGTTGCTCTGTTGTTATTAGTATTCTAATTTTATTTCTCTTTTATTGATGATCCCCTCTAAATTTATTGACAGTAAAGTGGTTGTCTTTCAGAAGCTGATTATTTCGATCTGTTTCTTTGTTATGTCAGCTTTTCTTTTTAAAATGCCCAAAACAATGTACAGACAAGAGAGTGTCACATTTTTTTTAAAAAAAGCAAAAAAATTAAAACATATTAGACACTGTTGCAAAATCTACAGTTAGATAATAAGATCATCATCTGAAGTCTTATACCTGAAATACAAAGTAATTAGGCATATAAAATCTGCTCAAACAAATATGTATGAAAACAAAATAAGTTTTCTTTGTTTGTTTGCTCTATACACGGTATTTCCAAAATCAAGGGCCAAAGTTACTAACAACACAATGATTACTGAAGTCAATTTCAAGGCTCTGTAAAGTTCACATCAGAGATGGCAGGTCTTGTGGTATTCTTGGTCCCAATGCATTAGGACTTTAAAGACTAACACCAGTATTTAAAATTTAGCCCAAATATAAATTAACACTGTGTTCAATTTTCAATGGTGTATGTTCAGAATTATATGTTTTGATGTCTCATCTTCCACCCACATTTTTTAACCTAGCCACTTCACCTCTTTAAAATTTATTATGTTGCTCCAAAACAGAAAGAGGGCACATAATGACCCAAATGCGGGGGGTGGGGGAGTATAGTTTTAATTGCCATTATAGAATTCTGTTAGATCATGCCTGGTCAAAGACATTTTGCTACTTGAGGCAAAAAACAAATGGCTTCCTACAACCTACTTAGATCAATGTAGAAATGACCTAAAGTTCTTCAAGTTATTCTGGCACATGAAGCAGAAAATCTTACAGGTGCTTCTCCTCATCCCCGCCAACAAAAATTCAATAATAAATAAGTATCAATTTGCTGTCTTCTAATGATCTCCTGCATCTGCTGCCTGAGGCAACCACCTCTCTCCAACTAGCGGTAGGTTTGGCCTTATGCAGGATACCCACAGTACTGGAGATTTCACCGAGGTCACTGAAAGCTTGAGAGGAAACTTCATTTGACGGGCTCAAGGATGTTAGAACATAGTGCTTTATATCTGCCTTGTTTAAGTTTGAAATATGTAATCACAGGTATAGGTTTTGGCAGTATTAGCTGTAGAAGAATGAAGTGAAGGGAAAGACCTTGCCAGCTGGCAACAATTCCTGGCACTGTTGACTTGGAAGTCATTAACACAGGTATCTGAAAATCTAAGATATTTTCTGTGGTCCAGATGCCATTACCTACCTGCTCTTGTAACAATGGGCCTTGACGGAGAATACATATTGAAAATCTGATGTCGTTCTTATTGTGAATGTCTTTTTGAAAATTCATGATAATTCAAAGCACACTGATTTACTATACAAAGTATTCTCCTAAGAAGTTCCTGGGAAAAAACTGTCACACTTTTCACAGTCACAGGTTATTAGTAATGGGCTATTTTGTTGGGCTTTTATCCCTAGACAATTTATTAAGATTTTTTTTAAAAAAAAAGGGGGGGGGCAAGACAACACAAACTTGTTAGTTCAGTACACATATCACATATTATAGCTTGTTAAATGTGGTCAACTTGTACTGCTTACAAACCTGAATATCAGATTAGTACCCCACTTCTTTCAGGCCACAAATGGTTAATATTTCAGGTCCAACATTAGGCAGAATGGGCATCCACCTTAGTTGGAAGATGCTTGAGGGCAGCAATGGCAGCCAACCAGCTACTGCTTTGGCAATTCCCCATTATTGAATGGAAGACCTATGTGTAGCACAGAGTGTCCTTCACTTTTAAAACCAGACTGGCAACCCTGGAGGCAGCTGCTGACTCTACCCTATTGTCAATGTTAAGTAAGATTCACCTGCTAGCCACACTTACATGACATGGGAGGGTGGCACACAGGCAGCTATGTGTCTTGAGTTGGCTTTAAAGCCATTTGTAAGCAGATAAGTATTAATATAATGTTGGATTTACAACCTCGTACTGAAGTATGTCTCTTTACCATGTCTCCTTAAGCAATGCACACACACACGCACACACACACATATACATAGGAGACATAGGACAGGACAGCTGGTGAAAAAGAAATCAGCAACCAATCCTGTGCTTCTATTTTTAAAAAAGTCCAGGTAGCAAAGCAGCAGTCCTATCTTCCATTTAAAAAAAATTCAGATCATTTACACAAAAAATAAATGAAATAAAAAATAAAAAAAACACAACCTCACAAATGCAATACTTTCCCTTTATAAATACATACAAAACCCACTTGCTATCTTGCCCTGCAATGAGGATTTTTTTTTTCATTCTCACATGCAAGAAACAGTAAAGGCAAGAATTTATATACCTAGCACATACCTGTGGGTTAATCTCTGGCACTATTTTTGGAAGGGGGAAAAAAATAGACTAACCACTGTTTCTGTTTAGAAAGAAAATATTTACAATAGTTGTACATACAGGAATGTAAAGATTATTATTTAAGAATTTGGTACTCCTAGTATTCAGTCTATTTGTGTATTTATTTATTTGCACATAAAGAACATAAATTATTGTGTTTGCAATACCTAGCTACTTTGGCTTGGGGAAAATATTTAAATCCACTCTAGTTGCATTCAGTTATCCTAATACAAATTGCAAAATGAGACAACTATGTTTCACATTAAAACCCCAATTTTCCTAGAGGTAATGAAGGAAAATTATAAATTTTAATGACATTAATAATTTACTGAACCCAAAAGAGCTCCAGAAAAATATGTCCCTGAGAAAAATCCAAAGATTAAAATTTAATAGGCATGAAGATCATGAGGCTGATGACAAATTTGTAGGTCTATATGGAGTATTTGCAGCAGAGTTAGTAGTTAAAGAACACCAAACAGATTTGCCACAATTATGAATGCAGTGATCTGGAAAGATGGTTGATATAGTCCTATGTACAGTACGCAAAGATGCTTGAGCCTCACTTATAGACTCATAAGGAAACCCAAACAATGTCAGATAACCCTAACATCAACAGTCAGCTAGTATAGGCAGCAGTTAAAACTGGCATAATGCTGAATGGAGCTGCTGAAACTGGTGGGACCACAGTGTTGGGGAAAAAACATGGCTATATTTACTGGGGAGGTTGTAATCCATTTATGGAAGTTATAGTCAATTTTTGTAGTCCAAAAACAAAACAAAACAAAAAAACCAAAAAGCTTTCCAAGTACTTTCAGTTTGCTTTGAATACATACTAAACATACAAAATAAGTAGAACCTGTCTCTGTGTGTGTGTGTGTGTGTATATATGTGTGTTTGCTTAAAGTACATCTACTGTGAGTTTCAGTTTGAAGGGTTCCAAGACAAGCTTACAGTGGCGGAGCTTGGAGTGTATGGAGGGGGGGTGGGAGGGGGTGTTGCTACAGTGGGAGGAGCATGGCTGTCGTACGTTGCGGCATAGCCAGGGCACATGGGGATGTGGCCAGACACGCAGGGGTATGGCTATGGGCCAGGATGCCCAAAACAAAATTGCCGCCTGGGGCAAACTGCCTCCCCACCCGCCCCCATCCCTAGGAGACTGCAAGCTTACATATGATAAATGAAACACAAGGCAGTCTCTGACAACCAATTTACAATGACATAGCTCGAAAGGAAAATAGCATGAGGAAGCAAAAATTCGTTCTTGTAGGCATATATTCTAAAGGTTGGGGAGTATATGGCTTTCCAGATGCTGCTGGACTGAAGTCTCATCCGCTTTGGCCAGCATAGCCAGTGGAGTGGAATATTGGCACTTGCAGTCAAATGACTCTGGAAGGCTGCAGGATTCCCGTCCTTGGCATAAATTCAGCTGATACTTTTGGTGGCAGTAGACACATTGGGCAATGTGATTTGTACAACTTTGATTTCTTATTCAGCAAGTCATTTAGTAGTTGATCATTCAACAATGATCCAGTGGACTGGAACCATTTTGGATAGAGAAAGATGAAGATTCAAGACAGACAAAAACCCTACAAAACTTTACATATCAACCAGGAGAAGCCATCTATTAATAGATGTCAGTCATCATAACTAAATAGCACCTCTGAGCTAAAAAGCAGAAAACTGTACCTGAATTAGCCAACAATAAGTACAAGACTCAAAGGATAGCTAACACTGTCATTTTCTCTTAGGAGTTTCTGGAAGCATGGGCAAGCCACTGTTGGAAACACTGACTAAAAAAAAGCTTTTGTCTGTGCAAAAGTATCTCAAGTATTAAACATGTCAAAGTGAAGGTTTGGTACCATCAAAATAATTCATTCTCAATTATTAACACAGCCTCTCGCTCATTCTCCTTCAATACTAACAGTATTTATTGGGAGAAGAAATGACAGAGAAGAAATGACAGTGGAAGGTTTCTGGAAGTTATACCCATGATGTGAACAATCTGACTTACTTGAGTTTTGGAGGAAAAACATAGTTGGAGGAAAAACAATGGATATATTAACCACGAATGTCATCAAAGAAGGGAGAAATAATGCCACTGGCGTCAACAATAAATGGAGGCATGAAGCGAAAATAGAAAGGAAGGATGTCTAGACTGTGGTAGAGATAGCAAAATAAACAATCATCCATCATGCACTGAATGTGTAGCATGGCCACTAACAGTCAAAATTACAAGAACAGGTGCTGAAAATAACTTTGCAGGACTGGGTGAACATAGGAAAGGGCTTTAAATCAAGGATCCATTGGAAGTTGGAACAAAAGTAAATTAGAACAGATATGGAAAAATTATGATGCAACCTCATCCTATTACTCACATCTATTCATATTTACTTGCAACTAAGTTCTACTGAATTTGATGTTCCTAGGTCACTCTAGGACAAAGCAGTTTAGAACCAAATCAACCATCATGGGATAAGGATGACTATGGAAACTATAATGGAATGGTATGATTGATTGATGTGCCAGATTTATAGTCCACTTTTCATGTGGCTAACTCCCAGAGGAGCCAACAGATATTTTTAAAAACATGTTTAAATACCTTTTATTTCTACGTCAAGTAGTAATTCCTACACTTTTACAATTTCCTGCCCATGGAACATGTTCTTATGCTCCTCTCCCACATGAGTTCCAACTCATAGAAATCAAGGCTGATTAAAAGTGTATGAATTATTTCTTGTTGAATAAGCCTATCAGATACTAAGAGATGATTCACAAACGCATATCATCACTTGATAGTTCACATTCATCAGTGATTCAAATTTTTGAATGGGGCATTATAAGCTTAATGCCAAAGACAGAACTCTTGTGTTATCCTAAACTGCTTTTTAGTCCAGTCAGTACACATACTCAGCTGCCACGCATGAAATGTAGAGTAATCAAAGGATAGACATATATGTCAAAAGACATTTTTAAAAAGTGTTGCAAGTTTATCAAAAATTATGAGTGCATGTTGATTTTTTTAAGCCAGCAGGCCAACTTCCACAAGTGATCTTCCTGCCAACGGTATTATGGATGCAAGTCTTAACCTGCTTCATCCTCATACACTGAATAAGAATGTGTAACAGAATCACAGAAATTGCCATGGATTTTTGTGTGTTTCTTAGAGAGGGTTTTTTTTTTTTCATTTCTGTAAATAAATCAAGATTAATCCATAGTAACTACTGTCTCATTGCAAGGACTATTCAAGAGTAAAAGCACTAGATGGATTGCTTGTGCCTTTTTGAGCAATCAGCCTGGCCCCTTTAGCTTATCATGTGTGAGTTTATATGTGCTTAGTTTCAGAAAGAGAAAAGAGATAGAATCACAAAATCCTAAATCTGGAAAGGACCACAAGGACCATCTATTTCAACTTCCTCCCATACAGAAATACACAACTAAAGCACTCCTGAAAAGTGTTCATCCAACCTCTGTTTGAAGATCTCCAAAGAAGGAGAATCCACCACTCTCCAAGTCAAGCTGTTCCACTGTTGAAAAGCTCTTACAATAAATTTGAGAGAGAGAGAGAGAGGGAGAGAGAGAGAGAGATGTAGACGTAGATCTAGACAGGTAATGTTTCAGTAGAATCTCTTTTCCTGTAATTTGAATCCACTGTTTCAGGCTTTAGTCCCTGGAGAAGGAGAAAACAAACTTGTTCTGTCTTCTACATAACATACCTTCAGATATTTAAATGTAATTACCTTCTTATCTCTCTGTCTTCCCCCCCCCCAGTTTAAACATACCCAGCTCCCTAAGTCATTCCTTATAGTATCCAGACTTTTGATTATCTTGGTTGCCTTTTTTGGTCACATTCCAGATTTTTAATATCCTTCTTGAACTATGGTGGCCAGAACTGAACATAGTATTCCAGATGAGGTCCAACCAAAGCAGAATAGAGTAGCACTACTACTTTCTTCAGTCTGGACATTGTATGTCTGTTGATGTAGCCCAGAATTGCACTGGTTGAGTATGCTATTCGGCTGATGAAATAAGTATGGTTTCTCACCCCTTTCTTTTAAGACTGAGAGATTGAGGGTCCTTGCCACTTGTCAGCTGATCTGGATTCTGTTTGGGTTCCTTTACAACCTTCTGGCCATTTGGGTGCCCAATTAATGAAGGTGGTTAATATCAAACATGAACAGTTAACATCAACACTCCACTTTACCATTCTTAAGTCTTAGAAACTCAGGATAGACACATGGGATAACAAGAAGACTCTTCAATAATTTTTAGGCTATTTATTATATGTACTTATAGATATATAAACATATACATTCATTTTAGGGAGTAACACAGACAGTGTCAGGGAGCATGGCTTTCATCGCATTGCATTACATTGCATGCAAGGCATCATACATTCATTACATTAAAGTATATGAGAAATCATGTGTTACACCTTCATAGGGACTGAATCTTTATTTCTTCATCTTTTTTAAGAGGCTTTTATAAATAGTTAAGACATAGATTACATTACTTACTTACATTACTTACAGTACTAAAGAATACTTCAGTGGAGTGCTGATATTAACTCTACCTGTCTGGATTGTACCGTGATCATACACTGGATGCCCAGGCGGCCAGTAGGTAATAAAAGGGACCCCCAGACACATACAGATTAGCTGACAAATGACAAAAGATGGTCAGTCTTTCAGTCTAAATACTAAAACTAATATATTCAACAGCATCAGCTATGCAGCTTTAGAGGAAATTCAGCCTTAAAATGCGCAGCATTGGCATATATCCAACCGTAAATTTCAGGCTATAAACACAAAACATTTTACTTCCTGTTTACAGAATTATTTATGAGTTAACACACACACACGCGTTTCACATTCCAGCCCTTTTAAAAGTTTTTTTAAAAGATACACACACAGAGACAAACATGTAAACAATACTATTGAAAGAAATTTGGAACAATGGATAACCATATTTAAAATCAAAGGGTAGCGTTAATCACAATTAAAATAGTTCAAAAGCTAAAGCTAAGACTGCATATCTTTCTGGGAGTTCTACAGACTGTTTTGCAACCTCAGATGATAATTCACTAAGCTGCTCTTTTTAAAAAAATGAAACACGCTTTTAGATAGAGCTAACACATTGCCCCTCAACTGAAAGAGTTACATTCTTCTAATTGTGATTTTAAATGACTGATCTATTAAATGTGCCTAAATGTGCAAGTGAATATGAGCTTTCTTTCAAAAGAAAAGAAAAGGCACCCTCTCTTCTTTGCAACTGATTAACCAATTGAAAGTTACAATATATGGATGGGACCATAAGTGAGATGCTGTCTTGTAAAGCAGGAATGAGTTTAACACAACCACTGACATTGAACATTTAAGTCATCCACAGTCATTTTTTTGGGACAGGCATTCTGTGGCACTGTCATTTTGCACAGTGATCAACAATTTTCCCAAATTCATTTATTTATCATGTAAAGTTTCCTTCCTTCCTTCTTTTTCTACCAACAAACCCATCTGGGGGGGGGGGAGTCCTAGCAAATCTATGTACTTCTGTGGTTTTGATTTGGTCTGTTTTTTCTTTTTTCTTTTTTTAATTGGCCAACTAATGTAATGCTTTGCAATGTTTTAAAGCCAGTTCTACCTCCCTCTTTTTATTTTGTTTTATTTATTTTTCTTCCTTTTTACTCTATGGGGGAAACCATACTGTGGGGTGCAGGGAAGAAAAGAAAGAAAGTGATGTGTTCTGGTTGTCAGGATATATTATGGAATTCGAGGGAAATCCAGATTTCTTCAGGAGGGGGAGATGCCAGAATTCATTTGTGCGTTAAAACTGTTACTTTCATTTTATATATATGATGTGATTTCACTTTTATTCCATTTTTCATTTTCTGGTTCTGGGTGTTTGGATGGAAAATGCTTGATTTCACAAACACACTTTTTTGAAGCTGGGGAATTTTCATACCTTATAATACACTGAGATTCTCAGTGGCTGTCAAATATGCTGTACTACTCACACAATGCATATTTTTCTTTTATTCTTAGTGCAGGAGGGTTAAAAAAAGAGAAGTATTTATCTGAATGCAGCCCAGTAGCAACTTTTGTTGCTCACATTGCTTGAAATCAGCATCCCACCGCTCTTATGTTTCAGTTCAGCAAGATTGGCTCTGCTCTTAGAAACATCTGCACTTTTAGCCAACTTGAGGTATGAAAACAAGCATTTCCTGTACAACAGAAACGTTAATCTAATCTCATAATCACAAGAAAGAAGCAAATGCTTTGAAAATGTCTAGGTTCTGAGACAGATAATTTATAAAACTGAACCGTGCATGCAATTCTTTCATCTGGCATTGTGTGTGACACATAAAAGAAACAAAAGAAGGGTAATATCAGCTTGTGGTGAGGCAATAAATGGAACATTTCACGTCTTGTTGGATGTATGTTCATCTGAACTGACTGAGAGCCATTAACCTCAACAGCCACAAATGGTAAGTCTGCAAGTCAGGCAGTATGTCTAACCTTCAGTTCTCACACTTATTTTAGCAACTTGTAATTAAATTTATTTTGTGGCATTTCAGGTATCAGCAATGCAGTGATTTATTTCCCCATCAAAGCAAAGTAAACTTTCTATAATAAATAATTTATTTTTATGCAAGTCTCCAGCTAATGGAAACCACAGCAATATTTCCAGAAATAACAGATTTCAAGCCAGGGCTAACTGTCCAGTCAATGTGGGCAAGAAAGGCACATACAATGTTTCTTTTCTTCACTGTTTGAAAGGGAAGATCAGCCATCCTGTTTCTAAGCTTCATGTTTGGTCTAGAAAACTCCCTAAGCAAGGAATCTGCATGAGAAAGTCTAATGACAGACTATAGCATACAAAAGTAACAGCTTTTATGAAAACTAATAGGATCTTACAGCTGGAAGGTTCCACAAGGCCCATCTTTCTCAACCTTCTGCATATGTGGGAATTCGTAGCTAAAGCATGTCAGAGAAGTGGCCATCTAACCACTGTTTAAAACAGTCCAGCAAATGAAAGTCCACTGTCTTCCAAGACACTCTTTTGAACTGTTACGTAGTTCTTACTGCCAGAATGTTCTTCCCATTGTTCAGTCAGAATCTGCTTTCTTGTAACCAGGTTATAATCACCATGGTGACTGCAACCACTCTATAGAAAATCACAAAGCACGAAGCTACAACTCAAATTGCTCTGCAAGCCACTTCTACAATTTATTAACTCAAGAGGGGTGTGTCATAAATGCATAATGGAAATGTGCTTCAAATCTTTAATCTGTTTGGTCATTTTTCCAAAGCAAACATGTAGGGGAAAAGTACCTTGTTGCAAATATCACCACCGTTTCAAAGTTTTCGTTTAATAAAACATGTATAGGATGTGTCACCCCCCCCCAAGAACTCTTGCGAAATACTAGTGAAAAATCAAATGTGATCTCTCCCTCATTCCATAGACTTTTCTGTTCCCACACCCAATAAATCTCTTTGTATCCCATCTGTTACACCACCTTTCACTCAACAAGTGCATAGTACCCTTCATGAACTACCACATGCTCAATTGTAATGGGCCTTCTCAGTTACTCCTTGTTTTCTTCCCGGTTACTCCATCTATAATGATATATTATTGGCTCTGGCAAATTCTCCTCATTTGCTGTTTTATGTCCTCCCCAGAGCTTTGGTTTTTTTTTTTATCTTTTATCTTCTTTATGTGACTGAGCAATGTCAGTAGTACACAGGATTTTTTTCTCTCTCTGAGCGCATTGCTAGCAGTGTTCATATGTTAAAGAAATTACCAAACAGCCATGTAGCCCACACAAACGACCATTTGGCCCTCATTATGAGCTGCAGTCAATGGAAGATGACTGAGGAAACCACCATGTATCCCATACTGAGAGTTTCAGAGCTTCAATAAGTTGCAACCAGTCACAGGAAGCCACAGATGCTGAATGGATGCGTGATAACTGAGTCACTAATACACAGCCAGACACAAACTCATCATCATTTATGGGGTATTTTACACACACACACACACACAGGCATGAAAGGGAATCCTCTGTTTGTATGTCTAATAGGACCTCTGAAGATGCACCATGGAACCCACACTGAGGAGGCAGTGTTCTTTACACCAACTGCAATGTGATTTCAGCACAGTTATCTAGGTTGCCCACTTGTACTTCTCACTCAACTCAGAATCTTTATATCTGGATAAGAAATAGGGCTCTAACCCTGTACATCTGGCTTTCTTGCTCTCTCTCTCTCTCTCTCTCTGGACTTGACCTGCTTGCTCACCTGCCTTGCTTTCTGCATTTATGCTTGTGTCTTCCTTAGGTTCCAGCCTGTGATCAAACACAATCACTCTTGGTAATGTGTATGCTTGGACAAGCTTCTTGGTGTTTCAGTTTCGTCTTGTACCTGATCGTGCAGAGAGAGACTATGTTGTCAGCCTATCTGAATGGCCAGATGGCCTGCAGCCCAGAGGTCATAAAGAGATATTTGTTTTTACTCCATAATCCTTTTCCAATTCTTAAGAGCCTTGGATGCTAAGCAGTCACACAACCTGCTTTCATTTATCCCACTTCTATTATAATTTTTCTGGCTATGTGTGCATGTGCCTTCAAGTCACCTGTGAACTTACGGCAACTTCAGGGATTTCATAGGGTTTTCTTACAGAAGGAATGTTCAGAGATAGTTTGCCAATTCCTTACTACATTCAAGTACATGTTAATTTTCACTCCTGCTCTGTGACTTGCATCATAAACACCCTTTCTAAAATACACCAAGTATATGTATAACACAAACTGAGCCTAACCTAGTCTTTATAAAAAAGGATACTGAAAGTTTCAAGATTGGTCCATGACATTTTGCTTTCAGTAAAATCTAAAGTCAGTATGGAGTTTCCTCCTCAGATGAAGGAGGAATTATAAAGAAGACCATTAGACTAGCAAGATTTCTCAAGATCATAGAATCATAAAATCATACAGTTGGAAGAGACCACAAGGGCCATCCAGTCCAACCCTCTATTATGCAGGAACACACATCAAAGCATTCCCAACAGATGGCCATCCAGCCTCTGTTTAAAAACCTCCAAAGCAAGAGACTCCAACACACTCCCAGTAACCATATTTCACTGCCAGATAGCTCTGACCGTCAGGAAGTTCTTCCTGAGGTTCAAGTGGAATCTCCTTTCCTGCAGCTTGAATCCATTGCTCCTTGTCCTAGTCTCTGGAGCAGCAGAAAACAAGCCCAATCCCTCTTCCCATGACATCCCTTCAAATATTTAAACATGGCTATCATATCCTCTCTCTTCTGCAGACCAAACATACCCAGCTCCCTAAGTTGTTCCTCATAGGGCATGGCTTCCAGACCCTTCACCATTTTGGTCACCCTCCTCTGGACACGTTCCAGCTTGTCGATATCCTTCTTGAATTGAAGTGCCCAGAACTGGACACAGTATTCCAGATGAGGTCTAACCAAAGCAGAATAGAGTGGTACCATTACCTCCCTTGATCTAGACACCATACTTCTATTGATGCAACCAAGAACTGCATTGGCTTTCTTGGCTGCTACATCACACTGCTGACTCAGCTTGTGCTCTACCAAGACTCTGAGATCTCTTTCACACATACTGCTATCCAGCCACGCGTCCCCCATCCTATATTTGTGCATTCCATTTTTTCTGCCAAAGTGTAGGACCTTACATTTCTCTCTGTTGAAATTCATTCTGTTAGCTTTGGCGCAGCTCTCCAATCTGTCAAGGTCATTTTGAAATTTGATCCTGTCCTCTGGGGTATTAGCAACCCCTCCTAATTTGGTGTCATCTGCAAATTTGATCAGCGTGCCCTCCACTCCTTCATCCAAGTCATTGATGAAGATGTTGAAAGCACTGGTCCCAGGACAGAACACTGTGGCACCCTATTAGTCACTTATCTCCATCTCCAAGATGATTTCATGTACCTATAATATTTCTGGAGGCTTAAAATTTCTTGCATGGAAGAGGGTGGGAGACTCCATAATGGATGTATGGTCCAAAAAGCACAAGTTGGATCCAGTTTTAAAGGTCAAGTTCAGGTCATGACCATAGGGATGAATAATTTGTGTTGGGAGTGTGGTGTGTGAGGCTCTTGCACCTGTTGCCCTTGCAAGTTCTGACAGGAGTGTTAGATTTGCAGTCAGCTGCATTCTTTTATCAGAAGTGTGCAAAGGGAAGGGGCACAGATGGTGCCAGGAAATAACAGGGTGGCAAACAAGGTGCCAGAGGTTCCTCTGCACATGTAAAATGGGCCCAGTCCAATTAATGTGGAGAAAGTAGAGGGTTTCTTTGTTTTTGTTACATACGTACCGTAATAGGGAGTTGGCATTTTATCAAAAGAGTTAGAGAGGGTTTTTGGATACCATTTCAGGGGATATGGAAGCCTTATTTTGCTAAAGAACCTGTACTACTTTGTTGGTTTGAAGCAAGTAGTTAGCAATAAAATTGTTAAGGAAGTGGCAGAGGTTAGGGTAGTGGGAGCCTTTTCTTCCCCTCTGGATAATAATTTGACGGTTTCTCCCTTGGGCATCATTCCCAAAAATTACAAATTTAGATTGGTTCACTACCTGTCTTTTCTCAAAGAAGATTTGGTGATGATGCTATTCTATTTGAAGTGTGAATAGTTTAGTACACCTCTTTTAACGCTACCATTAGATTAGTGTGTGAGGCTGGCATAGAGGCTAAGTTAATGAAATGCAATATTAAGTCTGTATTTCCGCTTCTTCCAGTCCACACTTTGGATTTCCACTTGTTCACATTTTCATTCAAGGGCCTTTTTTACATGGACCGTGCTTTGCCTATGGAGTGCACTGTGTTGTGCATATAGAACTTCTCTTGAGTGGGCATTGAGTGTCAGGTCTGGTTTAAGAGGAGTAGTTCATTATCTAGATGATTTTCCATTTGTAAAGCTGGCACTGGGCAATAGGTCTTCCTAATGAAGGACTTTATTTCCTCATGGAAGAGTCAGGTATGCCTTTAGCTCAAGAGAAGACTGAAGGACCAGCTATATCTTTGGTTTTCTTGGATATTGAGATCAAGACCTTGCAACAGTATAATTGATTGCTTCTGGAGAAGTTGGATGACTTAAATAAGAGCGTGTTGGCCTTTTTAAGACTCCACAAAGCCACATTCAAGGAGTTCCAGGAGCTCATTGGACATCTTAATTTTGCCTGTAAGGCAGCGGCCCCTGTCAGGGCCTTCTTGAGGTATCTGTGTGATACTATCGCTGGAGTGCAAAAGCCTCACCATATGATTAGATTGTCCTGAGGAATTAAGGAGAATTTGTTTGTGTGGTAGGATTTCCTGTCTTCCTTCAATACAGTTTTGTTTTGGAGGGAGGAACTACACCTTTGTGATGCCTTGAAAGATGTGGCTGGTTCTTCTGATGCGTCTGGTTCTACAAGAGAATCTCACCCAAGTCACTGAACTTGATAAGTGAGAATTCAGATCCCAGATTAACTGGAAGGGTAGCATCCTTTCTCAACCCCAGGTACACAACCCTATAACAGGAGGTTTCAGAGTCCTATCCAATGCCCAAAGGGGTGCTAGAGGTGATCACCAAAGACTTATATTCTCCCCCAGCTTCATGCCACTTAGTCCTTTTAGTCCTTTTCTTTCACCAGGCTAGCCAAAACAGCCCTCACCCCCATTGCAATTCGCCCAGGAACAACATATTCCCCACTTCTGACAAATGAATGTCATCAGCCCTGTAGAGCTCAGACTGTTGGAAAACTTGGGTGAGAATATCCTGGGTTAACTTCCAATTATGCCTGGCTGGGGAGCAACCAAAAGTACTTTTGATTGCCCATGGAAATCAGTTTTTTTCACCCAAGGGAAGGCTGAGGAGAAGACTGTCATGCGATTGACACTTGGGCCTCAGCTAGACCTACATCAGGTTGCTCCCCTCTTTGTTCCATTTTCAGGCCAATACAATCTAAATAGGTTAGGATCAAATAAAATGGCCCTTATTTAACCCAACTTGTGTGTCTGGTCTCATTACTCCATGGCTGGTTATCAAAATGATACTGAGTACCTTCAAGACTTGTCACTGACATTTTGCTTTCAGTGAAATCTAAAGTCAGTGTGGAGGTTCTTCCTAAGATGAAATAGCGAGCAATTATGAAGAAGACCATCAGACTAAAAAGATTCCTCAGGGTGATTTCATGTACCTCTAATATTTCTGGAGGCTTAAATCTCTTACATGGTAAAGGTAGATTTATTTGTCAATCTGAAATAGCAGTTGTCCCCAAGGGAATGACAATCTCATCCACATATGCCAATGGGCATGTTTTCCAATGACAAGGGAAAAGGCAATTGGCTACGGATTAAAGGTGACATGTTGTATTAACAGTGCATGTACTGTACAATCTAAAAAAATTCATGAGAGAGGATCTGAAATTAGAATAGTATCTGTAGGAACATGTCCTCTAATAGATGTAGAAGGATTTAGACTATTAATTCTTCTAGATCTATACAAGAGTTTAAAATGATCACGTATCCATACCGCTGTATTTGGTGTGTATATAAAAACCTCTGTTAATGAACAACACAGCAAGTACTGGTGTAAAGAACAAGTGTGGAATCAAGAACCCTGTCCTGGGTTTTTGAATTTGTGAAATGGTATAATTGTTTGTTGTAACTCAGCTGAATTTTATTGATTTTGTATAAGTTTTCATATTGATAATTAATCACTGGATAACATTTATGTAGCTAATCATATTTGTTCCCACCATAACATACTTCTGTGATAATGGGGGCTTCCCATTATTTAGACTTGGCTGAAGGAGGATACTTCCCTCTTCAGGTAAACCAAGAGTTAATGGGGTGTTGGAGTTAGATTACACTTTTTATTGTGGGTCAGCCTCACAGGTCACGGGGAGAGAATTGCCCAATCAAGGGGGAAAAGGTGAGCATCTTCGAGATGCTTCGATGGAGAAGTTATAAAAATCCTTGAGAGACCATGTGGCGGAGAGACAACAAAGAAGCATCCTAGAGATGAAATCTGTGCCAGTAGTAGGCTGCAGGCCCTACGCCTCGCCTCCTGGTCTCACTCTTCTCTTAGACCATCTAAGCCTGTGAACCCCAACGTGAGTAGCTAGAATATTAGGCAGTTAGTCGTGTTAGGGCTTTTATTATTTTGGAGGTTGGCTGATCTTAAGAATGTTTATGTTTTTATAACTACTTGTAACTTAAACGCATGTGAGAGAGGGGAGCCTCTCATGTGTATTATTGTCTTGTTTACTTGCATGCCTTAAAATAAATGCTTTTCTGTAGAACCTCTGTTTTGTCTCCATTCCTATGCCATTCTTTGGCACATGCTTAGATGGGACTTCTCTCACTCAGAAGGGGGAGGTGAAGGAAGGGAAAGGTCCTTAAGCATAGAGATTGTCAATCCACTGAGCAGGGTCCCACTGTACTGTTCAGTTAATTCAGAATTCAGTGGGTGGCGGCAGCATGAGAATTAATGAACACTGGGGAATTTCCTGCTCCTTTTCAAGAGTAGAACTCAGTCTCGGGGCAGGGGGGCTGGAAGTAAACCCAGTATGACAACTTCTCCAAATGTTAATATGTTACATAGATTTTAATTTATTTTTGCTTCATGACAACTGACTGGTTGTTTAGATCTACCATGATTCCCCTATCCATATTTTGCTATGAATGCATATATCTGATGGTGATGGAAGGGAGAGTTTACAGAAACATACACTCACTAATGTAACATATATGTCTCATGCACCGAATTTCAGTTTTAGGTAGTGCAGCTCTACAGCTCAACAAATAACAGGAAGAGCATGCCTCTTATATATACCATAGAAATATACAGTGTGCTTATATTTATGTGAATATGAGAATTTACAATGTACTTATATTTATGTGATTTCCTCTGTGGTTTTTCTGTGATTTTTTTCAACTAAGCTATTACAGCAAAAAGAACAAATTCCATAAACAACACAAGGAACAAAGAAGATCCATAATGGCTTTGTGGAGGTAGCAATTTTATACCTACTACTCCATTTAATTTCCATGTATTACAGCTAACCAAACAAAAGCAATTTATAGTTACAGTTAACACATATGGCTGCCTTTCTCCAAATGATTAGTAAGAGGTAGAGAAAATGAAACATGAATAAAAAAATCTGTAGTTAAACCTGATGTACCCTATATAATGCATTACCACAGAATAATGAAATACACCACTTGCTTTATTTAAATATTTTATCAGCCTTAAGCACATAAAGAACATATAATTATTTAGCTATACAAATGTATATAATAATGCTACTTCCCCTAAGTGACTAAAGATTTATATATGTACATACAGGATAGGGCTTTTTTTTATTATTATTCTCTGCTTATGTTGTATGGTCCCTTCTCATTGCACAGTCTTTCAGTGCGTTTTTTTACAAAATGGAGTTTAAGGTGATTAAGTTTGTGTGCATACACACACACACACACACACATTTATACACAATACAAGGGCAATTATCCTTTCTACAGGATTTGGTACATATAAATTGTGCTTGTATAGTACTCTCACATAAAACTGGATAAGGGTCATACAGTCAGTTCACTTCTGAAATAGAGATTCTACTGGATCAGGCTAACAGCTAATCTTTGATAATGTTCACACACTGAAAAAGACTGGAGTATCATGGTCCTCCATGTAGGATTGGTGCCTTCTCAGTTGACAATGGTAACAGACTGCCAGCTTACAGTTCTTCCCTAGCCTATATATCTGCATGTCTCAGGTTTCTACAGTGCAGTTTCTACAGTGAAATACTTTCTGCCTTTCAATAGTGGCTAGTGCAGTAGGTCAGCCTTAAGAAGAACAAGATGACAGACCTTTTCATTCCTGATTTTATTTTGATCTTTGTCAGGCTGTCTACTCCAGTCAAGGAGCCATGTGGAAATGAAGCTGTTCAATTTGCATTCTAATATCTCTCTGTCTAGACAAAGACACCCCCCGAGAAATGAAAATAATATGATAGAGGTACCACTGTCAGCAGCCTAAATATACTAAAAGCACTAGATCCTATCTTATCTTGGAAGCTAAGCTGGGTCAGCCTTATTTAGTACTTGGATGGGAGACCACCAACAAATGCCAGGTGTTGTAGGCTATATTTCAGAGGAAGGAACTGGCAAAATCACCTCTGAGTATTCCTTGCCTTTAAAAACCCCTATGAAATTAATGAGGTCACGATAAGTCAACAGGCAACTTGAGGACAGACAGACACACACACACACACACGTGCGTGGGTGCACGCACACACACACACACACACACAACTACTGGCAAGTGTACACAGAACAGCTAAGCTGACTTTAACTTTCTCTGACAGAATATGCATACTCTACAGGGGAATCAATTCCAGCAAGCTAGTAGGTATTATCATGGAAAATTCAGAACTTACCAAGGAAGCCATGGATGTTAAAAAAAACACCAAAAAACAGATCTGTAAGTTCACCTCTATTGAAATATTTTAGAAGTCCTAATAACATTATTATCCAAGGTTTTTTCCCCCCTCTCATGGATGACATGCCTATATTTCATTTTTATTTCCTCAGGAAAATACTACAGTTAGACATTCAGTGTAGGATCTAACAACTGAGGGAGATTTTCCATCACTCAAGGAGGATTGCACTACATCGAGGCATCTATCTTCCTCAAACAACTTCATAATAATCACAATTCTGCTTCAGATGATTTTTTAGAAACTGGTTCCTCTTAAATTTAGTCCACAGTTTTGTTTATATAGGGATTGCTGTATTACTTGGCGTGTCTTCTCCAAGCCAAGATAGGAGCCAATGTGTTTTACTTAAAGGCAAAGGACAGACCATGGAGTGTCTGCCAGCCTTTTGTGGGTCCAAGTAGCAACTACTGTTATGTTGATGATGAATAAACACACCAGATACATAAGTGGAGAAAAACAAGGCCACAGCTTTTCTTGAGTACAGCTACACAGAAGGTTGGTATTCTATTGGACCAGATGCAAGCATCAGCCAACTTGCCTGTTGGTCGATGGGCTGATGCTCAGCCCTCTGCTAGGCAATACCAAGGATGACAATCTTGGGATTCTACATGGGTGAATGCTACTTTTCCCTAGTTGCTAAGGTGGTGGTGGTAGTGGAGGTAGTAGTGAGGAAGCTCCCAACTGGGCATTACTCGTACTGTTCACACACATACCAGCCCCCTCAGGTGACCCCTCCATTGTTTGTCAGATCTACCAACTTCCTGGATCCACATCCCATTCAGAAGTGCCTACAAAAGTTGTGACAATTGAATATAAGGCAGATAATACCAAAATAAAGAGTGGTAGGATGAAGCTCCCAATCAGATTGAAGCTACAGCACTGGTCAGCATGTTTAAATACCATACCCTTGGACCTGAGTCAAACCTCATAGCAGCTCAACTCACACCCTGCTACCACAAGTCAGTAGCTTTACTTCTATTGGCTGACATTTCCAGCATTTCCCAGAACATGCAGAAAAGTGCACAGGCTTCTGGAAAGAGAAAGAATGGGCAGCACCATGTCCAGCATTGTGCCAACCACCATGACATGCCCCAAGGACCACAAACGCACCTCCCAGTAAGTTGGGAAGTGTGCTTGTCTGCAGAAATGGAAAACAGCAACTGATTCTACATTTGTTGTAGCCTATGTATCATTGTACCATAAGCTGATTATTCCAGCTTACATTTCCATCATGAGACATATGTCTAACTACAACTCCAATGGTTGTAAGCCGCAGAGAGAAGTAGGCAAGAAATAAAATGTGTTGTCGTTGTGACAACTCTGGTCAGATTTTTGGACTAAATTCTGTAATGCTGAACATGATGGAGAGCTCTGAAGTACTGCAATGTTCATCTCTTTAGCAGTATTTTAGTGATCCTAATAAAGATATCAGTGAACCAGTGTGATGTGGTGTTGGACTAGAACTTAGGGAGACCAGAGTTTGTATCCTGCTCAGCCATGGAAACCTTCTGGCTGACCTTGGGCAGGTTGCATTCTCTCAGCCTTAGAGAAAGGAAATTGCAAACCTCCTTGTTATAAATCTTGTGGGAAAAAAATCCCATGCTAGAGTCACTATATGTTGGAGGTATATAGCAACAATAATAAAGGTATCACCCATCTCTGATCTTT
The DNA here is from genome assembly GCA_948472985.1 of Iguana delicatissima. NCBI lineage: Eukaryota > Metazoa > Chordata > Lepidosauria > Squamata > Iguanidae > Iguana > Iguana delicatissima. The sequence continues at coordinate 19,612 of CAOKZL010001457.1, read as the reverse complement.
TAAAGTTTTCTCAGGGTCCTTATGGCCATGTTTCTTTTGTATTTCCTTGCAGAGAAGAATTCAAAAGTTGCATTTTGTTCCCTGCCTTTCCTTTTCCTTTTAGGTAAATGTCCAGGCAAGTCTGTTAATCCTAACCTAATCCACAGGATTAAGCTCACAGTATCTTATGTGAATTGGGAATCAGAGTTTGAAAAATTTAGCATTTAAAATAAACCACTGGTTTTAATTTGGAAATAAATATATTAATGTTACTATTTCTAGTGAACACTACCGGCTCACTCTCACTTTAATCATTAATATGGAATTTCACAACATGCTAATTTTAAATTTAAAGATCAATTAAAATGACTAAAAATAAACCCAAATATCAAAGTGTCCTTCAATTACCTCCCCAGAGCAATATATTAAAATAGCATGGAAACCAATTAAATAACAATTTTTAGAACCATAGTTAAAACGTTTAACAAATTAGGGTAAGAAATGGATTTTTAACCCATTTTTTTCTAAGTCCTGCTGGAAAGAGAGAAAATCTATAGTTTTTGAACTAATCCAGACAAAGGTACCTTGAGGAAGCTCCCCCATATATAATTTAACAGAAGCTAGTCAACTTCTGCTTCTGTAACTGTATAGTCTACCTTTCACTACCGAATGGATTACCTCCAAACCCCATACCTTATCCTGTTCTCACTCCTATTCTGTAAAAAGAAATTCTCACAAAACAGCTACCAGGTTCTTTCTCAGTGAGTATCTTTCTCTTTCTCACCCACATTCTCATTCCATCCCATTTTCATATTGGTTTTAATTTCTCAGTGTATGGTTTGGTGCTCATCTTTAAAAAATAAATGTTTTTATTCTTTATCCATTTTTTTCAGTGTCCATATCCATGTATACATTTTGGCATGGAATAAAAGATGTTTGTGTATATTTTTTAGAAGTACACATTTTCGATCATGCACATTAAAAAACAAAACAAAACAATGTTTTGTGAATGTTTTCTCCTGCACAGCTTATCACACATCTCACAATTGGAATTCTGAGGCAAGACACATTCTGTACTGCTATCACTAATGGGAGTACAAAAGAGTGTTTATATTTAGAATGGCAAATCCAACTAATTTCTTTCCCAATCCTAGCAAAACATCTTTGACCAGAGAGAACAATGGGAAAAAAGAAATGCCCAAGCAAACCATGGAAAACAGTGGTTCCGTTTCAGTTGTGTGGAACATTTGTCTGTCTCCAGCCTCAGACACAAAAAGAAAAACACATTTAGCAAGTAGAAGTAAAATGAATGCGGAGGAAGTAACAATGTGTAGTCAGCTCATGATTTATGCATCATCATAATCTTACCTCATTTACATAGACCCAATGACTATCCTTTGAAGCCAGGTTGGTTTCCACAGCCTAGAAAAAGAAAAAGAAAATAATGAAAATAAAGTTCCTCAAAACTTCCGTGTTAACATGTGTTTTGTGCTCCAACAAATTTATAATATTAATGTTTCTGGAAGTTTTCACTCTCACATAATGCTTATATAACTGAGTCACCTTCTCTTCATTGTGATGTATGTTGCTACCTGAAATAGTAAAGCTGACAAGAGCAAAAGAATGTAGCATCCCACGTCATTTGTTCATTTACAGGAAAACCTACAATAACTTGGCTTAAATCTCACTGATGTGTAAATCATGTGGTGATGTTTTATTGGGGCTTCCTTTATTCATTTGCCTAGGACACATACCAAACACATTTCATCTGCAGATGGTTTGTGCAAGATCAGTTGAAAATATAAGGCTATTTCCACATTACACTGTTCTAGTGTTATTATTCCTCTTTCAACATCCTATGGAATCCTGGTGTTTGCAGTTTAGGGAGGGGAATTTAGAATTCTCAGCTAGAGTGCGCTTTGGTTTCAGTAAACTACAAACCCCAGAATTCCACAGGATGTGTAGTGAGGAAATGGCTGTAGTCTTTTTTCTTCAAAATGAAGAATAAAATGATTGAAAATTCATAAAGGGTAAAGCAAATTGTGATTCAATTTGTAATCCTAATTGTGATCCTAATGGTCACCTAATGGTTTTATCAACTCTTTGATTGGTTTTATCAAGAAACTGGCATGACAGAATCTATTTAATGGGCACAGAAATAGAGCATTAGGTAGTAATTCTACCAAGTACCTGGTAACTAATTTCTTCCAGGACATGGGCCAACTCCTCAAAGGAAAGCTTGACCTAAGCTGCCCTAATGCCACTATGTATGTTTCAATAACAACAACTAAATGTTAGTTGAACACATTTTATGTACAGTTGTTACCTATGATGAATCTTTACACTGAAGCAAGCTGGCTCGCTTCTTGTCAGAACCACATTACTTCTACCAGTTAAAAGCCATCACTGTTAGCAAATAGACATTTCCACATAAACAGAAGCTATGCACAATCTAGGAAGAAGTTATTATAAAGCCTTATCTGGAAACTCCCTGAACGGTAGGAGAGGATGAGCACAATGGGTTATGGGAAGAGAATGGGCCTTCACTGCTACCAGAGATGGACAGACCAGATTAATTCTGGTACATTTCAGTTTGTTCTGTCCCATTTATTCTATTTTTAAAAAGTTTTATGAACATTCTCATTTAAATTGTATATATGTTTCCACAAAACACATGTATTTCTTTTACAAATATATATTTTGGCCAAAATCCAGTTGCTAGTCTGAACTACAAGACACTCACTGAACCAACAAAAGTTACACAGGATTGACTTGCCAAGCTTATTTTGACTCTGTAAGGCTATTCTGCTTGGGATGAACAATTGGATTTTGGTCGTCATATGCCTTTTCCCTAAACTTATGTAATTTTGTATGTATTTCTGAGCTGGGATGTTTATAACTGAATTTGGGGAAAGTGTAATTGTGTTCACAATGACATATTAGTCTATAAAGTTCATATTCGGTCAATCTGCATAATATGTAGACCAAACAAATATCTCACTTTTCCTTGGCTCCACAATCTATACCACAGAATTTGGATTGCAACGCACTTACTATCTTATGTTTGCTTAAACCACTTTACTTCACTTTTACTGGAAGAAGGAGGAGGATGAAGAGGAGGGGCAGCAGGAGCACCGAGGGAGGGCAGAGCGGAATAATTTAAACCTGGATTTTTGAGCTCAATACGAGATATTTACAATTTTAATTGACAACCATTACAAGGCCTCTTGCTACCATTGGTTTTAGCACAAAAGTGGTGGGGGATTTCCTGGAAGCAAATCAAGAAGCATAAAACAAGTCATAGAAGTGTTAGAAACAGCTTTCACTTCTCATAATCAGTCCTGACTGGTTACTTTTTAACTAATGGACAAACTCAGAATCCTCTGCACATCACCTTATGCAAATTTTTCTGGGGTTGCAGTACCCTTTCAAAAAGAAGCACACACTCTTCCATGTGTCCACAAATGGGGGTTTCTAAGGATGTTGTAATCACAGTGATTGCTGTTATGATTTAGCTCAGCCTTTCCAATCTGGTACCCTCCACATGGGTCAGACTACAATTCCTACCAGCTCCTACAAGCATGATCTTTGACCACAAGAGCTGCAGTCCATTACACTTGAGGGTCACTAGTTGGGGAAGGCAGGCTTAGCTATTCATTTGTGCTATTGTTTATAGTACATAGTCCACTAGGTTTAAAAACGTGATGGATTTTTAATGGAAATGCTTCAGCATACATACAAAAAGACTCGGTTATTTATATGCTGTGTTGTTTGCATGCATGTGTGTGCACATCTATTTTTCATAACATCTCTAGTCTTAATTCTAGACTAATGGCTTGCAACATTTCCATCAAAATGGGGAAAAAACACTGCTTTTAAGACAGACAGTGCATTAGAAAGTGGGGACTTTTCAGCTTTCATTTATTTCACCTTTAAAATGCCCCAAACATATCATTTCTGCAAATTTAGCAAGAAAAGATATATGTTGAAATGGACAACCTGGTTTCCCTTGGCTCCATCTCAAGCTGATTTAAAGAAAAGCGTTTCTCTTTCCTTTAAAAATGTCCTCATTAATTGCAATTCATTAGAGTAATTCCTTGGAAGAAACTGTTAAACTATAGGTGGCAATAATGGCTTGGATCCAGAGAAAACTGAGTGGAAAAAAGGTCATAGATGGACCCATCTTAAAAGGGCTTCCCTTCCCTCTCCTCTATAGTCCAGGCCCTTTAAAAAAACTGATCCTAAGAGCTAAGGAACTCTTTGAAAAAAGATGATGAAGTGTAGCTGTCAGGGAAAGAGAACTACAGCTAAATCAGAGGGAGGTATGTTGTTAGGTATGCAAATCTTAGTAAATTTCATTCTTGCAATCAAGAACAAATAATTTTATCATTTTTCTCCTTGCTATGAGAAACTAATAAAAAAACTACACAGTTTTTGAAGATTATTCATACTTCGTGACTTTCTGTATGCAGAAAAAAGTGTTTGTTTTTTTCTGCACAGAAAGCAGCATTTTCAGTAAAGAAAATTCATTCTCTGTAGTAAATACTTTTTTTTTCCTAAAAGAAAGCAACATTTCTGGACAGAAAACAGACACGTAACAGCCTTTTCTTTGCAGAAATGTTATTTTCTGTCTAAAAAAATTCTGTCTTCTATGCAGGAAACTTGTTTTTTGCAAAGCAAATATCATTTTCTGCAAAACAAATTTTTGCAAAACAAAACATGCATTTTTCAAGAAAAAGAAAAAGTTGCTAAAACATGTGGGTTATCAACTGAAATACCATACTGAAGAGTATTCAGAGACAAACTTTAGAAATGTGAGGTCCTAACAAGTGTTCAGGTGGGTACCTCCACACTGCTACTAGTAAAACAAACAAACACATAAATACAAAATAGATGACAAAATGTTTGCAGAACCTATAACAACAATAATATTATACTTGTGACTACATATATCTGTGCCTGTAAACAAACTGCACTTTCTCAAATATATATTCATCCATCTGTGCACTCATCTATCACTTTATTTAACTCTGTCTTTTTAGTCTGGACTGGGAGATATTAGTGACAACTAATTTAAATTTTTTAAAAAATTACACAGCAGGAGGAAAAAAGCTTCACACCCTGCATAGGTCAGCTGAACTTATTTCATAAGTACCTCTATCTCAAACGACCAGCAAATCATCTGCCTTGAAGATGAGATTTACTGCTTTTAATGCTACAGCTGTATCACAGAGCCTAATTTGGTTTTATACACTTCATCTGGGGCTACTCAATTCATCCTGAAGGTAGGGACAGAAACCCATCAGATAGAGCGATCTGCTAACTGGATGGATACAGACATGACCTATCATCTCATCATGTTCACTTTGTGCTGGAAACCAACCTTCCTCTCAAAAGGTCTAGCCAACTAAATACACAAGATGAGTTCTAGTCAGGCTGGAAGCCAACTTTGTACCTGAAGCTTTTGCTACATGGACTTTCATTGCAAGGATGGGGAAAATGAAGTCCCAACAGCTGTTACTGCAGCTATCAACCAATCCAAACATATCCTCAACCTAGGAAAACAGCTTGTGAGGGAAAGCAGAAAAGGATTTGCAGCTTGACTGAAATAAACCAATGGAGAGTGGAGGAAGGCAACTGGCTTGGAATCAAAAGCACAAAACAAAAGTCAAAAAGCAGCAACACTGTTTCTCTGCTCTGATAACTTGGCAATTCATCATTGCAGACTAGATTGTTGTTTTCACAGAGTAAGGTAGGCAAATAATTGTGGGAAACAAGGCGAGACAGAAAGAGTTGTCAGCCTGATTGTGAAATAGGGCAAAAAAGTTATGAACAGCCTTTCTATTCTTCACCTTTATCTGTGCCCTAATACTGTATAAGTTTTGACTGCAGTACACAAGTACTTGTACAACAGTATGTAGTGTCAGTTCAGTAACAGGCTTGAACTAAGGATCTCAGAAACAAGGTCGTGGAGGGAGAGAGAATGCCTTAGATCACTGTTGCCTCTAAGAATACACAATGTTGACAAATGATCTGTTTCCTTATAAGGAAGGGGTGGGCAAAGCATGTCCTGAAGCAAAGCCTCCATGGTCTCCACTCATATTAATGACTGAAAAAATTCACTCTGCACAGTTGCGGGACCATGGAGACAATTCTATCTTGCTGCATTGTTGTGTGCTGCATTGTTGTGTGCCTTGCTGCATTGTTGTGTGACTTATGGTGACTCTGAGGCCACAGGATTACCTTGGCAAGATTTGCTCAGAAGGGTGGCTTGGTTTTTGTCTTTTTTGCCATTGTCTTTGTTTTAGGTTGAGATAGTGTGACTTGCCCAGCCTCACCACTAGGTTTCCATGGCTGAATGGGGTTTGAACCCTGGTTTCCTAGTCCAACACTCAAACTACTACAGCATACTGGCTCTCATTTTGGGGTTGTGGTGGCCTATTTAAGGTCACAGTGGGGCTTTGAAAAAAAGTGTAAAAGTTGTGTATTGAGGGAGAACATCTCCAGGGCATAAAACAAGATAGAGGGCTCCTTCAACCCTGCAAAATTGTCCCCAGCCACTAGAAGTGAAGGGAGGCCTTTTCAATTTAATTTTCTTAAAATGGGTGGGGAACCTGCGGCAAAATGCAGTTGAGGGAAGAATGTGTGGCCCCAACCTAGAAAAGTTACTCACCCCTCATATAAGCATCTGAACAGTATGGCATGGGACAGAACTAGATGCCAAGTACCAAAAGAAACCTGTGTAACATTTTCATTTATTATTATAATAATAATAATAATAATAATTATTATTATTATTATTATTATTATTATTATTATTTTGATTTCATTTTTAAGCTATGATACTTGGATTCCTGTCTTTAATGCAATTTGCATACACACTTATTCCATGTCATCTTTGAGTTTGCTCAGAATTAAAGTGTGTGTGTGTTAGAGTCACCACTTCAAGACCATGAAAACCTAGCACACGTAATAACTAGACCCAACAAGTGTGTAGCTGGGGGGGGGGTCATTACATTTTCAGAATGCCTTAATTATATTTTAATTACTTTCAATATGCCTATATTTTTAACTTTTGGTGTTTTTTCCAAAAGAGATATAGCAGACTTTTATAGCAAAGACCACAGATGTGCCAACAACACAGTTCAAAGCCCCAGATAATTAGATTAATGGGCTGTGCTGTAGAGAGCAATCCCACCCTCTTCCTTGTCAGGTTGTGGGGGTATCATTCCAGGAAATTTGCTCAATGGTGGCAGCAGCAAAGGCTTACACTCAGATGAGGCAGACATAATGTATCCAGGTTTGATAGTTGTGTATTGAATACACTTCAGTTTACCAAACTAAGGGCTGGTTTAACCTTTGTAACCAGTAACAACATCTGCTTGCAGAGTATAAAAGCAAAATTACGCATATGGAAATCTTCGAAGACCTCCTGTGAGGTTTCATTTTACATTTCACATATTATTTATATGCATGTTAACTACTGAACAACTACATGGCAGAGCACTGTTGATGCAAATTAATTTCAGTGCTGTCAGGAAGGAACATTCCTCTAAAGCCACAAATTTCGCATTAACTAAACAGCTTAATCTTCTGGGAAGCTTCCACTTGGAATTTTAGCAACACGCCTTGTGTTGGTTGATTTTGAAGTCATACAGATGACTGAATATTTTAAGCTCCAGTTGCTACTTATTTGAATATTGTTGCTCTGGCAAGGCAAAAGAGATGGCATGCATTTAATCAAGAGCTATATTTACACTTGGTATAGAGAACCCCTCAGGGTCTTCCAGACTTATGACTTTCTTCATAGGTATGCCTTCCATGTCATCCCTGCATATTGTGCAAGTCCCTGTGGCATGTCCTAGCATGTGCACCCAGTTCTTACAAGGCAGTCAGCCACCCTGCTGGCCCCCACTATCAATCTGCATGGAACAATGAGAATGAACTCAACATGCCCAGGAGGCTGTGTGGAGCAGGAAAAGTTCATTGATGGTGGATAAGCTGTTTTTGAAAACAGTTTGTCTGCTATTACTGACTTTCTTTATTCAAGTTCTTTTTTCAAAAGCTGCCAAGGAGCTCTATGGTACCTTGGAGCATAATAGGTATCATTGGCAGTGAGTACAATTTCTGGAGGTGGCTACCAAATTAGAACCTCTTTGCAAAGAAAAGATTTTGGGACATGAATGGCGAATGTGCAGACCTGCCAATGTTGTTGGATTTCATCTCCAATGATCCATCACTGTCAGTTATGCTGAGGAGAGCTGATAGGAGTCATAGTCCAACATCTGGAGAGGCATATATTTTTCACTCCTGCTTTAGAAACTGGGCTCTTTACTTAGAAAAGTGGGGAAATGTTTAACAGACACTGTAAAACTGGATATAGATGAGGGGTGTGTAGGCGCAAGAAGTCATTTTTCCCAAGATGGGATAAGAAGTCATTTGTACCAGGATGAACATACCTGATGGGTACCTTCTAGACTGATGTGTAGATGTAAGTGCAATTCGCTTAAAGAATCCACTCCATATATCATGTGGCAGTCCCCTTTCCCACTGCGCAATGTAGTGGTATGCCTTATGCCCTTATCATGATCTAGGAGCATATAGAGTACTGTTTTGATTCATGGCAGTAACTAACATAGTTGCCGGCTCCAAGCAGTTCTTAGCTGTTTGAAAACAACAAAAAAGGGGAGAATTTAGAAGGCAGACCTGAGACTTTGCCATAAAAGTAACTTCTTTTGTTTGGGAAGACGCAATGGGACAAAATTGGATAGATTTTTATTTCTGGAATATCTGCAAGAATGGGGCAGGATGGATTTGACACTGTAAACCGTAAAAATGGCACAAACCAGAATTAGATTGATCCATCCATTCCTAGGAGTGTGAATGAAAGCTTTCCAGAAATAGCTATTATGAAGAGAAACCTATTTTCAGGGTGGTCTGCCTCCTGTCAGTTCTCATGATAAATCACCACTCTGCGTTTACAGTAAATTAATTTTCGGCATCCACTAGATGATGCTCATGTATTCCACTATTTCATCCTGACTGATAAAGGATAATTTCTGGCCCATTTTAACAGCTACAGAAAGTTTTAATTTTCACTGCTCATTCAAAATGCTCTCTGCGCAAGTGCTTGTATGTCTACACAGATTCATTTTAAAAGGACACATCAAAAGAGTAAACTTTAATGAACAAATGCTATCACCATAGTCATCTGTATTTTATTTCTCATAGTATGCTTAGGCTTAGGCTATTTCTGCACTACACTGTTATAGTGCTATTGTTCCACTTTCAACATCCTGTGGAATTCTGGGGTTTGTAGTTTACTGAGGCCTGAGAACTCTCTGGCTGAGAATTCTAAAGGCCCCTTCCTAAACTGTAAACACCAGGATTCCACAGGATGTTGAAAGTTGAATAATAGCACTATAACAGTACAGTGCAGAAATTCCACCTGAAATCCATACTGTCCACTATTTTCGGGAAGGATTTGACACACAGGATAGCCCCACTAAAGTTCAGACTGACGTCCTTAGTGGAGCCATTTCCCTACTCAGATAGAAGCCACTACTCACCCCCTTGCTCCCTACCCTTTTGGTGCAGGTAGGGAAAGAGGCGCATCTCCCATAGAAATCAGTAGAACTGAAAATGTAAACTGAGTGGTTTGAGTCCTTAGTATCAACATGCAGCCCAATAGAGCATATTTCATCAGTCTTTTGCAGGTGGAATTTATCTAACTAACACCCAAAAGAAAAACAGTATTGAAGATTAACCTTTCCGGAAGCTGTGTGTCTTAGCGTTCAGGAGTCTTGCATTATACTGTTGTAATTGAATCAATATTTCTTTTTCTTGTCTTGGCTAATGGGAAGCTTTACAACAGAAAGTTATAAGAAAGAAACTAGTCATCAAAATTAGAAGTGGCCTCGCAAACAAAAATAAAGAGCATTGTGGTAACCTCTAGAAATTTAGAAATTCTTCCAGTTTTGTTGTAATGAAGTCACTTTGCCTTGAAAGATTCCTACATACGTTGCTCCCGGGCCCCACATGCACTTACCTTGCATGCAAAGCCTCTGGAGACGTGGCCCTCGTGCTTCCTCCCCTAGCACAGCCTGGGAAAGTACCCGGCTGCGGAAGGAAGGAGCAGAACCCTCACACTTTCTGCCGGCCAGCAGGGAGCTGCTGCAGAGAAGAAGCAGAGGGGATGCAAGTGTCTCTCACAAGAAGCTGCTCACATGATCCCCGTGCACCCCCATCGGGAGCAGGTAAGGTGCAGAAAAGGCCAAAGTATGGCATCACCTGTAACTACCTTAGCAGACTGTCTCTTTAAAGAGCACAATGACTGGCAAGACCTACTCCACTGAGCAATACATCAGCTGCTCATCCTACAATCCTGTGTATGTGATTGATATGCAGGTACACAAGATGTCATCTGCAATACATTGGCATTATACAGTAAGTTTCAGATACAATAATACTATACCTACTACCTACTATACAGCTCAGTTTCATCTTTGTCAACTGAAGAAGATGGAAACCAAGATGTTTTGCTCCTGTATATATTTTTAAGTTCTGTTTGTTAATCACTTCAACAAATACTATGTTATGTTCCTGCATAGCAGGAGATTGGACTGGATGGCACCTGTGGTCTCTTCCAGTTCTATTATTCTATGATTGTAACACATACAGGATGTCATCTGCAATTGATCATTCAGGGAAAACAGGCCTAGCATAGTGTGCTGGACTTTGTTGCTGCTTTAATTTATTTTAACTTTAATTTGTTTTAATTTGTTTTGAATTTTTTATACATATATGTGTGTGTGTGTGCATGTCCGTCAGGATCTATCTCTCATCTATCTATCTCACATATATATAGAGAGAGAGAGAGAGAAAGGGAAAGAGTTACAGGTCATCACTAGCACTTTGAATTCTGCCTATAAATGGACAGCCAGCCAGTGGAGTTGTTGTAACAAGGGAGTTGTGTGCTTCCTGTAGCCATTCCCAGCCCCAGTTAACAATATTGCTCTAGCTTCAGCTCTTTCAATCAGCTGAAATTTCTGAACACTATTAAAGGAAACTCCATGTAAAGCACATTATAATAATCCAAATGGAATGTAACTGAGGAATGTATCACTGTGGCCAGACCTGTGGCCAGGCCTGAGGGTCTCAAAGGAGGGGTGCGGCTGGCACAAACTTTAACTGTGCAAATGCACTTTTGGCCACTGCCAAGAGCTTCCAGGCTCAGGGCTGCATTCAAGAGTACACTCAAGCTGCAGATCTGTATCTTCAGCAGGAGTGCAGTCCCATCCAGTACTGGCTGAATCTCTATTTCTTGAGTTACCTTTTAACTGACCAGCAGCACCTCCATCTTGGCTGAATTAAGTTTCAATTTCTTTGTCTTTATCTAGTCCACTATTGATGACAGGCACTAGTTTGGGACCAAGATCACTTCCTTGGATTGAGATGGAAAGGAGCAACAGACCACAAAACTCTGGACTTCTGTATATGTTAAATAGTAGCGGGGGATGGCATAACTAAGCCTTGAAACACCCAACAGGCCAATGACCAAGTGGCTGAACAGGAACTCCTGCAGCACCAAATTCTAAGTTTGCACCTTCAGGATGCAATGAAGCCACTGTAAAACAGTGACTTCAAGTCCCATCCTATGGCAATTATCAGATCATTGAATATGCACATCTAAGCCAGTCCATAGTTTCTTTCCAGTGTTGGGAATGTGACTGAGCAGATATTTTGAGCAATATTTCAAAGCACAGAAGGATGGCAATCGCGCAATTCATAACACTTTGCCTCCTGGAAAGATGTAGCACCATGGTGACAATTGATGTTGTGCTGACCCCATCAGAAATTTCTCATGAACACACCAAATTTAAAACTGGCATTGACATTCCTACTAAATGAGTCTCAGAAATAACATCTTGCAGTAGTGCCATCCCACTGATCCAATTATAGAGTGATTAATTTTTCCTTTGTGTTTGTGGAGTGCGTGTGTGCTATAAAACACATCAAGACTACAGATAGATCAGATCACGTCTTCTAAATATAACTTGTAGCTAAGCAAATTCTTCATGTGCTTTCTGATACACTCACAGTCTCATTACCAATGCGGGCACACACACACAATAGCGGAAACATACATATTTGATGTAAGCAGTTAGCCCTTGGAGAAAAATGCCACACAGGCAGGTAGGCCACGGAACAAGAAAACACTCGGAAGAAATCCTGCTGCAGCTGCACAAGCCTGAGGGGAACCGCCGAATTTCAAAAAGTACATTTAAGCTATTCCAAATTGCAGGAGCACTCCTGGAGTTAATATCGAGTTCAAATTTTTATTAGAAATTCAGACATTCTAGGTTTAATATCTCCATCATTACAAATTGCATTGTCCCAGAACTTGGCAGGCAGGTTGTCAGCCTCAGTGCTGTTTCTTGATCCTAAGTTAAACTGTTTTTAAAAGATTAAGGTTTTTCTAAATTTTTAAGGCAATGGGGGCTAAAGTGGCAGTCTCTCACCATTCAGATAAGGACTGTTATAACACAAGCCTCATTATTTCTTAAAAGCTGGGGGAGAATGAAAAGCCCTTTATTTGTTCAACTTGTGTTCCAGATGTTTAATGCTGATTCTTGAATTTGAAAGCAAGGATAAATGAAATTGCAATAAAGTACCTCTGGGGACACAGAATCTTTACATGGTGCACTGTCTACATATTGGATTATGTGGCCAATAAATCTAGTGTAACCCCATCCCAGAGCAATCTGGCAATCTGGTTATCTGGTTCACTGTAGATTAAATTGTTCAGTGATTTAATGACACAATGTCAGAGTTCAATTTAAATGTCAAATTCTGGATTATTGTGACACCACAATGACACAATTCTCCGTAATAGTTAATATTTAGAGATTTAGCAAATATGAAGATGAATAGATTTAACCTTCTTATAGAAACTGTGTCAAGGCAAATGTATTTGTTAGTTTGCTGTTCTGTTGTTATGTGCCTTCAAGTCATTTCCAATTTACGGTGACCTTAAGGCAGACCTTACATAATTCTTGCTATTCAGAATAGACAATACTGACCAATGATCTGTTTCATTATAAGGTAATGGTGGGCAAAGTATGTCGTGCAGGGAAATCTCCATGGTCTCCACCCACATTAATGATGGAAAAATCCACTCTTCACTTTCTGGGGACCATAGAGACTATTCTGTCGTGTTACATTGTTGTTGTGGGACTTCAAGTAATTTCTGACTCATGGCTATGGCCCTTTCCACATGTGGGGCAGGTAAATGGGGGGCGCACGCAGGGACGGAGCTTACTGCTAAACGGGTTGCTCCCGTCCCCGCGGGGAGCGCGCGTTCGCCGCTCCAAACGGCGGCGAATTTCGGCGGCGTTCGGTGGCGCCCAAAATGGCAGTCACCGGCTTCCAGCAGTGCTCCGCCAATCAGGGCAGCATGCCAGCCAGAAGCCCGCCCCCGGGCAGCTCTGCAGAGATGCGCTACCACATCCCTGCAGTTCTAAACGGGGAGCGGCAACAGGGCAACGCGCGCAAGTCACATAAAAACCACTTCAGAAGTGGTTTTTATAAGACTCGCAGCGCCACCCCGCGGCCGCGCAAGGGCAGTTTGAGGTTTAGAACCTCCCATTTGCGAACTGCCCTCGCGCGCCTCGCGGTGTAGAAGACCTCCTGGGGAGGTCGCCCTAGCGCGGGCAATATGTCCGTGTGGAAAGGGCCTATGTTTTGTTTTTTCAACAGGTGGCATCTCAAACCATTCATCTTTTAGTGCCTTTACTCCAAGGAATGAACAGAGCCAGGGATTGAAATACCAAATAGTTCTTGATTTAGCCGACTTCTGCTGAGAAGTATGGGTCAAGTAGCTGTTTCTCTCACTGGTGGAGGTCTTGGGTCAGTGGGTTTCTGAGGCAGGTGCAGCATTGGGTTGGGGGGTTCTGGGGCTGAGAGTGCATGGTGCCAACTGGGTGACCTTGGGTATTTTTTGTGTATTTTTTATGTATTTTAATGTTTATTCTCTTGTTTAGTATCAATAATTAATTACGACCACAGACCAACATAAAACGAGGTGGCATAAAATACAATGAGCCCATGAAATGTATTACCGCTAAGATTAATCATCGTCGTTGTCGTCGTCGTAAAACAGCAAAGGAGAACTCACAACACTCTACCTAAGCCCAAGGTTTGTATATAAACCCCAGCCTCATGTGTCTCACGTGGATGCCTGAGAACTTTTAAAAGTGCTCTTTATTGTCATTATCTACTGCTGATTTGTCCTCTGTCTACAAGTCACAACAGCAGTCACATAGAATCTAGCAACCTTATATGTAATCTGTGCATCTTGGTCAACTAGCAGAAGGAAAAGGCAGAATTTTTCCATCTTGCCCAGGCATATGCTGTAGAATAGGTACAATTAAAGTAGTTTTGTACGTATGTATGTATTCTTAATGTGCAGCTAGATGGATAAATAATGGATATTACACACACACACACACACACACACACACACACAGGTTGGGCTTTCTAGAGTAACAGTATGTGTTTTTCTTCTTTAGATGCACTTATTGAAGAAGAGCCTTCACTCTGCATGCGTGGGTGAAAACAATTCAAATAATAATCACAATTGACAAGGATCCAATCTGTATCTTGGGCCATTGCTATATCTTACTTGGTCATGTTGTCCTCCCATTGTGATGCCGGCAGCACCTCTGCAGGGACGTGAACATGACGGGAACTCTCCCCTCCACACCTGACCAGCTCCCCGTGGAAGGGACAGCAAGCAACATATACCTGCCTTCTGCAGTGCAACTGGGCTCTTTCCCGTGCTGTATTGGGGCAGAAAGTAGCTCCATTGTAAAGTCGAAGGCTCTCATGGCCAGAATCCATTGGTTCTTCTGGGTTTTTCGGGCTTTTGAGACTGTGTTCTGGCTGTATTTTCTCCTGACGTTTCGCCTGCATCTGTGGCTGGCATCTCCAGAGGAATGGTGCATTGGAAGTGGAGTGAAGAATATATATGTCAGTCTCCTCCTCCAGAGAGGAGGGAGCAATTAGCATCATAGTCCTTTTGTGTATATTGACTACTTGTTCCTGGAGGGAGACTTCCTGAGCCCAGGTGGGGCTCGTTAGGGCTCATTAGTATCTTTTGAGTTTTGATTTTGGTGTTTTTCAATACTGGCAGCCAAATTTTGTTGACCTTCCAAGTCTCCTCTTTCCTGTTAAAATTATCCAAGTGTTTGTGGATTTCAGTGGCCTCTCTGTGTAGCCTGACCTGGTAGTTGTTAGAATGGTCCAGAATTTCTGTGCTTTCAAATAACATTCTTTGTCCAGGTTGGTTTAGTGTGTTCTGCTACTGCTGACTTTTCTGGCTGGATCAGCCTGCAGTATCTTTTGTGTTCTTTGATTCGTGTTTGGATGCTGCATTTTGCGGTCCCCATGTAGACCTGACCACAGCTTGCACGGTATGTAGTAAACTCCTGCAGAAGTTAGGGAATCCCTCTTGTCCTTTCCTGAGCGAAGCATTTGCTGAATTTTCCTGGTTGATCTGTAAATTGTTTGGAGGTTATATTTCTTCATGAGTTTCCCTATTCAGTCAGTGACTCCTTTGATATATGGTAAAAAAACATTCCCTTCAGGTGGCTGTTTATCCTTACTCTTGTGGTTTTTTCAGGGTCTTGAGGCCTTTCTGATATCTGAGCTGGAGTACCCATTAGCCTGTAGAGCCCAGTTTAAATGATTCAGGTCCTCATTCAAGAGGTGAGGTTCTGTGTAATGGACAATTTGTAAATGGGCAAATTGAGTTTCACACACACACACAAAAAAATCTGAAGAGCAAAAAAGCAAATTTAACTTATTGGTTGCAGGCAGCGAGGGGGACCTTCCCAAGCAGCACACAGGCTGCTGAGAAGAAGCAAGTGCCAGTACAGCTGACCACATGGCCTTGGAACTGTGTGCTGAGTCCCAGAGCCAGTCCAAGCAGAAAATTCGCCATACATTTAAGTCACACAGCTTCAAACATGTAGCATCACCAGTCATACTACACGACAGAAAGGTAGGATTCCTTTCTTTTCCTCTTCCCTATGGAGACATGTTTCGTAAGCACAAATGCAATTGCTACCCTGAGTTCCTTGAAGGAATGATGTAATGCAAGTATGATTTATAAGTAATATATAAGAATATTAAGAGGGAAATCACAAATGTATCCATGAAGCAGTACTTTTATCCCAAGAATACCCACAATGTCAAGTTGGCAAACCTGCCAATGTGCACAAGGCAACTATGTTTTAGTTTTTTCTTGTAAGGTTTTTCTCTTTTTACTCACAGGTAAAGAGACTCAGTAAGATTCAGCTACAATTGATGGACACAAAGTGGCAGGAGTTTGTAACACCCGAACTGAATTACATCCTATTATAACTGACAATGATTGGCTCATTTCAAGTGACTGGAGCACTTTTTATAAAACATATATTTGAATCTCTCATCTAGCTATCAGGCCAGAAAGTTCATGTTTCCCCAACATTTTCTCTTTTCTAAGCCTCTCTTTATTATTTCAGTACTCCTTCCTCAGGCCAAAAAACCAAATGGGTAATATAGCAAATGGTATTGACTGTGTTTGTAAAGTGGCAATAATGCAATGCAATTCTCTCCCACTTTACATTTCACAACTTGGAAGAAAAGAAATAGCAGGAAGTAAAACAGCAGCTTCACACACAGCCCAGTGTGTGGATCTGAGAGTGAATTTTGCCTTAGGTCAAACACAACTGACCTGACTGGAAGCATGGAAGTACAAACTTGGATTCGTCCAAAGGAGTTAACTGATATAAATGCATTATTAAAAACAGTTGCTCTAACAACTGTATTGAAATATTAAACTGTTTGCCTGCATCATGTCAACTAATTACCACCTTGGCTGTTGTGGGTTTGGTTGCATTTGATGATTGCTTACATTACTTCTGTGCACACACAGAAAATGATGTAAGTGGTTAGATTATGCACATACAGCCTGATTCTTCCCTGACTCATATCTTTCACAGTCATTTGAGTGTAGGCAAAGTGGCAGCAAAATGAGGCAACTAGGCTTATACATTTTGACTAAAAATTAAGTCCCACTGAATTAAATGGGATTTAATCTTAGGCAAGAAAGTAGAATACTGGAACTCAAACATTTGAAATCAGTTTGCACAAGAAAGTATTACCATCTTTTAAAAAAACAGAAAAACTACATCCAGCTAAGGCTTAAAAAACGACGACGAAAAACAGTTATCTTGGGTACAGAAAAACAGTTATCTTGGGTACAGAATCTGTGTATTTTGAATTCCAGAACCAGCTGCCAGGGATTGGCCCATCTGCAGAGATACCACAATATCTATGATTTTCCCAGTCTCTGCCACAAAAACTATAAATTTTCTGGTGTGAGTGAGTGTCTTAGACAGGCAGCAGGTCTGAAAATATTATCATTTGATTCATGGGGGAAAAGAGTGATTAAACACAGAGGATGATGCACAGCAACAATTCAGATCTGTATCACATTGCTCAGAAACATATTTTCCTATTTTAACTGCATTCAGCTGATATAACACAAAAGTCAGTCATCAAAAGGCAGAAGAATGTAGCACCAACGAACAGGAAACCAATAACAGACCGATGGTCCTTGTATCTCAGAGTGTTCCAATGTTAGGACCCACATCTGGCTACCAGTAATGGTATGGTTTGGATGGGCACCATATCTAATTGGCATCATGTTTAATTGGCAACACACTTTAATTGGCACTGATATCAAAATCAAATCTGAAAGGTGACTGAGAGGTCAAACCAAGCGAGGGAAGAAAGCTGACTGTAAACAAGAAAGGCAGGTAAGACTGTAACTGACTGACTGTAAACACCTCCCAGGTAAGACTAAGTCATTTGTCAGGCAAATAAACTCCGTTCCTTTGGATACTAGATTTAAGCAAAAGCTAGAGTTTTCCCAGGGAATGCAATTGTGAGAAGCCCACTGAGACATTGATTGACAGATACTCCTCTCTTGTGCACCTGGACTCCTTCCTCTTGCCTTGTAGCACCCACAATAGACAGCTATTACAACACACATTATGTCTTTGTCATCCAAACACTGTGAACACCAGTGGGTTGACAGTCCATTGTCTGTGCTGCAACTCCTATTGTTACATACCTGGAACTGCACATATCTTCCACTGCCACAGGCTATTTTTTGGGTACAAATACCCCTGGTTCCAGGATGCCCAGTGCAATCTCTTGAAAGTCCACCTGGCTTCTGAACGATAACTGTCCTTAGGTCCTACCTAAGCCAAGCCTCATTTCAGCTATAATCTTTCCTGCCTTTATCCTTCAGTTAGCTTTTGTGAGAATGTTTGGCTGTTTGTATCTTGTGTGCATGCATGAATGAATTCCCCTCAATAAAACACATTTTAGCTTACTTTTGAATCTCTGGCTGGTTCTTTTCCTGCATGTGCCCGTAAACATTGGTAGAAAAGATCTCCTTAAGTTATCCCCAACTCACAAGCCTCCTCTTTGAGCTAATTCATTCACCACTTTCTCAAAGAGGTATTTGGCATGGCGTGGTGGCCCTTGTGGCACCTATATTTTGGGGTAACACCAACATTATCCAAAGTTCCAATGGGCCATTTTATTCCTTAGGTGAGCTTTCTCTGCACTACTGCTCTCCAGAAGAGATAAACTAAAAATCCTGTAATTTATAACAAGAGTGTCCAGTGGACATGCTGCCTAGAGATGACTAGCACTACAGCTAGCACCCACACCACAAATACAAATACACCATACCACAAATACAAGATCCAATAATGTATGAATGGCATTAGAGCTGTATTCTGTAAATACTTGCAAAAATATAATAACTGTTATTTTTACTGCTGCTGTGAGCCTTTATATTGTTTCTGACCTATAGTGACTCTCAGGTAAACCTATCGTAGAGTTTTCTTGTTCAAAAGAAATTTGGCATTGCCTTCCTTTGAGGATGAGGCCAAAGGCCACCCAATAAATTTCCATAGCTAAGCAGGGATTTGAACTCTTGTTTTCTATAGTCCTAGTCCAATACTCAGACCACTATACCATGCTAACTCTAATAATGCACATGTACCCAAATCCTTATTTACAAGACAGAAGACAAATTTCTATTGTGAGATCCTGAGGGTGTGCATATTTTTTTGTATTTATTTTTCATTATTTATTTTTGCTTAGCGAGTAGCAGAACGCATAAGGCTAGTTTAGCAGATTGCAATGGCTGCCAGAACCATACTTCTCAAGTAAGATTACAAATGGAACTGCAAATAGAAAGCCTTGATTATGACTCCTTCCAAACAGGACATTCATAAGACCAGATAACTTTAAGTCATTCAGAAGTTCATCCAGACTTTTATTTATACATGGAAGTTTTGTGATGCCCTTTCTAGAGTCTAAACTGAGTAATTCATTGCCCTTCCTATACTGGTAGAATCGGGGGTTGTTAGAACCTTTGGGCAGATTATTCTGGCTCAAGGTCCAGATGCACAGGGATACTGACTGCTCCAAATGCAGGCCTGCAACCAATCCTAAATAGAATTGTATTCCCCTTGAGGTACCAAGGGAGTTCTGAGTCATCTTTAAG